>NC_069401.1:86466601-86506964 GCF_026875155.1 Cherax quadricarinatus | reverse complement strand
TAAATTTTTCCTTTTATGAATTTAGAAAAGGCATATGATAGGGTGATAAGGGAGCAATGTGACAGATGTTGCAAGTGTATAGCATAGGTAGTAAGTTACTAAATGCTGTAAAGAGTTTTTATGAGGATAATGAGGTTCAGGTTAAAGTGTATAGGAGAGAGGGAGACTACTTCCCATTAAAAGTAAGTCTTAGACAGGATGTGTAATGTCACCATGTTGTTTAACATATTTATAGATTGAGTTGCAAAAGAAGTAATGCTAGGGTGTTGGGGAGAGGGGTAGGATTAAATTATGGGGAATCAAATACAAAATGGGAGTTGACAGTTACTTTTTGCTGATGATACTGTGCTTTTGTGAGTTCTAAAGACAACTTGCGAAGGTTAGTGGATGAATTTTCAAAGGTGTGTAAAGTAGAAAGATGAAAGTGAACATAGATAAGAGTAAGGTGATGAAGGTATCAAGTGATTTAGATAAAAAGAAATTGGATATCACGTTGGAGGGACGGTGTATGGAAGAATGAATGTTTTCAGATATTCGGGAGTTGACTTGTCAGTGGATGGGTTTATGAAGGATGAGGTTAACCATAGAACTGATGAAAGGAAAAAGATGAGTGGTACATTGAGGTATCTGTGGAGAGAAAAAAATTTATCCTTAGAGATAAAGAAGGGAATGTACGAGAGTATAGTAATACCAACACTCTTATATGGGTGTGAAGCATGAGTTGTAAATGCTGCAGCACTAGGCAGATGGAGGCAGTGGAGATGTTTTGTTTAAGGGCAATGTTTGGTGTAAATTTTAGGCAGAGAATTCGCGTGTGGAAATTAGGAAGTGGTGTGGAGTTACTAAATTAGCGAGAGGGTTGAAGAGGGGTTGTTGAGGTGGTTTGATCATTTAAAAAGAATGGAACAAATTAGAATGACCTGGAGAACATATAAATCTGTAGGGGGAAGGAAGGCGGGGTAGGGGTTGTCCTCGAAAAGTTGGAGGGAGGGGGTAAAGGAGGTTTTGTAGGCAAGGGGCTTGGACTTCCAGCAAGCGTGCATGAGTGTGTTAGGAGTGAATGGAGACGAATGGTTTTTGGGACCTGACGAGCTGTTGGGGTGTGAGCAGGAAAATATATTTTGTGAAGGGATTCAGGGAAACCAGTTAGCCAGACTTGAGTCCTGGAAATGGGAAGTATAGTGCATGCACTTTAAAGGAGGGAGTTTGGGATATTGGCAGTTTGAACGGACATCTAAACTGTCGTATCTGAGTGCCTCTGCAAAGACAGTGATTATGTACAGTATGAGTGATGGTGAAAGTGTTTTCTTTCTTTTTGGGTCACCATGCCTTGGTTGGAAATGACTGACGTGTTAAAAAAAAAGAATATGATTCAGCTAGGTGTACAAAATCACCTATCAGTGTGTACATGTGTGTTTGTGACAGTATGATTAATAATTTCATACATTTACTTGTGTCTAAACAATTGGCTATGAAATCAAAAGATCTACTATAATACATAATTGTCATACCATAAAAACTGAGAAAATTAAAAAACAATCGGAAGAAAAAAATATTGCAATATTTCTGCAAGCGGCAGTGCTCCATGTTGCCATCAGGTGAATGTCAAGAGCCAACTTTACGACCTTATATCTCATTAAGTACTGACCCTAAAAATTTTTTTATCGTACTACATACAGAAAAATGACCTCATTTATTTTTTTATTTTTTCAAAATATTCAGAGCGCTAGCGAGAACATGATCTGTGTTTGGAAAGTTAATGGGTTAACCCTTTGACTGTTTTGGTTGTATATATACGTCTTATGAGCCATCGTGTTTGATGTATATATACTCATAAATTCTAGCAGCTTCAGATCAAGCAGGAGAAAGCTGGTAGGCCCACATGTGAGAGAATGGGTCTGTGTGGTCAGTGTGCAGCATATAAAAAAAATCCTGCAGCATGTAGTGCATAATGAGAAAAAAAAATCCGACCGTTTTTTTGGATTAAAATGCCGACCTTGTAGTCTATTTTCGTATAGTATTTATGGTTGTATTCTCGTTTTCTTGGTCTCATTTGATAGAATGGAAAACATATTATAGAAATAGAGGTGATTTTGATTGGTTTTACTATGAAAAGAACCTTGAAATGGAGCTCAATATAGGGGAATTGTTTGATTTTTGCCAATGTTCAAAAGTAAACAAATGATGTCTTTGTTTAATAAATGTCTAGCTTGCCATTCTAATATAAGAACATAAGAACATAAGAACGAAGGAACACTGCAGCAGGCTTACTGGCCCATGCGAGGCAGGTCCAAGTCTCCTACTGGCTTAAGCCAATGCACCCAACCTAGTCAGGTCAGGTCACATTGACTTAAGGGAGGAACACGGCAACCGACCTGGTAGCACAAGCTAATCGGGTCCAACTCACACCCACCCACACCCACTCATGTATTTATCCAACCTATTTTTAAAGCTACACAACGTTTTGGCCTCTATAACTGTACTTGGGAGTTTGTTCCACTCATCCACAACTCTATTACCAAACCAGTACTTTCCTATATCCTACCTGAATCTGAATTTTCAAACTTAAAACCATTGCTGCGAGTCCTGTCCAGGCTAGATATTTTCAGCACACTATTTACATCCCCTTTATTTATTCCTGTCTTCCATTTATACACCTCAATCATATCCCCCCTAATTCTACGTCTTTCTAGAGAGTGCAGATTCAGGGCCCTTAGTCTATCCTCATAGAGAAGGTTTCTGATACATGGGATCAACTTTGCCATCCTCCTTTGTACATTTTCCAGATCATTTATATCCATTCTGTTATACGGTGACCAAAACTGTGCAGCATAATCTAAATGAGGCCTAACCAAGGATGTATAGAGTTGAAGAACAACCTGAGGACTCCTATTATTTATGCTTCTTGATATGAAGCCAAGGATTCTATTAGCTTTATTGCAAACACTTATGCACTGTTGTCTTGGTTTCAGATTACTGCTAGCCAGAACTCCTAAATCTTTTTCGCAATCCGTAATATTAAGATCTACATTATTTAGTTTATATGTGGCATGGTTATTGTCCTGTCCAACATTTAGAACTTTGCATTTGTCTATATTAAACTGCATCTGCCACCTCTCCAACCACTGCATCAGTCTACTCAAATCTTCCTGGAGTGCTCTAATGTTCTCGTCAAAATGAATTCGACGGCCTATTTTGGTGTCTTCGGCAAACTTGCTGATGTCGCTCTTTATGCCCTCATCTATGTCGTTTATGTAGATTGTGAACAGCAGGGGGCCCAACACTAACCCCTGTGGAACACCGCTCATGACGCTTCCCCACTCTGATTTCTCCCCATTTATGCAAACTCTCTGCTGCCTATTTGTCAACCATGCCTCTATCCAGGAAAAAATTTCTCCTCCTATTCCATGTGCCTTAATTTTCCTCAATAGTCTCTGACGTGGGACCCTGTCAAAAGCCTTACTGAAGTCCATATACACAATATCATATTCATTACCATGATCTACCTATTCAAATACCTTAGTGAAAAAAGTTAATAAATTCGTAAGGCAGGAACGCCCCTTTGTAAAACCATGCTGAGATTCGCTGATTAATTTATGCTTTTCAAGGTGGCTATGAACTGCCTCGGCAATTATTGATTCCATAAATTTTCCCACTATGGAGGTTAGGCTTATTGGTCTATAGTTCGAAGCTAAGGACCTGTCACCTGCTTTGAAAATAGGTATATGAATGGGTTGACATTATTTATACAATTATTACAATATTGCAGTAGTCTGCATAACAGTAAATCTTCTGTTTTTTTGTTTGAATAAAAATTCAAAATAGAAAGCAAGAGTAGTATCAGAGGGGCCTGGAGATGTGACTGATGAACAAAGAAAATGGTATTTTAGAGCCAGGAATTCTGCATTGTTCATTCTGGGCCCTATTTTGAAATTGGCATATTTTTTAATTTGCGTGAAATTGGCCAAATTGCAAATTTTTTACCCCATTATTGGGTAGTTGAAATCGGTAAATGGGCAGTTTCTTGTACTCAATCGATAGAATAAATGGAGTTCTAAAAAAATAGCTATGAGTTTAGTTGACTGGAACAATGGAATTAGCCGAAAATAGGGCTCAAAGTGGGTGAAATTTCAGATTTGTAAATATCACCGAGGTCGCTAACTTTGCGAGAGCATAATTCCATGAGTTTTTCCAACAAATTTTGTTCTTTTGGTGTCATTACAATCGGGAAAAGATTCTCTATCATTTCATAAGAAAAAATCATTTTTTTTCGGAAATTTTGTGACACCAGGAGACATCTCAGGATTTGGGGTTGCAACAGTCAAGGGGTTAACCCTTTGACTGTCGCAACCCCAATCCTGAGGTGTCTCCTGGTGTCGCAAAATTTAAAAAAAAAAAACATAATTTTTTCTTATGAAATGATAGAGAATTTTTTCCCGATTGTAATGACACCATAAAAAACGAAATTTGATGGAAAGCTGATGGAATTATGCTCTTGCGAAGTTAGCGACCTCGGCGCTGTTTACAAATCGGCGATTTCGCCCACTTTGAGCCCTATTTTCGGCTAATTCTGTTGTTCCAGTCGCCCAAACTCATAGCTATTTCTTTAGAACTCCATTTTTTCTATCGATTGAGTACAAGAAACTGCCCATTTACCGATTTCAACTACCTAATAATGTGGTCAGAAATTTGCAATTTGGCCAATTTCACGAAAACTAAAAAATATGACAATTTCAAAATAAGGTCCAGAATGATCAATGCAGACATTCCTGGCTCTAAAATAACATTTTCTTTGCTCATCAGTCATGTCTCCAGGCCTCTCTGATATTACTCTTGCTTTCTATTTTGAATTTTTATTCAAACAAAAAATAGGAGACTTACTATTATACAGACTACTGCAATACTGTAATAATTGTATAAATAACATCAACCCATTCATGACTGCATATTAGAATGGCTAGTTGGACATTTATTGGAAAAGGGCATCATTTGTTTACTCTTGAACACCGGCAAAATCAAACATTTCCCCTAGGTTCTTTTTATAGTAAAATCAATCAAATCACTCTTTTCTATAATATGTTTTCCTTTCTATAAAATGAACCCAAAGGGAAACGAGAATACAACCATAAATACTATACGAAAATAGACAAAAAGTCGGCATTTTAAAAAAAAAGGGTCGGAGTTTTTTTTTTTTCTCATTTGCATGCGTGCCCAGGATTTTTTTTATATGGGCACATGACCAACAACCCATTCTCTACATGTGGGCCACCACTTTCTCCTGTTTGATTTGAAGCTGCTAAAATTTTTATGGTATAAACAGGAAGGCCCACTTATCGGGGGGTTATTTTCCAGGCTACCGCCGAAAAGCGGAAATCGCCGAAAAGGGGAACCCCCCCCTTTTTTTCCCCATTTATAAATGATCAAACACTAGATAACAATTTTACCAAACATATTTTAATTAGAAAATAGAACCCCGGCATCAAAAAACAAAAAAAAAAAGGGACATCACACATATGCACTCATTACTTCCCTTAAAATATTTATAGTCTTAATCTGGGGGTAGCAATGTATTTTTGTAAAAAATCAAGTGTGGTATGTTTTGTTAGCCTCACCAGGCCACCCCACCCACACTCTATTCTAGATATTTAACATCCCAGAGCATAAAAGTTTTACAGTTCACTCATTATTTTACCTTAAAATATTTTTTGTTTAAGTAGGTCAGGAAGTAGTAAATGAGATAAAACGAATAAATGAGAGAGAGAAAGATGAAACATGAAGATGGGGAGGCTTAGTTATGTAAACAATGGCAGGGGAAGGAAATTGGGTCAAAAAGGGGAAATTTCAGGTTTGTAAAGTTCACTGGAAGGTCGTCTTTGCATTGATCCCGTGAGTTTTTCAAAAATTTCATTTCTAGTATCATCATTTGGAAAAATTGAAGCTCTATGAGCAATGAAATAAGTCACACTGACTTTTTTGGGTTACCTAGGTCCCTCACGTATGTGGTTAAAGAAAAGGTAACGATTTGTATCGAATAACCATCCTGAGGTGTACATACAAGGAATAATTTTCTACAAAACCCCATAATTTTTTATTTAATTAGAAATTTTGTTGTTGCTCACTTGATACAATCGATCATGAAATATTGAATTATGCTTTCTATTGTGGGGTGTATTCACTTTTAATGGGTATCGTCTATTTACAAATTTTAGAAATTCATGGTTCAAGAAAACTGCTATTTCTTTAGAATCCGATTTTTTCATAGACTGAGTATTAAATCCCATTTTCGAAGTCTCGCTACAATGCCAATTGTTTATAATTTCTGGGCTGTAAAACTAAATTATTTCAATTTTAATAGGTTTATAATGATTTTGAAAAAATATTCCTGGCTGTAAAATGAAATGTTTTATTACCGTCAATTCCACTTTGATATACTCTTGTTTTTATTAATTTTATTCAAACATAGGACATCTCACTTTTTTATATTCTACGTGGGGTAATTATTTATTTATATGTATGCACCCGTTTTTATATGATATTGAAAATTTTTGGGATTTATTGAAAATGGTATATTATTTACTTACACATTTAAATCAAACATTTCCCTAAGTTTTATTTAGGTAAATCAATCAAAAGTATATTTATCAGAGTATTTTCAATTATGAAATAACTATAAAAAAATTAAATTTTGATTACCGACCAAAAATAGCTATGTCTGATAATTTAAAAAACGGCGGGTGTTTTTACTCATTATGAAGTCAGTGGGTTTATGGTACACTGCAGCCATAATTTGAATGGTCCAGATTCCGACCCATAATGAAGCGCCGTAAGGGTTTCTGATATACTCAAACACGGTACCTCGTAAGACGTATATATACGGCCGCGACGTCATAGGGTTAAACCCTTGATTTATCAGACCAGTGGGGAAGAGCAGGTGATTAATGGCAATAGATCTGAATAGAGAGGATTTTTCTTGTGATCCTAACAGTGACGAGTAATTCTGTATGCACTGAACTGAACAGTTGATCCAGTGTATTTTGTCCAGTATTTCTGGAAGAAAAACTTTATAAAACTGTGATGCTTGAATGTGCGTGGATGTAGTGCAGATGACAAGAAACAGATGATTGCTGATGTTATGAATGAAAAGAAGTTGGATGTCCTGGCCCTAAGCGAAACAAAGCTGAAGGGGGTAGGGGAGTTTCGGTGGGGGGAAATAAATGGGATTAAATCTGGAGTATCTGAGAGAGTTAGAGCAAAGGAAGGGGTAGCAGTAATGTTGAAGGATCAGTTATGGAAGGAGAAAAGACAATATGAATGTGTAAATGCAAGAATTATGTGGATTAAAGTAAAGGTTGGATGTGAGAAGTGGGTCATAATAAGCGTGTATGCACCTGGAGAACAAAAGGAATGCAGAGGAGAGAGAGAGATTTTGGGAGATGTTAAGTGAATGTATAGGAGCCTTTGAACCAAGTGAGAGAGTAATTGTGGTAGGGGACCTGAATGCTAAAGTAGGAGAAACTTTTAGAGAGGGTGTGGTAGGTAAGTTTGGGGGGCCAGGTGTAAAATTTATAATGGAGACCCTTTGATTGAACTTTGTATAGAAAGGGGTTTAGTTATAGGTAATACATATTTTAAGAAAAAGAGGATAAATAAGTATACAAGATATGATGTAGGGCAAAATGACAGTAGTTTGTTGGATTATGTATTTGTAGATAAAAGACTGTTGAGTAGACTTCAGGATGTACATGTTTATAGAGGGGCCACAGATATATCAGATCACTTTCTAGTTGTAGCTACACTGAGAGTAAAAGGTAGATGGGATACAAGGAGAATAGAAGCATCAGGGAAGAGAGAGGTGAAGGTTTTTTAACTAAAAGAGGAGGCAGTTAGGGAAAGATATAAACAGCTATTGGAGGATTTGATGGGCTAATGAGAGCATAGGCAATGGGGTCGAAGAGGTATGGGGTAGGTTTAAAAATGTAGTGTTAGAGTGTTCAGCAGAAGTTTGCGGTTACAGGAAAGTGGGTGCAGGAGGGAAGAGGAGCGATTGGTGGAATGATGATGTAAAGAGAGTAGTAAGGGAGAAAAAGTTAGCATATGAGAAGTTTTTACAAAGTTGAAGTGATGCAAGGAGGGAAGAGTATATGGAGAAAAAGAGAGAGGTTAAGAGAGTGGTGAAGCAATGTAAAAAGAGAGCAAATGAGAGAGTGGTGAGATGTTATCAAGAAATTTTGTTGAAAATAAGAAAAGTTTTGGAGTGAGATTAACAAGTTAAGGAAGCCTAGAGAACAATGGATTTGTCAGTTAAAAATAGGAGAGGAGAGTTATTAAATGGAGAGTTTTGAGGTATGGGAAGATGGAGGGAATATTTTGAGGAATTGTTAAATGTTGATGAAGATAGGGAAGCTGTGATTTCGTGTATAGGGCGAGGAGGAATAACATCTTGTAGGGAGTGAGGAAGAGCCAGTTGTGAGTGTGGGGAAGTTCGTGAGGCAGTAAAATAAATGAAAGGGGGTAAGGCAGCGGGATTGATGGGATAAAGATAGAAATGTTAAAAGCAGATGGAGATATATAGTTTTGGAGTGGTTGGTGCAATTATTTAATAAATGTATGGAAGAGGGTAAGGTACCTAGGGATTGGCAGAGAGCATGCATAGTTCCTTTGTATAAAGGCAAAGGGGACAAAAGAGAGTGCAAAAATTATAGGGGGATAAGTCTGTTGAGTATACCTGGTAAAGTGTATGGTAGAGTTATTATTTAAAGAATTAAAAAGTAAGACTGAGAATAGGATAGCAGATGAACAAGGGGGCTTTAGGAAAGGTAGGGGTGTGTGTGGACCAGGTGTTTACAGTGAAACATATAAGTGAACAGTATTTAGATAAGGCTAAAGAGGTCTTTGTGGCATTTATGGATTTGGAAAAGGCGTATGACAGGGTGGATAGGGGGCAATGTGGCAGATGTTGCAGGTGTATGGTGTAGGAGGTAGGTTACTGAAAGCAGTGAAGAGTTTTTACGAGGATAGTGAGGCTCAAGTTAGAGTACATAGGAAAGAGGGAAATTATTTCCCAGTAAAAGTAGGCCTTAGACAAGGATGTGTGATGTCACCGTGGTTGTTTAATATATTTATAGATGGGGTTGTAAGAGAAGTAAATGCGAGGGTCTTGACAAGAGGCGTGGAGTTAAAAGATAAAGAATCACACATAAAGTGGGAGTTGTCACAGTTGCTCTTTGCTGATGACACTGTGCTCTTGGGAGATTCTGAAGAGAAGTTGCAGAGATTGGTGGATGAATTTGGTAGGGTGTGCAAAAGAAGAAAATTAAAAGTGAATACAGGAAAGAGTAAGGTTATGAGGATAACAAAAAATATTAGGTGATGAAAGATTGGATATCAGATTGGAGGGAGAGAGTATGGAGGAGGTGAATGTATTCAGATATTTGGGAGTGGACGTGTCAGCGGATGGGTCTATGAAGGATGAGGTGAATCATAGAATTGATGAGGGGAAAAGGGTGAGTGGTGCACTTAGGAGTCTGTGGAGACAAAGAACTTTGTCCTTAGAGGCAAAGAGGGGAATGTATGAGAGTATAGTTTTACCAACACTCTTATATGGGTGTGAAGCATGGGTGATGAATGTTGCAGCGAGGAGAAGGCTGGAGGCAGTGGAGATGTCATGTCTGAGGGCAATGTGTGGTGTGAATATAAATGCAGAGAATTCGTAGTTTGGAAGTTAGGAGGAGGTGCGGGATTACCAAAACTGTTGTCCAGAGGGCTGAGGAAGGGTTGTTGAGGTGGTTCGGACATGTAGAGAGAATGGAGCGAAACAGAATGACTTCAAGAGTGTATCAGTCTGTAGTGGAAGGAAGGCGGGGTAGGGGTCGGCCTAGGAAAGGTTGGAGGGAGGGGGTAAAGGAGGTTTTGTGTGCGAGGGGCTTGGACTTCCAGCAGGCGTGCGTGAGCGTGTTTGATAGGAGTGAATGGAGACGAATGGTTTTTAATACTTGACGTGCTGTTGGAGTGTGAGCAAAGAAACATTTATGAAGGGGTTCAGGGAAACCGGCAGGCCGGACTTGAGTCCTGGAGATGGGAAGTACAGTGCCTGCACTCTGAAGGAGGGGTGTTAATGTTGCAGTTTAAAAATGTAGTGTAAACACCCTTCTGGCAAGACAGTGATGGAGTGAATGATGGTGAAAGTTTTTCTTTTTCGGGCCACCCTGCCTGGTGGGAAATCGGCCAGTGTGATAATAAAAAATAATAATAAATAATTTCTGACGTCTGTTAAATACAGGGTTTACTCCTGTTTATAGTCATTCATCTTCTGGAGTAGCTACTCCAATCTGCCATGTAGAGTGAGAAACCCATTGTTTAATACATCAGTCTTTTCCCACCAAGGCAGGCTACTCTGACTTAGTGGATTAGCCTGAGCTCAAGGTTGCAAGCATTATACTTTCTACTTTGAAATCAAGTTCAGCTAACCAATTTCCTTGAATTCCTTCATAGTTATTACCATTCTCACCATCCAAAAATTCACTTGCATCTATCGCTCTGATCTGACACACACACCCATATTTGTTCTTTCCCCTACCTCTCAAAACCTTTTCACATTCTCTTTCCACTTTTCCTCAGATATTTCCTTCACCAGCTTCCTTTCACCTCAGATTTATAATTTTTTTGTCAACCTATTTTGCTCCATTATTAAATTTATCCTTTTAATTTTTAAAAGAAAATTTATTGAATATATGATTTTGATGAGTAAGACACATGTGCAACAGCTAGGTATTTTTAAATGTTGAAATTTTTTCACATATGTGGTAAGCTTCTTAAGTCTAATACAGAGGAGAATGTATCATAGAAAAGTAGTAGTGGTGAGGGTAAAGATGATGTACTCAGTCCATCAACCTTAAAGAAATAATTTGAGGTGGTCAGTCCCTCAGTCCAGAGAAGATTTTTGCCATCCATGTAGGCAAAACATTTCAACAGTAAAATACCAATCTTTTGCACATGTGTCTTATCATCAACTTGTTAGTATTACTTACCATTTCCAACATCTATGTTTTTGTTTCCTGAAACATTTGATTTTTTTCCTTTGCTCTTGTTCCTTAATAAATTATATGCAGTTCATATTCCTTTAACCGTAAACGGTCCAACGTATATATATACGTTTTTCCCGCTAGTCCCCCAAACGTATATATACTTTTTTTATGTGTCCTACTTTTAAACCCATTGCCACGATAAGCCTGAGTCCCCTAGACATGTGGAATGGGTGTGAGCACTCACTGTGCCCCTTTTAAAAATAATTGGGGATGCCTGGGTACCATATGCTTTTTTTTTTCCTATTAAAAAACAACAATTTTTTTTCTCAAAAAAGTTGGGGCAGTACAGTAGTAAACGTATATATACGTTTGGACCGTTTAGGGGTTTAATTAACAAGCTATTGCCTCTCTTCCTGTGATTATTGAGCCCTTTCTTCTCTTCAGTACTGACACTAGATTGTTTCTTTACAAATTTGTTTCCTATTTTGCCATTTGAAAGGTGATTTATGAATGGTTTAGCCAATTATCAAGGGATTCTGTAATCTGCATTTTTAAAACTGTGTTGTTCTACTCAGGACACAAACTTAGCCACACAGTAGTGAAAGTAGATAATGTTCAGTGATATACAGAAAGGTGAATATTGATAGAAAATAAATAAATTTGTAGACAAGAGTATATTAGTTCATAAAAAAATTGTTTTATCATTTGGCAAAAATAAAATTTTTAATAAATTATTGGATTTACAGAAAAAGTGGCAGGTGATGTTATTCAGAATCCCTTTTACTACAATGGAGGAGGAAGAGGCCAAAAGCAAAAAATAAGGGTGACTATGAATTTGCTAGAAAACTCATAAAGGAGAAGAATCAACTCCTTAATCCTAGTGCTAAGTAAGAGAATAAGTATTATATTCAGATTTTTTGTGAAACCTTAATTATTTTCTTAATTTAGATCAAATCTACATAGAGGCAGTTCATACTGAAAAATTGGTGAAGCATTTCTAAAAAAGGGTACTTAAAAAAAGGAACATAGAGCAAACTTTTTTCTCGCTGACATAAGTTTTTTAATCATTTTACAAGCATTATATTCAAACGCACATTGTTTGAAACAAGGCACTTAACAATTATATATAATGTATCAGTAAAGGAATAGGGTTGTAAAGAAGTGAATGTTTGGGTTTTTAGGGAGAAGTGGGGGATTAAAAGATAATGACCCTTATACAAAATGGGAACTATCAGTTTTGCTTTGCTGGTGACACAGTACTTTTGGGAAAATTTCTGAAGAAAAGTTGCAAGAATTGGGGGAAGAGTTTCAGAGGCTATTAAATGAAGGAAATTAAAAAGTGGTTACAGAAAAAGGCAAGGTAAAAAAAGTGCGGAAGTTGAAACATTAATTATCAGATTTGGATAGAGAGAGTATGGAAGCGAAGGGATTTACATAATTGGGACTAGACAATTGGCAGATGAGTCTATGAGAGAGAAACTGATCATACAGTAGAAAAAGGGCATTCAATGGGATGGTAGAGTACCTTAGATAAAATCCAGGTTTTAAATGAACTGAGGTAGGATAACAGCTCTTAAAACCCGTAATATTTATTTGTGGAAGAAAATCTTTGTTAGTTGAGGCATTTATGGAAAGAAAGAAATTTATGTGTGGGGGGCAAATTGGTATATATACCAGAGTATAGTGGTACCAGTACCAACACTTTTATACGGGGGGAGCATTGGGGTTTAAAAAGTTGCAGTAAGGAGTTAAGATGGAGGCAGTTGATGTCATGTATGGAGTAAAAATTATCCCTTTGATGCAGAGTGGGGGAATTACAAGAATCAGAAGGCTGAGAAGGGGTTGCTGAGGTGGCTTGGGCATTTAAGAAGGTGAGGCAGATGGTGATTAGGAGGGTGTATAAATCTGAGGTGAAGAAGGAGGTGTTTGGGGTCATCCCAGGAAGGGTTGGAGGGAGAGGGTAAAGGAGGGTTTTGAGTACTTTTGAGCTGGAGCACCAGAAGGCTTGTTGAGCTTGTTAGATTGGACTGAATGAAGATGAATGTTTTTTATGGCTTGACATATCTTGAGTGTGAGCAAGATAACATTTATGAAGGTATCAAGGAAACTACTTAGCCAAACTTGAATCCCTGAGGTGGGAAGCACAGTGCTGCATGTTGATGAAGTGGATGGATGCAAATGTTACGATTTGGAGGATCATTTGAAATTTTTATGTCTGCACACTTATGACAAGACAGCTGTTGAATGAGAGATGGTGAATTTGTTTCCATTTCTGAGAGATCACCCCCCTCAGTGGGAGACAGCTAATGTGTTAAAATGAAAAAGAAAGTTTAGGGGAGAGGAATAAAATGAGATGATAAACAAGAGAACATAAACTTAAAGTATTTCTGGTATAAGTGAAATTGGTGAGATGCTGAATAAAGGTGGTAGGGAACAAGAGTGAGTGTTATTTGGTTGTAGTTACAGTTAGAGTAAGAGGGTATATGAGGCAAGAGGAAAATGGCAACAGCAAGTTAGGGAGAGGTGAAATTTTCCAACTAAGGAAATTAGAGTGAGATAGAAGCAACTGTTAGGAGAAAGGTGGCTAGTGAGCATATATGTAGTGTGGGGGTTGAAGAGGGGTGGGATAGTTTTAAAAATGCATTGTTAGAATCGGAGCAGAAGTTTGTGGCTATGAAGGGTAGGTGTAGGAGGAAAGAAGAATGATTGGTGGAAAAGATGAGGTAAAGGATGTAATAAAAGAGAAAAAGTTTGCTTATGAGAAGTTTTTACAAAGCAGAAGTGATATAAGAAGGGGGAATAATGGAGGTAATAGAGAGGTGAAGAAAGTGATGAGAGAGTGCAAAAGGAAAGCAAATGATAGAGTGGGTAAAGTGCTGTCAGAAAATTTTTGTGAGGAAAAAGAAAAATTTTGAAGTAGATAAATAACTTAAGAAAACCTAGGTAGCAAATAGATTTGACAGTTAAAAACAGAATAGGGGAGTTAGTGAGTGGTGAGTTGGAGGTATTGGGAGGATGGCAGGAATATTTTTAAGGAACTGATGTTGATGATGAGAGGAAGGCATTAATTTCATGCATTGGCCAGGGAGGTTTGACATCTTTTAGGAGTGAAGAAGAGTGAGTTGATGTGAGTGTGGGGAGGTGTGTGAGGCATTAGGTAGAATGAAAGTGGGTAAAGTAGCTAGAACTGATAGGATCATGACAGAAATGTTAAAAACTAGGTGAGAGGGGATATAATTTTGGAGTGGTTGGTACTTTTGTTCAATAATGAATGAAAGAGGGGAAGGTACCTAGGGATTGGCAGAGAGTATGTACACAGTGGCCCCCTGGTTATAGGCCGGTTTGGTTATCGGCTAACTCGGTTATCGGCGGGTTTTTCGGCGCCCGGTTATTGGCTGTTCGCTTGGTTATCAGCCATTTTGGATGCATCCATCCGCCAGCTGGGGCAGCTTGCCCTTCAGTTTGGCTTTGTCTCTTGGTGGCTGAGGAAGCTTCTGCTCATACATCCAAACATTTCGTTTGTTTACCATTGTTTTTAATGGTTTTTCTTGCAGTGCAACTGTGAAATAAGTAAAGATGGCTCCAAAGAAAGTTCCTAGTAAAGTTCCTGTGGTAAAGAAAGTGAGAAACACCATGGAATTTAAGCGTGAAGTGATAGAAAAGTTTGAGAGTGGTATGAAGGTGGTGGAACTTGCCAGGATGTACAGCAAGAATAAATCAACAATTACAGCCATCCTGGCAAAGAAAGAACAAATCAAAGATGCTAATGTTGCAAAAGGAGTAACTTTTCTAACTAAACAAAAGCCACCAATAATGGAAAAGATGGAAAAGTTATTATTATTGTGGATTAAGGAAAAAGAATTAGTAGGAGACAGTGTTGTGGAGTTGATCATTTGTGAGAAGGCAAAGCAGTTGCATGAGGATCTTGCAAAGAAAATGCTTGGAACAAGTGCTGCAGTTTGTGAATTTAGGGCCAGCAAAGGATGGTTTGATAGATTTAAGAAGCATAGTGGCATACACAGTGTTGTAAGGCATGGTGAGGCTGCAAGTTCTGACAAATGTGCAGCTGAAAAGTATGTTCACGAATTCCAGGACTATGTAAAGGCTGAAGGATTCAAACCCCAACAAGTGTTCAATTGTGACGAAACATGCCTGTTTTGGAAAAAAATGCCAAGCAGGACCTACATTACTCAGGAGGAAAAGGCACTGCCAAGACACATACCTATGAAAGACAGGCTTACTCTTTTGTTGTGTGGTAATGCTAGTGGGGATTTCAAAGTGAAGCCTTTACTTGTGTATCACTCGGAAAATCCCAGAGTGTTCAAGAAAAACAATGTCATGAAGAATAGATTGTGTGTGATGTGGAAAGCTAATCATAAGGCATGGGTCACAAGGCAAATTTTTAGAGTGGGTTGATGATGTGTTTGGCCCAAGTGTGAAAAAATACCTCCTGGAAAAAAAATTGCCACTCAAGTGCCTCCTGTTACTGGACAATGCTCCTGCACATCCTCCAGACTTGCAAGACCAAGTGTTTAGGGACTTAAGTTTCATCACAGTGAAGTTCTTGCCTCCTAACACCACTCCTCTCCTCCAGTCCATGGGCCAGCAAGTTATTTCTAACTTCAAAAAACTCTACACAAAAGCAGTGTTTCAGAAGTGCTTTGAAGTGACCTCAGACACTCAGTTGACCCTAAGAGAGTTCTGGAGGAATCATTTCACTATCCTCCATTGCATATGCCCTATAGGTAATGCTTGGGAGGGAGTGACTTCCAGGACTTTGAACTCTGCTTGGAGAAAACTGTGGCCAGATTGTGTCCAAGAGAGGGATTTTGAAGGGTTTGAGGCTCACCCTGACCCTGACCCTGACCCTGCTGACCCTGTGGACTCTGTTGTGGCACTGGGGAAGTCCCTGGGGTGGGAGGTGAGTGGCGAGGATGTGGAAGAATTGGTGGAGGACCACAGGGAAGAGCTTACCACTGAAGAGCTGCAAGAGCTTCAACTTGAACAGCAACAGACTGTGGCTGACGAACTTGCTTCAGAAGTGGAGGAAGAGGGCGTGAAGGAGGTGCCTTCTTCAGAGATTAAAGAGGTGTGTGCAGTGTGGACTAGGGTGCAAGCTTTTGTAGAGTAAAGAGGTGTGTGCAATGTGGACTAGGGTGCAAGCTTTTGTAGAGAAACACCACCCTGACAAAGCTGAAACAAGCCATATTTGCAACATGTTTAGTGACAAAACCCTGTCCCACTTCAGGGAAATCTTAAAGAGACACCAGAAGCAGAGCACTTGGACAGTTATTTTGTGAGACAGGGGTCCATTGACTCTCAAGCTGGTCCTAATGGCATTAAAAGACAGAGAAGGGAAGTAACCCCAGAGAAGGCTTTGCTACCTAAAGTCTTTATGGAGGGGGATTCCCCTTCCAAACACTAACTCCTCCCTCTGTCCTTTTCCCTATCTTCCAGAAACCAGCATTAACCTTCAATAAAGGTATGTAATACTTACATAATTTTTAAAAAAAATTATTTTTTTGTGAATATTTTTGTTTGGAATGGATTAATTGTATTTCCATTAATTCTTATGGGAAATATTAATTCGGTTATCGGCCATTTCGGTTATCGGCTGACCTTCTGGAACGGATTATGGCCGATAAGTGGGGGTCCACTGTAGTTTTTTATACAAAGGGAAGGTGGACAAAAGAGATTGTAAAAATTATAGGGGAATAAGTTTTCTGAGTATACTAGTTAAAGTGTTTGGTAGGGTTATTATTGAAAGAATTAGAGATAATACAGAGAGCAGGATTACAGATGAATAAGGAGACTTTAGAATGGGTAGGGGATGTATAGATCAAGTGTTTACATTGCATATAAGTGAACAGTATTTAGATAAAGGTAGGGAACTTTTATTTCATTAATGGATTTAGAAAAGGCATATGATAGGGTGGATAGGGGAGCAATGTGGCAGATGTTTCAAGTGTATGGATTATGTAGTAAGTTTCTAAATGCTGTAAAGAGTTTTTATGAGGATATTGAGGCTCAGGTTAGGGTGTGTAGGCCTTTGACAGGGCTGTGTAATGTCACCATGGTTGTTTTATATATTTATAGATGGGGTTGTAAATGAAGTAAATGCTAGGGTGTTGGGGAGGGGGTGGATTTAAATTATGGTAATTAAACACAAAATGGGAGTCGTCTCAGTTACTTTTTGCAGATTCTGTGCTTTTGGGAGAGTCTAAAGAGAAGTTACAAAGGTTAGTGGACAAGTTTGGGAGGGGTGTGTAAAGGATGAAAGTTGAAGGTGAATGTACATAAGAGTGAGGTGATGAGGGTATCAGTGAGTTAGGTAAACAAAAATTGGATATCACATTGGAGGGAGGGAGTATGGAAGAAGTGAATGTGTTCAGATATTTGGTAGTAGATTTGTCAGCAGATGGGTTCATGAAGGATGAGGTTAACCATAGAATTGATGAAGGAAAAAAGGTGAGTGGTGCATTGAGGTATCTGTGAAGACAAAAAAATGTCGTCCATGGAAGCAAATAAGGAAATGTATGAGAGTATATGTGAGTGTATATGAGAGTATATGAGAGTGAATGCGTGGGGAGTTTTGAACCAAGTGTGAGAGTACTTGTGGTTGGGGATTTCAATGCTAAAGTGAGTAAAAATGTTGTGGAGGGAGTAGTAGGTAAATTTGGGGTGCCAGGGGTAAATGTAAATGGGGAGCCTTAAATTGAGCTTTGTGTAGAAAGAGATTTGGTAATAAGTAATTCATATTTTATGAAAAAGAGGATAAATAAATATACAAGGTATGATGTAGCACGTAATGAAAGTAGTTTGTTAGATTATGTATTGGTGGATAAAAGGTTGATGGGTAGGTTCCAGGATGTACATGTTTATAGAGGGGCAACTGATATATCGGATCATTATTTAGTTGTAGCTACAGTTAGAGTAAGAGGTAGATGGGACAAGAGGAAGGTGGCAACAACAAGTAGGAGGGAAGTGAAAGTGTATAAACTAAGGGAGGAGGGAGTTCGGGTGAGATATAAGCGACTATTGGCAGAAAGGTGGGCTAGTGCAAAGATGAGTAGTGGGGGGGTTGAAGAGGGTTGGATGAGTTTTAAAAATGCAGTATTAGAATGTGGGGTAGAAGTTTGTGGTTATAGAAGGGTGGGGGCAAGAGGGAAGAGGAGTGATTGGTGGAATGATGAAGTAAAGGGTGTGATAAAAGAGAAAAAGTTAGCTTATGAGAGGTTTTTACAAAGCAGAAGTGTTATAAGAAGAGCAGAGTATATGGAGAGTAAAAGAAAGGTGAAGAGAGTGGTGAGAGAGTGCAAAAGGAGAGCAGATGATAGAGTGGGAGAGGCACTGCCAAGAAATTTTAATGAAAATAAGAAAAAATTTTGGAGTGAGTTAAACAAGTTAAGAAAGCCTAGGGAACGTATGGATTTGTCAGTTAAAACAGAGTAGGTGAGTTAGTAGATGGGGAGAGGTAAGTATTAGGTAGATGGCGAGAATATTTTGAGGAACTTTTAAATGTTGAGGAAGAAAGGGAGGTGGTAATTTCATGCACTGGCCAGGGAGGTATACCATCTTTTAGGAGTGAAGAAGAGCAGAATGTAAGTGTGGGGGAGGTACGTGAGGCATTACATAGAATGAAAGGGGGTAAAGCAGCTGGAACTGATGGGATCATGACAGAAATGTTAAAAGCAGGGGGGATATAGTGTTGGAGTGGTTGGTACTTTTGTTTAATAAATGTATGAAAGAGGGGAAGGTACATAGGGATTGGCGGAGAGCATGTATAGTCCCTTTATATGAAGGGAAGGGGGACAAAAGAGATTGTAAAAATTATAGAGGAATAAGTTTACTGAGTATACCAGGAAAAATGTACGGTAGGGTCATAATTGAAAGAATTAGAGGTAAGACAGAATGTAGGATTGCGGATGAGCAAGGAGGTTTCAGAGTGGGTAGGGGATGTGTAGATCAAGTGTTTACATTGAAGCATATATGTGAACAGTATTTAGATAAAGGTAAGGAAGTTTTTATTGCATTTATTGATTTAGAAAAGGCATATGATAGAGTGGATAGGGGAGCAATGTGGCAGATGTTGCAAGTGTATGGAATAGGTGGTAAGTTACTAAATGCTGTAAAGAGTTTTTATGAGGATAGTGAGGCTCAGGTTAGGGTGTGTAGAAGCTCAGGTTAGGGTGTGTAGAAGAGAGGGAGACTACTTCCCGGTAAAAGTAGGTCTTAGACAGGGGTGTGTAATGTCACCATGGTTGTTTAATATATTTATAGATGGGGTTGTAAAAGAAGTAAATGCTAGGGTGTTCAGGAGAGGGGTGGGATTAAATTATGGGGAATCAAATACAAAATGGGAATTGACACAGTTACTTTTTGCTGATGATACTGTGCTTATGGGAGATTCTAAAGAAAAATTGCAAAGGTTAGTGGATGAGTTTGGGAGTGTGTGTAAAGGTAGAAAGTTGAAAGTGAACATAGAAAAGAGTAAGGTGATGAGGGTGTCAAATGATTTAGATAAAGAAAAATTGGATATCAAATTGGGGAGGAGGAGTATGGAAGAAGTGAGTGTTTTTAGATACTTGGGAGTCGACGTGTCGGCGGATGGATTTATGAAGGATGAGGTTAATCATAGAATTGATGAGGGAAAAAAGGCGAGTGGTGCGTTGAGGTATATATGGAGTCAAAAAATGTTATCTATGGAGGCAAAAAAGGGAATGTATGAAAGTATAGTAGTACCAACACTCTTATATGGGTGTGAAGCTTGGGTTGTGAATGCAGCAGTGAGGAGGCGGTTGGAGGCAGTGGAGATGTCCTGTCTAAGGCCAATGTGCGGTGTAAATATTATGCAGAAAATTCGGAGTGTGGAAATTAGGAGAAGGTGTAGAGTTAATAAAAGTATTAGTCAGAGGGCTGAAGAGGGGTTGTTGAGGTGGTTTGGTCATTTAGAGAGAATGGATCAAAGTAGAATGACATGGAGAGCATTCAAATCTGTAGGAGAAGGAAGGCGGGGTAGGGGTTGTCCTCGTAAAGGTTGGAAGGAAGGGGGTAAGGGAGGTTTTGTGGGCAAGGGGCTTGGACTTCCAGCAGGCGTGCATGAGTGTGTTTGATAGGAGTGAATGGAGACGAATGGTATTTGGGACCTGACGATCTGTTGGAGTGTGAGCAGGGTAATATTTAGTGAAGGGATTCAGGGAAACCGGTTATTTTTATATAGCCGGACTTGAGTCCTGGAAATGGGAAGTTCAATGCCTGCACTCTAAAGGAGGTGTTTCGGGTTATTAGCAGTTTGGAGGGATATGTTGTGTATCTTTATACGTATATGCTTCTAAACTGTTGTGTTCTGAGCACCTCTGCAAAAACAGTGATTATGTGTGAGTGAGGTGAAAGTGTTGAATGATGATGAAAGTATTTTTCTTTTTGGGGATTTTCTTTCTTTTTTGGGTCACCCTGCCTCTGTGGGAGATGGCCGACTTGTTGAAAAAAAAAAATGAGAGTATAGTGGTACAAACTCTTTTATATGGGTGTGAAGCATGGGTTGTAAATGCTGCAGCGAGGAGGAGGCTGGAGGCAGTAGACATGTCATGTCTAAAGGCAGTGTGGTGTAAATATTATGCAGAGAATTTGTTGTGTGGAAATTAGGAGGTGTGTAGTTACTTATTTTATATTTTTATTATCACACTGGCCGATTCCCACCAAGGCAGGGTGGCCCGAAAAAGAAAAACTTTCACCATCATTCACTCCATCACTGTCTTGCCAGAAGGGTGCTTTACACTACGGTTTTTAAACTGCAACATTAACACCCCTCCTTCAGAGTGCAGGCACTGTACTTCCCATCTCCAGGACTCAAGTCCGGCCTGCCGGTTTCCCTGAACCCCTTCATAAATGTTACTTTGCTCACACTCCAACAGCACGTCAAGTATTAAAAACCATTCATCTCCATTCACTCCTACCAAACACGCTCACGCATGCCTGCTGGAAGTCCAAGCCCCTCGCACACAAAACCTTTACCCCCTCCCTCCAACCTTTCCTAGGCCGACCCCTACCCTGCCTTCCTTCCACTACAGACTGATACACTCTTGAAGTCATTCTGTTTCGCTCCATTCTCTCTACATGTCCGAGCCACTCAACAACCCTTCCTCAGCCCTCTGGACAACAGTTTTGGTAATCCCGCACCTCCTCCTAACTTCCAAACTACGAATTCTCTGCATTATATTCACACCACACATTGCCCTCAGACATGACATCTCCACTGCCTCCAGCCTTCTCCTCGCTGCAACATTCATCACCCATGCTTCACACCCATATAAGAGTGTTGGTAAAACTATACTCTCATACATTCCCTCTTTACCTCCAAGGACAAAGTTCTTTGTCTCCACAGACTCCTAAGTGCACCGCTCACCCTTTTCCCCTCATCAGTTCTATGATTCACCTCATCCTTCATAGACCATCCGCTGACACGTCCACTCCCAAATATCTGAATACATTCACTTCCTCCATACTCTCTCCCTCCAATCTGATATCCAATATTTCATCACCTAATATTTTAGTTATCCTCATAACCTTACTCTTTCCTGTATTCACTTTTAATTTTCTTCTGTTGCACACCCTACCAAATTCATCCACTAAAAGTATTATTCAGAGGGCTGAAGAGAGGTTATTGAGGTGGTTTGGTCATTTAGAGAGGATGGAGCAAAATAGCATGATTTGGAGGGTCTCTAAATGTGTAGAGGGGGGGAGGAGGGGTGGGGGTCATCCTAGGAAAGGATGGAGGGAAGTGGTAGAAGAGGTTTTGTGTGCAAGGGGCTTGGACATGCAGCAGGAATGTGTGAGTGTGTTAGGAGTGAATGGAGGTGAATGGTTTTTGGGACCTGACGAGCTGTTGGAGTGTGAGCAGGGTAATATTTTATGAAGGGATTCAGGGAAACCAGTTTGCCAGACTTGAGTCCTGGAGGTGGGAAGTACAATGCTTACACCGTAAAGGAAAGGTTTGGGATATTGGCTGTTTGGAATGACATCTAAATTCTCATATCTGAGTGCCTCTGCAAAGACGGTGATTATGTGTGAGTGATGGTGAAAGTGTTTCTTTCTTTTTTGGATCACCCTGCCTTGGCTTGTGTGTTGAGAAAAAAAATTGTTCAGTATTCCATGAAAAAAGGTATGAGAGTGTGATTAAAAACATAAGTATTTCAGGTGAGGATGTCAAAATAAAGACTTGCTTTTCACAGAAACAACAATGCACAAACCATTTTATCTTTCCTTGATATTTTCATATTTTACACAATAATAGTTTTCCTCATGCCATAATTGTAAATATGCATATTCAAATAAGGTTAGTTTTAATTCAATAGTAACATTTTTTAAACTTGAATTCTTATTTACAGCAGTGAAGAGTCTACAGAGAAAAAGAGTGGAGGATTCCAGGGTCAGTTTGGCGAACAGAACACTCAGAACACTAACACCAGTAGCAATAGCAATAACAATAACAATAACTTCCAACCTGGCCCTCGCAACTTCAACACTTCAAGAGGAAACTTCAGAGGCCATTCTGATGCAGGATTTACCCGTGGAGGACAACGAGGAAATTGGTCTCATAGAGGAAGTTCTAGAGCTGGCTTTGGTTCAGGAATGAGCGGATCAAGATTCACAAATGAACATGGTGATCAAACCTTTGAAAACGATTGGGGTTATGAAAACCAAAATAATGGTGATAGCAATATTAATAATGATGGTG
Organism: Cherax quadricarinatus; assembly: GCF_026875155.1. NCBI lineage: Eukaryota > Metazoa > Arthropoda > Malacostraca > Decapoda > Parastacidae > Cherax > Cherax quadricarinatus. The sequence goes on along the minus strand of NC_069401.1, from coordinate 86,484,203 downwards.
GAGAAAGAGGTAACATGGAGGACAGAGGCCAAAGCTGGGTTCGAGGTCGTAGTAGAGGAAGAGGTAGAGGAGGCTTTAAGGACTTTGGAAACTTTGATGAGGATGAACGTGGAAACTGGAGTAGACCTAATCACTGGCGAGGAAGAGGAGGAATGCAAGGAGGCGGCTTGGATGATAGTCCAGGAGGTAGGGGAGGAGGAGTGGGAGGAATGGGAATAGATCATGGTGGTGGTGGTGGGGGTGGAGATAGAGGTGGAGGTAGGGGTGTGGACAGGGGTGGGAGTGGTAGCAATTGGCATACTGATGATAGCTCATGGAATGGTAAAGGTGGAAACTTTAATAATAACCAGGAAGGAGGGTGGGACAATGAAGAAGGAAATTTTGGTGGTCATGGTGGACGGGGAAGCTCTTGGAGAGGACGTGGAAGATCATTTAGAGGAGGGGATTTCCAGTTTGGAGGAAGGGGTGGAAGGGGAGATTTCCAAAGAGGAAGAAGTAGAGGAGGTGACTTTCAACGAGGGCGGAGTAGGGGAGGAAAGTCATGGGGAAAAGGCAGAGGTGAGGGTAGCAGCGGTGGTTGGGACAACTTCCAGTAATATATTTTTTTCGTGCACTGGGTGTCTAGTTCATAAGTTCATATGAGGAATTATGGTGTTCAGGTTTGTTGATACATTGGTAGCTTCCTTGGTGATCAGTTTACTTTTCCCATTTATTTATATATTAATATTGAGAAAGTTATAGTGTATGTTTCACTTTACAGACAGCTACTGGTATCTGTATATATTTATATATATTTTTTGTACAGTATTTTGCAGTAATTCAGGGTTATATTACTCTTTGGCAAATTTTTTCATAAATAATTTTAATATAGTTGTACAACAATTTGAATTAACCTTTGAATTTAAAATTTTGTGAATAAGGACAATTTGAGAAACTCACTTGCTTGTCACAAAAGAATCAACATTCCTGCATCACCAATGTGGTTCACTCATTTGATTATATCTATTTTATCATACATCATCCTCATCATTATTTTTATCATTATCATCACCATCATCATCAGAGGAGATATGTACAAATTCTACACATCCATCATACTTCAGACTTGTCCAGATGAGTATGATCATACCATTCATTATTCAGTAGGTTTTTAGTGCATCAGATCATTTTCAGTGTCAAGTTTGTATTAGAGTGGGTGGAAGGAATCATGATTACTGGAACAGGGAACACCTGCTGCCCAGGGCCATAATGCTTTATCATTAGCTCAAACATGTCTCGGGCAAAAAATGCTGAAAGTCCCACATCTTTTTAGAATTTCTTTGTGAATATAATAATAATAATTATAATACTGTAATAAAGTTGGTAGAATTACCGACAATATGTAAAGTCAAAGGACACAAGTGCAACTAATGTGACATTTATTGTGGCAACGTTTCGCTCTCCAGGAGCTTTATCAAGCCATTACAAACAATACTTGGACACAGAGGGCCTTTATATACCCTCTGTGTCCATGTATTGTTTGTAATGGCTTGATAAAGCTCCTGGAGAGCGAAACGTTGCCACAATAAATGTCACATTAGTTGCACTTGTGTCCTTTTAATTATAATACTCTCTAAAAAAAAGTTGGTTATACTTGCATCTGAAAAATGAATGAATTTATAAGATGTAAATGTAAATTCTGTTGAAAAGAAAACACAAGAAGCACATTGTCTTAAAAAAAACAAGTCCAGACAGAAACTTAACTAACTGGAGTCCTTGATGTGTCTACTTTGCAATAATATCTCAACACCTGTTTTTGTGCACAAGACTAGATTCAAGATTAGATTCCAACTAGAGTACTGGTTTTATAATAGTAGACAATAGTTTATGAAAGCAGCCAGTCTTCATTTTTGTTGGTTGCATGTGGCCTTGTCAATTTTGATATTATCTTTGGAAAAATACCATCTTCATTAGCCAATACTATATATTAATATGTTTACATAATGCTTCAGCATTCTGGCCTGTTGTATTTCCAATTTGTATGACTTGTGTTGTCAAAAAAATTATTTGTTTAATAAACATTTGCCATTCATTCTCATAATTTTTGTCCTTATATGAGATTGTGCAATAGGCATGTGTGAGCATGTTAGATGGAAGTGAATGGAAACAAATGGTTTTTGGGACTTGATGAGCTGTTGGAGTATGAGCAGGGTAATATTTTGTGAAGGGATTTAGGTAAACTGGTTAGCTGGACATGAGTCCTTGAGGGGGGAAATAGAATGCCTGCATTTTAAAGGAGGGGTTTGGGATATTGACTATTCAGAGTGACATCTGATCTGTCATATCTGAGCGCCTCTGCAAAGACAGTGATGATGTGTGAATGATGGTGAAAGTGTTTCTTTTTTGGGTCACCCAGCCTTAGTGGGAGACAGTCAACATGTTGAAAAAAAAAAAATTGAAAGACTTTGCAGGTAGAGTAAGGAAGGATATATTTAATTTTCTAATAACCAGATTACCAAACATGGTCCTGGGTTGTCTTTGGGTTCAGATGAGCCTGTTGGAGCACAATTAGCTCATAATTGTACTTGCCTTCAAACACCTCAGTTAGGACTCCTCAAGGAAGGTGTTCTTATGATAATCAGGGACCCTTGGTAAGGAAATTGGGCCTGTCATCCCTTTTCTTAGATCAAACCTGATTACTTCCCATTCTCACATGATCCTTTTGGGTTTATCATCACTCCCATGAATGCAGTACTTATCCTTTTGGGTTTAGTGCTTCACTTGATTATTATTAATCCAATAAATATAATAATATTAATGTAAACACTAACAATATTATAATAGCATATTGTAATCCCGCTTAGGATTTTCTTGCATTTTTTTTTTACTGCACTTTCCTCCTATTTTCTTGCTTAATTATCACTCTTTCCTCAAGGGAGGTCCCTTGATGCTGGTGATGGGCTGTTGATTCAAGGAATTAGACCTGTGCTCCAACTCCTTGAATCAAGCCTGAATGCCTTCCCTTCCCCTAGGCACTGTATGGCCCTGTGGGTTTACCACTTCCCCTGTGAATGCAATAATAATAATTCTCAGTATAAACTTCATTCCTTCAATGGGGCTTGATGATGACACAATGAAGAGCTCATGATCCAAAGAATTGAAGCTACCCTCCCTTTCCTGGACCAAACCTGACTGCCTCTTATTCCCCAAGATACTATATTCTATTACCCCTGGGTTTAGTGCTTTCCATGAAATAAAAAAAAAATGTGGGTGAAGCACTCTTGATCCAGTGAATTGTAGCTACCCATCCCTTGGATCAAACCTGATTAGTATACAGTGGAACTTCTACTTACGAGTTTAATCTGTTCCATGACCTTGCTCACATCTGGATTTGCTCATTTGCAGAGTCAATTTTCCTCATTTAAATTAATTGAAATGAAATTCATTCTTTCCAGTGGAATTCCAGGCATGAGAAAACACTGCAATAATTTCCCTAATATCAACTCTGTGGCTTATTGATCTATCACAATTCATGTAATATGACATAATAAACAATATTAATAACATAGAAACATGATACACCTACCATCCGACTTACGACCTGCTCGACATACGTCCACTCGACTTACGACCGTGTATCTGGCAGCTGGGCTGGGCCGGCTGATGCACACCGCTGTACAATATTTGACAATACTCGCGGCGGCAATGTGTCATGCAGGCAGCATCAGTTTGAGTAACCCTGCCCTATCAGCAGCATCATACTGTATTAACTGTACTAACTGGACAGTAAATTTCACCATGGCCCCTAAGATGAAGTCTGAATCTTGCACTGGAGATTGTGGCAAGAAAGGCTCTTACTCTCGAACTCTCTATTTGTTTTCACTGTTGCACATAAACCTGTCTGTATCTGTCTGACTGTATATCTGTTTGTATCTCTGTGTCTGTTTATCTGTCTGTCTAATAGTGTGTCTGTCTTTCTGTCTACCTGTGTGTCTTTCTGTCTACCTGTCTGTCTTTCTGTCTACCTGTGTGTCTTTATGTCTACCTGTGTGTGTGTCTTTCTGTCTACCTGTGTGTCTTTCTGTCTACCTGTGTGTCTTTCTGTCTACCTGTGTCTCTTTATGTCTACCTGTGTCTGTCTGTGTCTACCTGTGTGTGTGTCTTTCTGTCTACCTGTGTCTGTCTTTGTCTGCTTGTCTGTCTCAGAGCCACTCATTAAGAGTGTACTTGGTCTTGAAGATGCCATATTAATAATGATAATAACAATAATAATCACTGAGGTGCATTAAATGTGTATAAAACGTTAATATAGACATTTTGCTTAATCCATCTATGATCTTTTTTCAAAATTATATAATAAACATGCTACATAACATATAAATTAACAAATATGAGATGTTTTTCTGGTCGGCTTGACAGTGAACAGGAACCATTCGTGTCCGGGCTGGTAACAACAACAACAACAACGTTTGTTTACATAACTCGTGAACATTCTACATTCTCATTCTCTCTCTCATTTATTCATTTAATCTTGTTTACTCACCTCTCACTCTACATTAAAACTACAGATATTTTAAGGTAAGTAATGAGTGGACACGATTATTATATTATAGCTTAATAATAATAATATTAATATTAGTACATATGTATTATTGTAATAATAATAATTATTAATATTATTATTAATTTAGGGCACTGGAGCACAGATCCACTGTATAGCACTTTGTCTGGATTTTTTGGGTTATCCTAGGTAATTTGTAATATGTATGATAACTTGACTTACATGTACCAGTGAGAGAGAGAGAGAGAGAGACAAAGAGACAGCCACATTCGGTCAGCCAGTCAGCCAACTACCCACCCACCCATCCAGCCACCCACCCACCCATCCAGCTGCCCACCCACTCATCCAGCCACCCACCCATCCAGCCCCAATCCAGCCCCCCACCCACCCATCCAGCCACCCACCCACCCACCCACCCATCCAGCCACCCACACATCCAGCCACCCACCCAGCCACCCACCCATCCAGCCACCCACCCATCCAGCCAGCCACCCACCCACCCGGCCAACCACAGACCCGACCACCTAGCCAGCCAGCCGGATACGTATTACACATGTTCCAGAGTTGTTTCTCTTTACTTAGGGTATAGGTTACACAACATTCTGGCAGGATGACACTACCAGTGGTATTCTCCCATTCCACTTTGTCGATAATACATAAAGATAATAGTAACATATGATACTGTATGCGATGTAAAATTTACAATACATATCACTACCATGTATACATTGTATACAGTACACAAATAATTAAAATACAACAGTAGAAGTAAATTAGGGTAAAAATGAATGAAATAATGATTGTACATTACATTACAGTATTATGTAGGTAGTTTATATAGGAAAGTTTTGACATTATGCCCTACCCAATATGTCGGCAATTTTCAAAGGTTCGACTTACGTCCATTTCGACTTACGACCAGTTGGTCAGAACCAAGCTTGGTTGTAAGTCGGATGGTAGGTGTATATACACTAGAATGAATAAAATACATGTCATTACGTATGTGGCTAGTGGTGGTGACAGAAGCCATTATTGTTGTTGGGGTTTATAGGGGCACCACAGCGGCCATTCCTGCTCCTGACTACATGTGTAGAGAACCTAGGATAACCCAAAAAAGTTAGACAGAGTGACTTATAAGTGCTACACTCTTAATGCTACACTTTGCGACTACTGCTTCATGATGTCTGCCACTGCACCCTCATGATGTCTGCCACTGCTGCTTCATGTTGTCTGCCACTGCTACCTCATGATGTCTGCCACTGCTGCTTCATGTTGTCTGCCACTGCTACCTCATGATGTCTGCCACTGCTGCTTCATGTTGTCTGCCACTGCTACCTCATGATGTCTGCCACTGCTGCTTCATCTTGTCTGCCACTGCTACCTCATGATGTCTGCCACTGCTGCTTCATGATGTCTGCCACTGCTGCTTCATGATGTCTGCCACTGCTGCTTCATGATGTCTGCCACTGCTGCTTCATGATGTCTGCGACTGCTACCTCATGATGTCTGCTCCCACTTTTGCTAGCATGTTGAAGAGTTTTCCAATATGTGAAGGTTGAGGGGCAATGCCAATTGGACAGGTATTAGATGGTGTTTACTCTTGAACATCGCCAAAGAATCGAGCATTTCTGCTACTTTGAGCTCAATTTCAAGGTGCTTTTCATCATGAAACCAATCAAAATCCTATCTATTTCTGTAGTATATCTTCCATTCTATCAAATGAGACCATAAAAACGAGAATACAACCATAAAAACCACATGAAAATATACCACTAAGAATAAGCTAATGGCTGAGAAGTGAACTCCATTATTTATGGTCCAATTTCTGAGATCCAATTCCCTAGATCAAGAGAAAGAGCCCCTCACCATCATCAAGGAACCTCCCTTGAGGCCCGCTCGCATCTGGAAATTTCGCATGTGTCTACAAGCAAAAAATCGACCAAGCAACTGCTCATATCTAGGAAAACTCACACGTGGATGCACTCATAAGTAGAGGTTCCACTGTATCTTCATTCCCAAGCCTGTACTCCATCTGCAGACTTCTTTGTCCTTCCCCAAGCCTCAGCCTTTTTTTTTATTGTGTGTGTGTGTATTTGCCTAATTGTGGTTGCAGGGGTTGAATCATAGCTCCTGGCCCTGCCTCTTCACTGGTCTCTACTAGGTCCACTCTCTCCCTGCTCCATGAGCTTTATCATGCCTCTTCTTAAAGTTATGTATGGTACCTGCCTCCACTACCTCACTTCTCAGACTATTCCACTTCTTGACAACTCTATGGCTGATGAAATACTTTCTAACATCCCTGTGGCTCATTTGAGTCTTCAACTTTGAATTGTGACCCCTTGCTGTTGTGTCCCATCTCTGGAACATCCTGACCTTGTCCACCTTGTCGATTCTTCTCAGTATTATATATGTTGCTATCATGTCTGCCTGTCTCTCCTTTCCTCCAGTGTCATTAAGTCGAGTTCTCTTAATATTTCCTCATAGGACATGCCTCTTAGCTCAGGGACTAGTCTTGTTGCAAACCTTTTCACTTTCTCTAGTTTCCTGATGCTTTTGGCCAGGTGAGGATTCCAAACTGGAGCTGCATACTCCAATATGGGCCTGATGTACATGGTGTGCAGGGTCTGGAATAACTCCTGAGATGTTGGAATGGTATTCTTAGATTCACTAGTCGCCCATATGCTGCACCAGTTATTTGGTTGATATGCACCCCATGAGATGTGCTCAGTATTATACACACTCAAAGATCCTTTTCCCTGAGTGATGTTTATAGTCTTTGACTCCCTAGACTGGACTCTGTCTGCGGTTTTCTTTGTCCTTCCCCGATCCTCATCGTTTGCACTTGGTGAGGTTGAACTCCAGGAGCCAGCTGCTGGACCAGGCCTACAGCCTGTCTAGATCCCTCTGTAGTCCTGCCTTATCCTCCTCTGACTGAATTCTTCTTATTAACTTCACATTGTCAGGAAACAGAGACAATTCTTTGTCTGTTCCTTCTGTCATGTCATTCACATATACCATATACAGCACCGGTCCTGGGACTGACTCCTGTGAAACCCTGCTCATCACAGGTGCCCACTCTGACACCTCATCACATACCATGATTTGTTGCTGCCTTCCTGTCAGGTATTCACTGATCCATTGCAGTGCCTTCCCTATTATACCTGCCTGGTATGCAGCTTTTGCACTAGTCTCTTGTGTGGAACTGTGTCAAAAGCCTTCTTACAGTCCAAGAAAACACAGTCTACCCACCCCTCTCTTTCTTGTCTTACTGCTGTCACCTTGTCATAGAACTCGAGTAGGTTGGTGACACAGGGTTTCCCGTCTTTGAATCTGTGCTGGTTGTCATCTATAAGCTTATTCCTTTCTAGGTGGTCCACCACTCTTCTCTTGACAATCTTCTCCATGACTCTTCATACATGTCAATGACACTGGCCTGTAGTTTAATGCTGCTTGTCTGCCCCCTTTTTTAAAAATTGGGACTACATTTGCTGTCTTCCATACAGTCATCCTGTTTCAATAGATGTGTTGGAGATTTTTGTTATTCTCACAGAATACCTCTTGTCCCTCTTTCAGGACCCACAGAAAGATGTTATCCAGTCCCATTGCCTTTGAGATATCTAGTTTGCTTAGCAGCCTCTTCACCTCCTCTTCAGTTGTACATATCATGTCCAGCACTTGTTGGTGTGTCCCACCTCTCCATCTATCTGGAGTCCTCTCTATATCCATTGTGAATACTTCTGTGAACCTCATGTTGAGCTCCTCGCAAACTTCAAAGTCGTTTCTTGTGAACTCCCCTCCTTCCTTCCTCAGCCTGATTACCTGGTCTTTAATTGTCTTCTTCCTGATGTGACTGTACAACAGCTTATGGTCAGACTTGGCTGCTGCTGCTATGTCTTTTTCATATTGTGGTTTGGCCTCCCTCCTTACCTGTGCATGTTCATTTCTTCCTCCTCGACTACTCTCCTTATTCTCCTGGGTCCTTTGCCTTCTATACTTCTTCCATTCTCTAGCGCACTTGGTTTATGCCTCTCTACACCTTTGGGTGAACCAAGGGCTCATCCTGGCCTTCTCATTATGTCTGTTGCCCTTGGGTACAAACCTCTGCTCCCCTTCCTTGCATATTGTTCTCACAAATTCCATCATCTCATTTCTGATTTCCCTGCTAGGTCTCTGTCCCAGTTCTCTGTCGCAGTGTATGTGTGTGTGTGTACTCATCTATTGTAGTTGCAAGGGTCGAGTCATAGCTCCTGGCCCCACTTCTTCACTGGTTGCTATTAGGTCCTCCCTCTCCCTGCTCCATGAGCTTTATCAAACCTCATCTTAAAACTGTGTATGGTTCCTGCCTCCACTACATCATTTTCCAGAGTGTTCCACTTTGTGACAACTCTATGACTGAAGAAATATTGCCTAATATCCATTTGACTCATCTGAGTCTTCCCGTCTCTGTCCACCTTGTCAGTTTCTCACAGTATTTTATATGTCTTTATCATGTCTTCCCTAACCCTCCTGTACTCAAGTGCCGTCAGGCTGATTTCCCTTAATCTTTCTTTGTAGGACATTCCCCTTAGCTATGGGACTAGTCTTGTTTCAAATCTTTGCATTTTCTCTAATTTCTTGATGTGCTTGATTAGGTGTGGGTTCCAAACTGGTGCTGCATACTCCAATATGGGCCTGACGTACACAGTGCACAGAGTCTTGAACAGTTCCTTACTGAAGTGTTGGAACGCTATTCTTAGGTTTGCCAGGCACCCATATGGTGCAGCAGTTACAGATGATGTGTGCCTCAGGAGATGTGCTCAATATTATACTCACACCAAGATCCTTTTCCTTGAGTGAGTTTTGCAGTCTTTGGCCACTTAGCCTATACTCTGACTGTGGTCTTCTTTGCCCTTCCTCGATCTTCATAACTTTGCATTTGGCTGGGTTAAATTCCAAGAGCCAGTTTCTGGACCAGGCTTGCAGCCTGTCCAGGCCCCATTGTAGTCCTGCCTGACCCTCGTCTGATTTAATTCTCCTCATCAACTTCACATCATCCACAAACAGGAATACTTCTGAGTCTATCCCTTCTGTCACATCATTCGCATATACCAAAAACAGCACTGGTGCTAGGACTGACCCCTGTGGCATCCTGCTCATCACAGGCACCCACTCTAATGCCTCATCACATTACATGACTCGTTGTTGCCTCCCTGTCAGATATTCTCTTATCCATTGCAATGTCTTTCCTGTTATACCTGCCTGATCCTCTAGATTTTACACTAATCTCTTGTGAGGAACTGTGTCGAAGGCCTTCTTGCAGTCCAAGAAAATGCAATCTACCCACCCCTCTCTCTTATGTCTTACTGCAGTTAGTTTGTCATAAAATTCCAGTAGGTTTGTGACACAGGATTTCCCTTCCCTGAATCCATGCTGGTTGTCGTTTATAAGCTTATTCCATTCTAGGTGCTCCACCACTCTCCTGATTACCATCTCCATGACTTTGCATACTTTACTCGTCAGTCACACCTGTCTGTAGTTTAAGGTTAAGGGAGAAGCAGTGAGAAACTTCCAGCCAACGAATCAACACTCCTGCTCCTCTCTGGTAAACTGACAGTGGTCGGTTATCTTGCCTTGGCTTATTCTGTTGTTAAAATAATCTAATCCCAAATTGGAAATTAGATATTATACTCTGACGTAATCTCTGTACATATATTATATCCATGGTCTCTTAATAGCCATGTATTTTAAGGCATATATATTATTCTGATAATATTTATTTATTTATTTATTTATTTTATGTCTTAGTGGGTTGCAATACAAAGAGAGCCTCTTTTATGCCTGGGCATTATGGGCTAACTTAACATTACTGGCTTACAGATTACTTAACACTAAGAAGTATATCATAGTTGTACAGTAGGATAGTAATTATTTCATAGTTGAACAGTAGATTATTAATTATAAATGAATTAAATTTGTATAAGACAAAGGATATATTCACATAGTCTAAAATGCTTTTTGTGAAAACAATGGCTCAGTTATATTCCTGTCAACAATGGATAAAAGGTTCAAAGTGATTGTTGAAGTTATGATGTGGGAGAACATAGGTGACTATGTGTGTACTGAGTATTTAGCGTTTAGTCTAGGGTGATTAAGTGGCTTTTGAGAAGAGTCTTAAACTGATTTTCAGACTGGGTTACTTTAATATCTTCTGGTAATGAATTCCATATTTTGGGGCCCTTTATGTGCATAGAGTTTTTACATAGTGTGATATGGACACGAGGTAAACCAAAAAGAGATCTGTGTCTTGTGTTGTGGTCATGTGTCCTGTTTAGGTTGGTGAGGAGAAGTTTGAGTGGAGGGTTTATATTTGCGTATATTGTTCTGTGTATGTAGTAGGCACATGCATAAGTATGGATGTTCTTAATGGTGAGCAGATTAAGACTTTTGAAAATTAGTGGAGTATACTGGCGGGAGTGGGAGTTCGTTATCATTCTTACTGCTGCCTTTTGCTGGGTTATTGGATGTTGTTGATCCCCATGCACAAATTCCATATGTTAGTTTAATATGTTTATTATGCACCCCATACCCATCCTGTGGGCGGTAGTCAAAAGATTACAGAGGTACATAATGGGTCCAGGGACTGGGCCTCAAAGTTTTGATAGCTGAGCAAGTTACAGAGGTAATGAATTCACAATTTACAAAGGTAATGAACTCACAATTTACAAAGGTAATGAACTCCAGGTAGGTCTAGTCACAATCATGACAAGTTACAAAGGTATTTACAGATTACAGAGGTACACAATGGGTCCAGGGACCGGGCTCCAAAGTTTTGATGGCTGAACTAGGTACAAGGTAATGAACTCACAAGTTACAAAGGTAATGAATACTGTAAGAATGGTTACTTACGTTTATACATGGCTGCAATCATGAACAAATTTTAGAGTAATGAGCAATTCACACTTCCACACCCAGTCACAACTGTAGTGAGTTATTGGTGCAAATGTTGATTGCTGAGTCTCTCTCTCACACACACACACACACACACACACACATACAAATTCATACACACACACACATAAACACACACACACACACACACACACACACACACACACACACACACACACACACACACACACACACACACACACACACACACACACACACAATACACAAACTCATACACACACACGCACACACACTCATACACACACACACACTCATACACACACACACACTCATACTCACACACACACACAACACACACACACACACACACACACACACACACACACACACACACACACACACACTCATACACATACACACAAATACACACACACACACACACACACACACACACATCCACAAACTCATACACACACACGCACACACACTCACACACACACACACTCATACACACACTCATACTCACACACATACACACACACACACACACCACACACACACACACACACACACACACACACACACACGGACTCGGGGCCAGGAGCTCGGACTCGACCCCCGCAACCTCAACTAGGTGAGTACACATGCACATATGTGGTAATGCTTTATTTACAGCTAGCAAAGTCTGGGTATTTCTCCAGAATGGTCTGTAATATACCACTGTGGATAAAATACTTTGCCATTTCTTGAACATTTCTGAGCGAGTTGTTTCTAAATTCATTAATTTTATCGCACTCCAGTACATAATGACGCAGGGTGTGACAATAGTCCATCTGGCCAAGTTTACATTTCGTTTGGTCTACATCTGGTGGTGGTGATTTAACCTGCCAAAGATACTTGTAACCCAGCCGGAGCCGGGCGGTAGTGACATCCAAGAGTCTGCTTATTTTGTTGGATGCACCATAGACATGTGGCTCCTCCTGCATGATAGAATGATGATAGATGGACTCACTGGTGTCAATCTCCCTGAGCCTTAAGTCCATAAAATTCAGCTGAAGTTCTTTTTGTATTATTGTTCTCAAACTACTACCTGACAAGCCAAGATTGTAATCTACTCCCTCTTTGAAAGCATACAGCTTAGCCAATTTATCAGTTCTATCATGCATCTGAAGACCAATGTGAGATGGAATCCACAGCATGTGCACTCTGACTCCACTGTCCACAATCCTACCATACCTGTGTCTGGCTTCTGACACAAGCATGCCACAATTTATGCTTAATTAGTTGAGAGCATTTATGGATGACAGAGAATCAGTTACAATTAAACTGTCAATCTTTGATACATAGATGCATTTCAGTGCAAGGAAGTATGGCAAACAGTTCTGTCTGAAGGGTAGAGGCCCAATTATTGATCGTGCTCCAATTTCTTTAAGAGAGCCATCACTCTGTACGACAACAGCAGCACTACCAGCTGCACCAGTAAGGGTATATGAGTGTATGGTACAGTGCCAGGAGAGCTGATTGTGGAACGTAGTACCTTATCTTTGATAGTATGCCTACAGTCTTGGAGATTTTCTTGGTGATTTGTTGTATGTGTGTCTGGAACTTAAGGCTACTGTCAAGGTGGATACCTAGGAATTTTCCCTCTGTGAGTCTTGTGACTGATGATCCATTTATCGTTGTTAATCGGATCATTTGCAGCTTTGTTTCCAAACTGAATGAAATAGGTTTTATCGATATTCAGGGTAAGTTTATTAGTCATCATCCAGGTAGATATTTTCTGCAATTCTGCATTGACTGTGTTTGCTAGTATGACTGCGTTTGGGTGGGAAAAGACATATGTAGTGTCATCTGCAAATGATACGGGTTTGAGTATTATTATTATTATAATCAAAAAGAAGCGCTAAGCCACAAGGGCTATACAGCACGGGTTTGAGTAGCTGTGATGCATTCAGTAGATCATTGATGTAGATGAGAAAGAGGAGTGGTCCAAGGACGCTTCCTTGTGAGACTCCTACTGTGATTGGTTGGGTGGAAGAGTTTGCATCATTTGCATACACATATTGAGTTCTGTTACTAAGGTATGGTTTTAGGTAGTTGAGGGAGTGGCCTCTGATACCATAGTGCATTAATTTGGAGTACAGCAGTTCATGGTCGACTGTATCGAAAGCTTTACGTAAATCAATGAAAATGCCCAGCGGGACTTCTTTCTTTTCGAGTGCGGTATATATTAGTTCTAGCATGTGTATGATAGCGTCATTTTGTACTTTTTTTATTCCTTTAATCCAAAATAATAAGGGTTTTAAAATGTTGTGTGAGACGAGGGAGGAATAGAAACCTTTTATGAATTAATTTTTCAAAGATTTTAGAGAGCAGTGGGTAAGTTAGATATTGGTCTATTTATTCAAGTCAGCTTAGTCACCTCCTTTGTGGATTGGAGTGACCCTCGCTGTTTTGAGGATTGTTGGGAAGGTAGATGATTCAATGGATTTGTTAAAGAGCATTGCAATAATTGGTGACAATACTTGAGAAGCTTTTTTGTACATAAAAGCAGTCAAGTTGTTTATGTCTCCTGCCTTGTTTTTAAGGGTGTTTATGATGAGCATAACTTCAGTGGGGTTGGTTGGAGCTAGGAAAAAGCGTATTTGGGTAGGTACCTATGAGGTATCTGATGGACGGGTGTTTTTTGCTTGGTAAATTTTTTTCGCTAGATTTTTACCTATGGTGGAGAAGAAAACGTTGAGTCTGTTTGCTGTTTCAGTAGGTGTTAGTAGGGGTTCATCTGATTTTGTTAGTTTGATTGTTTTGTTTTTGGATAACGTTTTATTTCCAAGAATTTCAGATAGAGTTTTCCAGGTTTTTTTCATATCACCTTTGATGTTATGTAATCTATTTTCATAATACAATTTTTTAGATCTTATCAGGTTGGTAAGTGCTGACGAGTAACGTTTAGACTGTTCTCTAGTTATTTGACCCATTCTATACTGTTTTTCATATTTGTGCTTTGTGTTAATGGATTTGAGGATGCTTGGTGTTATCCAGGGATTATTCAGTCTCTTTGCTGTGATCTGTTTAGTTTTTTTGGAGCAATGTTTGTTATAGAGGCATTGGGCCTTTTTTAGAAAATTATTTATACATTCATTCATATCTGTATATGTTTCGAGCTCATTTTGCCAATCGATGTTATTCACAGCTGCTATAAAGTTGTTAACAGTTGTCTCGTTATGTAGTCTGAAGGTTACTTTAGCGATGTCTTATGGCAGTTTGCCCAGATTAGTTATGAGAAAGGTTGGGTAGTGGTCTGTAGTGTCTATGATTATGACTCATTTTAAAGGGGATATGGTGTTTGTCCAGATGTGGTCTATTAAGGAGATACTTGTCTCGGTGATTCTTGTAGGTTTAGATATTGCTGGTAGCAACAGGCAGTTGCTCATTGTGTTAGTGAATTCGGTCACTTGTGGATCCTGGTCGTGTAGTATGTTTATGTTGAAATCTCCTGTTAGTAGCAGGTGGTCTTTATTCATGTGTGCATCAGTAATCATGTTTCCTAGTTTTTCACTAAAGTGGTAAATGTTTGACTGTGGTACTCTGTAGATGTTTATAACTGTGAGGGGTTTTTGCAGGTCTTTTGATTTGAATTTGGCTTTGATATATTCTCCATGTTCATCCCTTGTGCAAGATTTATTGATGCATTCGAGTTGATTTGAGTAGTATATAGGTGTTCCTGCCCCTTGCTGGTCTGTTCTACAGTTGTGTATGGCCATGATAGCTGTTCCTGCCCCTTGCTGGTCTGTTCTACAGTTGTGTATGGCCATGATAGCTGTTCCTCCCCCTTGCTGGTCTGTTCTACAGTTGTGTATGGCCACGTAGCCAGGAATGGATATATAGAACAAACATAAGTGTTCTTAGTCAATATGCGATATATTAGTATATTATTATTATTTGCCAAGTTGTATGATATATACCTGGAGTTTACCTGGAGAGAGTTCCGGGGGTCAACGCCCCCGCGGCCCGGTCTGTGACCAGGCCTCTTGGTGGATCAGAGCCTGATCAACCAGGCTGTTACTGCTGGCTGCACGCAAACCAACGTACGAGCCACAGCCCGGCTGGTCAGGAACCGACTTTAGGTGCTTATCCAGTGCCAGCTTGAAGACTGCCAGGGTCTGTTGGTATATTTACCTGGAGACCTGGAGAGAGTTTCGGGGGTCAATGCCCCCGCGGCCCGGTCTGTGACCAGGCCTCCTGGTGGATCAGCGCCTGATCAACCAGGCTGTTGCTGCTGGCTGCACGCAAACCAACGTACGAGCCACAGCCCGGCTGATCAGGAACTGACTTTAGGTGCTTGTCCAGTGCCAGCTTGAAGACTGCCAGGGGTCTGTTGGTAATCCCCCTTATGTGTGCTGGGAGGCAGTTGAACAGTCTCGGGCCCCTGACACTTATTGTATGGTCTCTTAACGTGCTAGTGACACCCCTGCTTTTCATTGGGGGGATGGTGCATCGTCTGCCAAGTCTTTTGCTTTCGTAGTGAGTGATTTTCGTGTGCAAGTTCGGTACTAAGTCCCTCTAGGATTTTCCAGGTGTATATAATCATGTATCTCTCCCTCCTGCATTCCAGGGAATACAGTTTAGAAACCTCAAGCGCTCCCAGTAATTGAGGTGTTTTATCTCCGTTATGCGCGCCGTGAAAGTTCTCTGTACATTTTCTAGGTCGGCAATTTCACCTGCCTTGAAAGGTGCTGTTAGAGTGCAGCAATATTCCAGCCTAGATAGAACAAGTGACCTGAAGAGTGTCATCATGGGCTTGGCCTCCCTAGTTTTGAAGGTTCTCATTATCCATCCTGTCATTTTTCTAGCAGAATGCGATTGATACAATGTTATGGTCCTTGAAGGTGAGATCCTCCGACATAAATCACTCCCAGGTCTTTGACGTTGGTGTTTCGCTCTATTTTGTGGCCAGAATTTGTTTTGTACTCTGATGAAGATTTAATTTCCTCATGTTTACCATATCTGAGTAATTGAAATTTCTCATCGTTGAACTTCATATTGTTTTCTGCAGCCCACTGAAGGATTTGGTTGATGTCCGCCTGGAGCCTTGCAGTGTCTGCAATGGAAGACACTGTCATGCAGATTCGGGTGTCATCTGCAAAGGAAGACACGGTGCTGTGGCTGACATCCTTGTCTATGTCGGATATGAGGATGAGGAACAAGATGGGAGCTAGTACTGTGCCTTGTGGAACAGAGCTTTTCACCGTAGCTGCCTCGGACTTTACTCTGTTGACGACTACTCTCTGTGTTCTGTTAGTGAGGAAATTATAGATCCATCGACCGACTTTTCCTGTTATTCCTTTAGCGCGCATTTTGTGCGCTATTACGCCATGGTCACACTTGTCGAAGGCTTTTGCAAAGTCTGTATATATTACATCTGCATTCTTTTTGTCTTCTAGTGCATTTAGGACCTTGTCGTAGTGATCCAGTAGTTGAGAGAGACAGGAGCGACCTGTTCTAAACCCATGTTGCCCTGGGTTGTGTAACTGATGGGTTTCTAGATGGGTGGTGATCTTGCTTCTTAGGACCCTTTCAAAGATTTTTATGATATGGGATGTTAGTGCTATTGGTCTGTAGTTCTTTGCTGTTGCTTTACTGCCCCCTTTGTGGAGTGGGGCTATGTCTGTTGTTTTTAGTAACTGAGGGACGACCCCCGTGTCCATGCTCCCTCTCCATAGGATGGAAAAGGCTCGTGATAGGGGCTTCTTGCAGTTCTTGATGAACACAGAGTTCC
This sequence comes from Cherax quadricarinatus, assembly GCF_026875155.1. NCBI lineage: Eukaryota > Metazoa > Arthropoda > Malacostraca > Decapoda > Parastacidae > Cherax > Cherax quadricarinatus. The sequence goes on along the minus strand of NC_069401.1, from coordinate 86,466,996 downwards.
ACAGTCTCGGCTGAGTGGTTGAGGGGAGTAGACGTGTGCTGGGGATCTGGACCTACTAATTCACAGGCCTACCCATTTCTCCCGACTGATAAGTCATCATTAAAACTCCTACTGTTGGAAGACAGCTTCAGTGTTGTGAGAACTCTTATGTGCGAGCTGTGACTAAGGATATACCTAGTCAAACACTGGAAATAGTTTTCCTTTTTGCAGGGGCCCTCACGGGCCTCTGCTTCCCCTCTGCCTTTCATTTGGCCTCAGCCTTTCGCCTCTGTCAACATGGAGTGTGGAGGCGAGTTTTGCTAGTCCGCTGCTGCTCGTGCCTCTCAAGGTGCTCGCAACTCGTCGCTTTGCCAACTAGGAAAGCACGAATGTGCGGGCCGGGGTGAGTTGGTGGC
>NC_069401.1:86413087-86466101 GCF_026875155.1 Cherax quadricarinatus | reverse complement strand
AAAAATAATATTGTTGCAGAAAAAACACCAGGAGGGTTATGAAAACTCACCCCACGCGAGTTTTAAATCCTGCACAAAATTCAATTTAAACCAGCAAATAATAGAGCCTACTGACTGGAGAATCAAGACCCATTTCACTAAAATATGATCTGAAAAGAAATGCCCCATATCAAAAAAAATATACTCAATCAAACAAATTGGGGGGTTCATCAGTATGCGCGGAGCCCAGACGACTAATGAGATAATCACAAAGGGAGCTTTCACCAAATTAAACTTCAATAACAAAAAATAAAGTGGGACCAAGTAAACCAAGCCCTAACCGATATAAGCGGGGAAGAAATACTAAGCAACACGACCCCCCAACTTATGCCTAAACAAATTAAACCCGGGTGGCATCGATGATGCACAAGTTTTTATTCCTTAAAAAAAAGGGGGGAGTAGATGTAAAACAAAGAGACAGGGCCCCTTTACAGGCGCGGAAAAAAGAATAACAGGGGCAAAAGGGTAAATATATCTGAAATGGTAGGGAACACTGTCAAGAAATAGCAAGCATCGAATTTAAGCTAAAAGAACCTTTAGGAGTCGGGAAATCGGGGAAGAACAAAAGCCTAAATAAAATGAAAAAAACCCAAAAAATTTTCTTCTCCTATCCAAATCAAAATCAAAAACAACGTCCAGTTTTGGGGGCCCCTACCTTAAACAAGATGGGCCCTACCAGTGACACAAGGAAATGGTGAGCTCTCAAGCCCCAATATACTCATTTTTTTGGGCAACCCGCTACCAGACTGAGAGTCGAAGATCAAAATAATTTTTTTATGAGAGAGCCACAAAATTTGATTAAACAAGCCTATCCCATGTTATCCTGACGCCAAAAGACTTCAACAGGCGATAATGACATGCCCTTTCACTTGCCCCAGGCCAGACTCATGGAACTCTGTGTTCATCAAGAACTCAAGAAACCCCCCATCACAGCCTTTTTCCCTCCCATGGAGAAGGGGGCAGGACACGGGGGGCGTCCCACAGTTACTAAAAACAAAACATTACCCCACTCCACAAAGGGGGGAGTAAACAAAGCAAAGAACTACAGACCCAAAAGCACTAACATCCCATATCAAAAAATCTTTTAAAGGGCCTAAGAAGCAAATCACCACCATCTAGAAACCCATCAGTTACACAAACCAGGGGAACATGGGGGTTTTGAAAGGGCGCTCCTGTCTGTCTCAACTATTGGATCACTACGACAAGGTCCTAAAGGGACTGAAACAAAAAGAAAGATGTTTAAAATTTAAAAAGCCCTTGAAAAAGGGGTTCGACAAAAGGGGGTGGAAAAAAAAACCCATGGCTAAAACCCCCGAACACAGGAATCGTCAAAGAGTAAAGTCCGAGGCAGCACGGTGAAAAGCCTTTTCCCCAAGGCAAAGTACTCGCCCCCATCTTGTTCCTCATCCCCCAATCCGCATAGACAAGGGTGTCCCGCCCCAGACCGTCTTCCTTTGCAGATGACACCCCAATCTGCATGACAGTGTCTTCCATTGCAGACACTGCAAGCTTCAGGCGGACATCAACCGAATCTTTCAGTGTTCTGCAGAAAACAATATAAAGTTCCAACGATGAAAATTTCAATTATCTCAGATATGGTAAAGACATGAGGCACTTAAATCTTCATATAGTACAAAACAAATTCTGGCCACAAAATAGAGCGAAACCCTTGTCAAAGACCTGGGAGTGATCATGTCGGAGATCTCACCTTCAAGGACCATAACACTTGTATCAATGCATCTGCTAGTAAAAAATGACAGGATGGATAATGAAACCTAAAAACTAGGAGGCCAAGCCCCATGATGACACTCTTCAGGTCACTTGTTCTATCTAGGCTGGAATATTGCTGCACACTACAGCACCTTTCAAAGGCTAGGTGAAATTGCCGACCTAGAAAATGTACAGGAGAACTTTCACGAGCGTGCATAACGGAGATAAAAACACTCAATTATTGAGGAGAGCTTGAGGTTCCTACACCCAGTATATCCCTGTAATTCAGTAGGGAGAGATACATGATTATAACACCTGGAAAATCCTAGAGGGACTAGTACCGAACTTGCACACTAAAATCACTCCACTACTAAAGCAAAAGACTTGGCAGACGAAGCAGCCATCCCCCCAAGAGAAAAGCAGTGGTGTCACTATCATGTGTAAGGACCATACAGTAAGTGTTTCAGGGGCCCGAGACTGTTCAACTGCCTCCAGCACACATAAGGGGTAAATTACCAACAGACCCCGGCATTCTTCAAGCTGGCACTGGACAAGCACCTAAAGTCATTTCGGCGGAACAGCCGGGCTGTGGGGCTCGACGTTGATTTGTCCTTGCAGCCACAGCAACAGCCTGGTTATCAGGCTCTGATCCACCAAAGGCCTGGTCACGAGACTCGTGCCCGCGGGGCGTTACCCCCGTAATCTCTGCCAGGTAAACTCCAGTAAGTTTATGGTTATTTATAAAAAAAATAAGATGGAACAGTGATGTTGGTAAGTTGTAAAAAAGGAGATAGAAATTTTTTTTCTGTAGATATTAAATACAATTAAGACAATGAGGTATAATGGTCGTTGAATACAACATGACAATTAAAAGTAGTTTGGAGTATTAGAATTTAAGGGGCAACAAATTTATGACAATAGAACACTAACTGGACTATGGGGTAATATCTGCACTTTACTCTGATTCTGTTAGTCCAGCCTCACTTAGTTATTTTTAAGGACATGTTCTGTGGAGAAGAAGTAATCTCTTCCCAGTTGGGCTGTTTCCTAACTGCTATTTTTCCATCCTCACAAAGCACTGGTGGAATTGTTTTTGGGCATAGCGCAATTTATCTTAGCGCGAAAAAGAAGGTTTTTGTCTCGTTTTGGTAAGGCACTCATTGACGTAAACAGTCAGTTTTCATAAGAAATAGATGTTTTTAGTAGGTTGTTTTCCTCTGTAAGCTAGTTTGGAATTTTAAGCAGCATCTGTTTTTTTACCTGCTATGATAGCCCATCATTTGCAATCCTTTAAGTCATCACCACGTATGTTAATGTGAAGGTGGGTCCTTAATAAGCTGTAGGGTGGTCGAGTCTGTGCATAGCAGGTCTCTTGGGTGACTGTGGTGGTAGATGTTTGTTGTTAACTACAACAGGCGTCAGATAGCTTGTTTGGTCTTATGGTCTTGGAAGTTGGTTTATTACTTGGCAAGTTGTTGGTCCACTCTTGATCTTTCCTCTGTAAATGTTGGAGTAAAGATGGTGACTTGGTCTTTTAGAGTGTTGATGGTGTCTAGGGACTGGGTAAGGGTGTTGCTTGTTGCTCTAGAGTGTCTAGTTTATGTTCTAGAAGCATTTGATCTTGTTGAGATAATCTGGCAATGCTAGCCTTTAGTTCCATGCATTTCTTGAGTTAGTTTGGTGGATCGTTTGGTTCTGAATCATAAGGAGTTTAGCTATTTCTGGGTCGGTGATCTTCTTGACATCAATACTGGTGAAGGAGTTATCCTTGGTATCTGTAGGCGCGGCCATGTTTGTTGTTGTCTGATCGTGTGTTGGTGGTGTGCCAGTGGGTGATGAGGGTTGTGTCCTGGCCTGGCAGTACCACAAGTTTTCCTCGTGTATTACTGCTCTCACCTTTGATGTAGAGTCCTTAGCTGGTTTAACTGGATCTTCTTTTATTGGTTTCTGACCCTTGTCCATTGGCTGTGTCTTCGTGAAAGATTGAGCGATGGGTGTTGGTGAATGGTTGTGGAGTATCACATCAGTGCAGGCGGGTAGGAGGAGTGTAGTACGAGTCCTATTAGGTTGGTAAAATTGTGAACTTTTGGGTGATTTCTGCAGTTGCTTTATATCATTCTGGTATCCCACACATTTATTGTTATGCTGGGTCTTGATTAGGTCAGTCACTGTGATGGAATGGGGTGCCACAATAAACTAGCCACTTCGGTGGCAAAATCTAAATCTAATCTATAAATATTAACTTAGGTTAAAATCTGTCCAGTCTACGTATAACTGTTGTAAATATTTCACAAGCCTAGACCCCCTAACTGTGGCTACCTTGGCAAATCCACTGTAAGTAATCAACACACAAGTCTCACTATCTCTGATTACTTGTAATCACTTGTAAATAATTAATTCACAAAGCTTTCTCTAGCTACCTGGCCTGCCTGTAAATTAACTGCAAATAACAACTTCTGTGTATATCAGTCTTGGCCTAGCTGGTGTAACTCTGGGCCTAGGTGTGCTAACTTAACCTAACTCTGTTAAACTGGTTCTAACTGTGGCCTAGCTATGATACTTAACCCTACTATTCCTACATCCAGTTTTCGAAGGACCACTTTTGAGAAAATTTGTGTGTACAGCCTCCAAGTATGTCGCCTACCCTGGCAAACTCTGTTGACACCGAGCTATGAGGTGGGTACTTCAGCCTCACAAGTGGCTTATAGGACAGATTTTCACAAATTATTGATGTTGCAAGAAACTCGCCTGCCATGCACGTATAAAGACTAACATTACTTGTTTTTGCAGCATATATCCTGATCTTCAACTTCCCTAAGCTTAGCCTTAGCCCTTCTGGACTTTCCCTCAGAAACCATGTGCAACCGGGAGCCTTAATTCTTGCAATATTCAATCGTTATTAGTGACCTGCCTGCACCTCAGAAATTCCTATATCCAAGAGGGTATGTATCCCCTAGTATAACTATGCAGACACGGACACTAGCTTCCAGACTGCCCTGAGACACTGGTACTTACTGGGCATGCACTGCCTGTTGCACACCGGGCCCACAGATCAAACTCACTCACAACTCTCCCCAGACACTGGCCAGAAATCTACGAGATAAAGTAGAGGTCTGTCTTACTGTATGGCCTGACGGAGGTCATCTACGGTACATCGAGGTGCCTCTACCAGATTTCCCCAGGTCTCAAATGTGAAGACACATGGGGGGCGCCGTTTGCTGATCACGGCACGTCTTGTCCAGTTGGTGTCTGTCTTAAGAAGAACGAGCTGGTCTCTCTTCCAGACCCTCGTCTCTTCATTCAAACTAGGGCTGCCAGTTCTCCCTAGCTAACTTATCCTAGTGTTTGCCTACATTATCGGCCTATTACTACCTATGTTAAGGTCTTAGGTCTACATTATTATTATCTACAGTTGCCTCAATAATCCTAATATTAGTGTACTACCAGTAAAACTACCTACTCCTTCCCTGAAGGGTAAATCTATAAATAAATAAGTGCCTACCATCCATGCCACCCCCCCCCCCCCAGGGGAGAGAAATGTGTTTATGATTGGGAAGAACACCTTTTGTTTGGGTGAGTTTAAGGGCCACCCAGCTCAGCCGTTCCATTATGGCCATGTCGGATCGGTCCTGTGGAACTTTAGGGACCAAATAAATTTCCACAATCTCATTTCGATGTCCTGCTACACCGACACGGTTCTTATTCCAGCAGGACGAGGTATCCATCGGTTTGTCCCGGTTTAGAAGTCATGACTCCATAAAGCCTTCACTATCCTCAGGACAGGAACAATGATGTAAACATGTGCACACACACTCTGGGAATGGCAGTTCATATCGCTTCAACGATTCCTTAACTTAGTGTTATTATCACTGATTACATTACAATTTACAAGACGGTTTAATGTCTCATAATTATTATACACATTGGAGGCCACTCCATTAAGATTTGAGACCGATGAGTGATGATTAAATCACGGGTATTTTTCCCCAGGACACAGTCCATGGCGACGCACCAGTCACCACCGGTCCTACCATTATTCACTCATTTTACCACCTTATTTACAGCGGTGCCATCAATCACGTTCCCTCACTCTTCACCAGGGACAGTCACGACACTTCCTATTATGAAGTGAGGCCTATATTAATCCTTAGGCCGCCGTGAATGCCAATTTCCTGGTCCCATGTTTTCACAGCCCCCTAAACTCTTTCAAAACGCTGCCGCCTCTCCCATGCCCTGAGTCGACCTCTCCCCCCGCACATCCACACATGCGCAAAGGGAACTCTTGGTTCTATCCTATTTTCAAATACATTTTTGACCCATATCGACACATAAAACACCTATTAGGCACTATAGCTTCGGAAAATTAAAATATTTTCCACAACTAATATTAGGTACTGAAATAATACTCAAATAGTCACAATCGCACCGACAAGTGAACATTTTCACCTGCCTTGGTCATTTACTAATGTCTAGATATATATACAAAGTATTTATAGGTCTCAGCAATGTTTTAGACACGCTGGATTATGAAACTCCTTGAAGAATGGTGTTATGACAAGTGTCAGATAGCTCCTCACAAGGCATTGTCATTTGATGAATGTGAACTGCTCCAGAAAACCCTGGCTTTATTTGATTTCATTGTTACACACAAATATGTCTGTCTGTCTGTCTATCTACCTGTCTGTCTGTCTGTTTATCTGTCTGTCTATTTGTGTACTCACCTAATTGTGGTTGTAGGAGTCAAGACTCAGCTCCTGGCCCCGCCTCTTCACTGATCGCTACTAGGTCCTCTCTCTCTCTGCTTCCTCAGCTTTGCCATGCCTCTTCTTAAAGCTATGTATGGTTCCTGCCTCCGCTACATCACTACTAGGCTATTCCACTTTTTGGTAGCCCGGTGGCCTGGTGGCTAAAGCTCCCGCTTCACACACGGAGGGCCCGGGTTCGATTCCCGGCGGGTGGAAACATTTCAACATGTTTCCTTACACCTGTTGTCCTGTTCACCTAGCAGCAAATAGGTACCTGGGTGTTAGTCGACTGGTGTGGGTCGCATCCTGGGGGACAAGATTAAGGACCCCAATGGAAATAAGTTAGACAGTCCTCGATGACGCACTGACTTTCTTGGGTTATCCTGGGTGGCTAACCCTCCGGGGTTAAAAATCCGAACGAAATCTTATCTTATCTTATCTTATCTTATCTGACAACTCTGTGACTGAAGAAATACTTCCTAACCTCCCTGTGACTCATCTGAATCTTCAACTTCAAATTGTGACCCCTTGTTTCTGTGTCCCCTCTCTGGAACAGCCTGTCTCTGTCGACCTTTTCTATTCTACACAGTATTTTGTACGTCGTTATCATGTCTCCCCTGACCCTCCTGTCCTCCATTGTCGTCAGTCCGATTTCCCTCAACATTCCTTCGTAGGACATTCCCCAGAGCTCCAGAACTAGCCTGGTTGACAACCTTTGTACTTTCTCTAATTTCTTGACGTGCTTGACCAAGTGTGGGTTCCAAACTGGTGCTGCATACTCCAGTATGGGCCTGACGTACACAGTGTACAGTGTCTTGAATGATTCCTTACTAAGGTATCGGAATGCTTTTCTCAGGTTTCCCAGGCGCCCATATGCTGCAGCAGTTATATGGTTGATGTGTGCCTCCAGAGACGTGCTTAGTGTTATGGTCACCCCAAGATCTTTCTCCTTGAGTGAGGCTCACAGTCTTTGTCCACCTAGCCTATACTCCGTCTGCAGTCTTCTTTGCCCTTCCCCAATTTTCATGACTCTGCATTTGGCAGGGTTGAATTCGAGAAGCCAGTTGCTGGACCATGTGTCCAGTCTCTCCAGGTCTCTTTGTAGTCCTGCCTGATCCTCATCTGATTTAATTCTTCTCATTAACTTCACATCATCTGCATACAGGGACACTTCAGAGTCTATCCCTTCCATCATGTCATTAACATATATCAAAAATAGCACTGGTCCTAGGACTGACTCCTGTGGGACTCTGTTTGTCACAGGCGCCCACTGTGATACCTCATCACGTACCATGACTCGTTGTTGCCTCCCTGTCAGGTATTTTCTGATCCATTGCAGTGCCCTTCTTGTTATACATGCTTGGTGCTCCAGCTTCTGCATTAATCTCCTTTGAGGAACTGTGTCGAAGGCCTTCCTGCAGTCCAAGAAAATACAATCAACCCACCCTTCTCTCTTGTGTCTTACTTCTGTTACCTTGTCATGGAACTCCAGAAGGTTTGTGACACAGGATTTTCCTTCCATGAATCCGTGCTGGTTGTCATTTATAATCTTGTTTCATTCCAGGTGCTCCACTACTCTCCTCCTGATAATCTTCTCCATGGCTTTGCATACTATACACATCAGAGACACTGGTCTGTAGTTTAGTGCCTCGTTTCTGTCTCCTTTCTTAAAAATGGGGACTACATTTGCCGTCTTCCATACCTCAGGTAGTTGCCCAGGTTCAAGGATGTATTGAAGATTGTGGTTAGTGGCATGCACAGCTTCTCTGCTCCTTCTCTAAGGATGCACAGGGAGATGTTGAAGTATCAAGGTCACTTAGCACCTTCTGCACCTCCTCCTCCATTGTTTGTATGTCATCCAACACTTGATGGTATATTCCCTGTTGGTGTTCCCCTCTGTGCTGTCTTCCCAGAGCCCTTCCTGTCTCTATTGTAAATACTTCCTTAAATCTCATCTTGAGCTCCTCACAGGTGAAATTGCCGAAAGGCAGGTGAAATTGCCGACCTAGAAAATGTACAGAGAACTTTCACGGCGCGCATAACGGAGATAAAACACCTCAATTACTGGGAGCACTTGAGGTTTCTAAACCTGTATTCCCTGGAACGCAGGAGGGAGAGATACATGATTATATACACCTGGAAAATCCTAGAGGGACTAGTACCGAACTTGCACACGAAAATCACTCACTACGAAAGCAGAAGACTTGGCAGACGATGCACCATCCCCCCAATGAAAAGCAGGGGTGTCACTAGCACGTTAAGAGACCATACAATAAGTGTCAGGGGCCCGAGACTGTTCAACTGCCTCCCAGCACACATAAGGGGGATTACCAACAGACCCCTGGCAGTCTTCAAGCTGGCACTGGACAAGCACCTAAAGTCAGTTCCTGATCAGCCGGGCTGCGGCTCGTACGTTGGTTTGCGTGCAGCCAGCAGCAACAGCCTGGTTGATCAGGCGCTGATCCACCAGGAGGCCTGGTCACAGACCGGGCCACGGGGGCGTTGACCCCCGAAACTCTCTCCAGGTAAACTCCAGGTAAACATACCTCATGATCGTTTCTTGTGAGTTACCCACCTTCTTTCCTCAGCCTGATCACCTAATCTTTGTTGTCTTCCTTCTGATGTGGCTATACAGCAGTTTCGGGTCAGACTTGACTTTCAATGCTATATTATAGTCATACTATCGCTGGGCCTCCCTCCTTACCTGTGCATACTCGTTCTTGGCTCTTCAACTAACCTCATTATTTTCCTGTGTTCTTTGCCTTCTGTACTTTTTCCATTCTCTATTGCACTTAGTTTTTGCCTACTTGCACCTTTGGGTAAGCCAGGGGCTCGTTTTGGTCTTCCCATTATTTCTGTTGCCCTTGGGAACAAACCTTTCCTCTGCTTTCTTGCATTTTGTTGTTACATATTCCATCATTTCATTTACCGACTTTCCTGCCACTTCTCTGTTCCACTGAACCTCCTGCAGGAAGTTCCTCAAACATGTATTGACTTGTGTAGCAGAATCTTGCGATTTCTGGCAACTGTTTACATCACCGGTTCAAACTACTATGCAAAAAACTTCCTTCTTTATTTCATCACATTTATTGAGGTATCTTATCTATACACAACTGTATCACTATCTTTTGCAATATTGCACTATGTACTATACTCAGAGCCAGATTAAGACCCTTAGAAACCCTATGCACTTGTAAGATTTTGGTGCCCTTCAATCAACACAGTTACACATATCACAGGCAGAACCATATGAACAATTTAATTCCCGGCTTACAGCTGAATCTTGTGCTTTCGTGCTTTAATATAGACAGTTTTGTCTCAGAGTTTGTAAACTGTGAAGTGGAGTTGCTGGGAGGGTTGTATAAATTATTAGTGTTAGCGGAACTTGAACCTACATAGTAGCGCATGGATGCAGGCTGCCTTGTGTCACGTGATAAAATAAACTTAGTCACTGCCACCACCACGTGACCAAAAAAAACACACGCTGTCCTCAGACTCCTCACCACCACCAGCACAGCACCATGTACAAAAGATGCACATGGAGACATCACCAACACTACAAACTCAGTTACCACCACCAGTCCACCACCATGTGATAAATAAAAATCAGAAAATACATGCATAGTCAAAAGCAGCACTATACACCGTTTGGCCATTTTCACGGGTTTCACAATATTTCATAAGCACTACCAATCCACAAAAATTATGAAACAATTATGTTATTTGTTGTCAGTGTCATGAAAATTGAAAGGAGGGGAGAGAGAGAGAGGTATAAAAACAGAAATCAGCTTACTTACAAAGTTAAAATGTTAACACGTGTGTTGTTGGCACACTGAATGCTGAGTGAGCTACTGAGTGCCGCTGCACTCAAAGTGGACGACTGAATGGGACAGCCGACATGACCAAGACAAGAACGTTCATGTGAGCCTCCATGGACCATGGGCAGTTACCAGATCCTAATTTTGTTGTACTGTATTCCTAAGATTAATGTACATGTATATCATTAACTTCTATAATTACTATTTATTATTATTACTTTATATATACAGGAGGGCCCCACTTATACGGCGGGTTAGGTTCCAGGCTACCGCCGTAAAGCGGAAACCGCCGTAAAGTGGAACACCCTTTTTTTCCACTTACAAATGCATACAAAACACTAGATAACAAGTTTACACTAACATATATTATGTTAGCAATAGAACCAGGCATCAAAAAAACAATAAAAAAGTACAATACACACATAGTGCACTTATTACTTACCTTAAAATATTTATAGTCTTAATCTAGGGTGAGACAAGTAGTATTTATTGTAAGAAATCAAGTGTGGTATGTATGGTAGTCAGCCAGGCTACCTTACCAGGCCACCCCACCCACACATACTATTCTATGATATTTAAGCATCCCAGAGCGATAAAATGTATATACAGTTCACTCATTACTTACTTTAAAATATAGGGTGAGATGAGTAGTATTTATTGTAAAAAATCAAGTATGGTATGTATGGTAGTCAGCCAGGCTACCATACCAGAGAGAAAGAATGAGTGCATGAGAGAGGACAGGCGCAGAGTTATGTAAACAAACCAGGCGAAGGTAGTTTTGTAAACAGTGTACACGTCTGGTTTGTGTACAAGTTACATTGTGTACAGGTTGTCTCTACATTGATACGGTAGAATAAATAAAGAAGAACACTCCCATTCTCATGTAACATCATTTTGAGAAGAAATGATGCTCGAGTGAAGGCAATGGAAGTAAGTCACTCTGACTTTTTTGGGTTATCCTAGGTTTCTTACACATATGTTATGTATTTATGTTATGTATCGTGTTTATTATATAATTTTGAAAAAAATATCACGGATGGATTAATGAAAATGTGTATATTAACGTAATATACAACATTTAATGATACACGAGCTCAGACAGCGTAAACAAACAAACTGAACAGGTTGTGGACGATCACTCGGTTCAGGCGAAATAGACGGTATTAATACGTGTCCAGTTTTAGTTCATTCATGTACATTTGTAAGAGTTTGTGAAACTTTTACCTTATAATATTTTTATTATTATTATAATAATTAAATCACGAAACAAATACTCTTACACTGTGTACAAGTTAGTACAGAATTATAGCTATAAAGTGAAGGCATACGAAAGGAATATTTTTCTACAGTTATCCCTAGTAACAGGTGACGGGCTAGAGAAAACGTAATTCTTCCGACACTTCTACAAACCGTTTGGTAAACATCTCATATATATTTGTATAAATTTTTATACTGTGGGTGCATGTATCATGTTTGTGTGTTACATAATGTGTTTCTTATATAATTTTGAAAAAAATATCATAGATAGATTAAGGGAAATGTCTATATTAACGTAATATGCGACATTAATGCGCCCAAGAGATTATTATTATTATTATTATTATTATTGCATCAAGAGTAGAGAGACTTAGTGATTTTAATGTGTACCTACATGCCAGCACAGTGTGTAAGTTTATTTAGGTACAGGTGTACACAAGTTTAATTATCAAGTACAATACACATAAAATATACAATAACTTTAAAACACTTGAAATTTTGGAAAGTTTCCAGACATAATAAGGAGATGTGCTCAGGGAGAATGTAAACAAACTCGGTGGGCAGCTGTGACCGTATTAGAAAGACAGGTGGGGGGAGCCGTATAGCGAGTTTGTCATAATTTGAAATGTCCGTATTAGCGGAACGCCGTAAAGCGAAACGCCATAAAGCGGGGCCCTGCTGTATACGTATATGTATTTTTTTCATTTAATGTGTGGGCCTCTTTGTGGACCCTGGTTTAGCTGCACCATCTGCAGCTTTGCACCATGTGGTCCATGGACCACATGGTGCATCCCTTTTCTTGATGCCCTAAGAACATGCTTATTTTGCTTAATGGTTAATCTAGCCCTGATTATACTTCATTTTCAGGGTGGTTTTCTGTTCTCTCCCACAAAAGTTATTTTATGTTACAGTATTTATTTGCAAACGGCACACGTCTCCCCTTGGAGTCTGGGCAACTTTTTTCCTTATTATTGGCACAAAGGTTGCAGTTTTTTGCCAGATGATTTTCCATTGTTGTAGAAATGTACTTAATAAGTTCACTGGCACAAGTTTATGCTTCCAGCACGTAAGAAAACCCTGACAGTCCATGAAAAAGATGGAGCCCACAGCGATGCTGACACCGGCTGACATGGCTACATATATATGTGTACCTAGATACCTGTAGACTAAGTGTTTACTTTGAAGCATATTAGCAAACAAAATTTAGATGAAGGTAAGAAAGTTTGTGTTACAGTCATGAATTTAGAAAAGACATATGTTAGGGTGGATAAGGTAGCAATGTTGCAGATGTTGCAAGTGTTTGGAATAGATGGTAGGTTACTGAAAGCAGTTAAGAGTTTTTATAGTGAGGCTAAAGTTAGGGTATGTAGATTATTTTCCAGTAAAAGGCCCTAGACAGGAATGTGTGATGTCACTATGGTTAACATATTTATAGATGGGGTTGTAAAACAAGTAAATGTTAGGGTGTTGGAGAGGTGTGGGATTATAATATAGAGTCTGATACAAAATAGGAGTTGTTACAGTTGTTTTTGCTGCTGATGCTGCTTTTGGGAGATTCTGAAGAGAAGTTGCAAAGTTTGGTGGATGAATTTGGGAGGGTATGAAAAGAAGTTAATTAAAAATGAACACAGAAAAGGGCAAGGTGATGAGAGTAAGAGAAGATTTAGACAATGAAATATTGGATATCAGATTGGGAGGGAGTACTGGCACACCTCTGTAAAAAACAGTGAAAGCAAGTTATAGTGAAAGTTTCTTCTTCAGGTCACCCTATCTCAGTAGGAGACAGCCAGTGTAAAAAAAAAAAAAAAATCTACTGTACTGATTGCAGTTTGAGTAAGAAAAGGTGCACAATAAGTAATGAGCTGCTTCATTATATTCACAGGTAAGTGCTAAAATCACAGGAGTTGTATATAGTACTTAGGGACGTGGAGGTAAGCAAGTTTAATCCAAGTGAAGCATAGCTCCAATTTCTTGGATTAAGAGCCTTTAATTAGCATCAAGGAACCCATTTTGAAAATAGGAAGTATTATTAGGAGAGGGGCTATACCCATAGATGTCATACACACACTGCCTGGGGACATAGCAGACAGTCTGAGGAAGGAAGAGAAGCCCAATTCTTTGGATCAAGAGGTCCTCATTATCATCAAGGAGTCTCCCTTGAGAGGAATGAAATAGCATTTCTACTTAAGGCTGCTATATTAAAAAAAAAAATCCTTGATGGTCAATAGGTTAAAATTTACTTGGTAATTACTGAATGCAAATATGTTTTTTATTTAGCTTTATTATAAATATTACCATCTACAAAAGGTGTATACAAAATAACAATTTACAAAAGGTTATAAATATATGATATGCTGATATATAAACTACTACAAGACAGTTGAATAATGCCAGTCAGTTATTAAATTTTATCACTGAAACCATGAAGACTGCTATACAAAAAATGTACAATTATTCAATATTTTTGTTCATCATTGGCTTGTGAAACAATCATTAGTTTGTTGTCTCTTAATAAGATATTAAAGATATCAGTTCCAGCAGTGTGACAGAAGATGAAGCATTCTTATATTCTTGTAGGAATAACTACTTTTATTATAATATACAAGTATAAAATATGTCAATATCTCTATAACTCTCACTCAATCTCAATTTCAGTCTCTCCCTGTATCTTTCACTCTCAATCTCTCTCTCTCACCTTGGAATGGCAACCTTAATCAAAACTACGTTTGTATTAATCAAAAGTATCAAAATGTAACTGTTAAAGATAAAATCCACAAATAAATAACAAAGGCACAATACCGTGACTGGAACGATACACAAATAACCTGCACATAAAAGAGAGAAGCTTACGACGACGTTTCGGTCCGACTTGGACCATTGACTTTGTCAATGGTCCAAGTCTGACCGAAACGTCGTCGTAAGCTTCTCTCTTTTATGTGCGGGTTATTTGTGTATAAAATCCACCATATTTACACAAAGTGCAACCCATCACTCTGATACACTAAGTTAATGTTATTAACATTTCCTGCCAAACCTCCAAGAGTTTGTATAAAGACTGGCTGGTGTTCATAAAAAAACAATCTGAAACATCTACTACAGACAGAATGGCATCTGCAAGTTCATTCTTAAGCTCTGTGGAGCTTTTGATTTATTATTAGCTCAGCACTCATTTTTTTAACTTGAGTTATACATATTGTAAATGGAATGATACAAAAGTCAAAGATAAAGGCACTTTAACAGGTTTACTTTGGTCATAGTCTAGATCTAACAAACCAAACCTTCAAAAATATACAAAGCATTTATAATAATTAAAAAAACTATCCTGATTTTATCCTAAGTACAATTATCTAATTAAAGCAGAAACCTAGTTTTACTTCATTAAAAAATGGCAATTTTGTAAAATGGAACTGTGTATGCATTATGTCATGTGAATCATGATAGTATACAGAACACACAAAGATTTAGAACATCTTGGGAAAAAAAAGACAATTTTCACCGAACTCGATTATCCTTTAAATTAATGACATTAATGAAATTAATTAATGACATTCCTTTATTAGGCAAATATTACATGTTAGCAGCAAAAGTCTGTTATACAGCTGACAGTGTCAAGCTGTGGTACATAGCATCTACTAAATTTATGCCCTTCATTAATATTCTATTAATTTTAATTCAATATTCTACATTAATTTCTGTTCATTAACATATAAAAATCTTTCCTTCGCTTGGATTCTGCTACGTCAATAAGCACACCACTGCAGCACCAGATCATTACATCTGAAGTTTTGGTAGTGTAAGTGTACAGTGTAAAAACTGAATGAAGAATAGAGGCATTATAAATATTTACTTATGGTATTTATGTTGAAACAAAAAGATGAAGAAGACCCTTCACAAATCCAATAATTTCTGATCCACCTAATTTACTTTCACCATACAGACGGTCTACAAAGCTGATTGGTACCTGAAATGTGACAGAATATTTATGTAATAATTTCCAAATGATATGAATAAACAATTTGCAATCAGTCAACAGGTTATAAAATACTATTTCACTTACATTACATTTATTCAAAATTAATGAAAAAAAAAAAAAAAAAAAAAATAGAATAACTAAATGCTACTTATAAAATAAATTCATATATTAACCATTTAAACCATTTGAGTCACAGGCTTTCAAAATACTTTTCACTTACATTAACATTTTTTGAAAAAGGGTAAAAACAATCGTAAAAAAATCAGAATAAATACGTAGGTTTTATAGAATATACTTAAATTTATAGCGCTTTTCATATCATATGAAAAGCTGAGCCAATATGAAAAAATGGTCTAGTGTCGTGTCACAGTCTAAAAAAAATCTGCAACCAGTGATAATGGAAAAAAAACACCATTTTTGAATATAAAAGGAACATCGTACGGAAAGGATGTATTTTTGTATTTTTATTTTTTATTTTTTTTATTTTATCTTTGTACATTTTAAAATGGATATTCTGAAATTGTAAATGTTTTAAATTTTCTACAATAGGTCTAAAATTGAATTACCAATTACTCAATGAAAAAATGATCGAGTGTCCTACTTTAATGAAACAAACTGAAGGGGAATCAAAACGAACAAATGGATGGTAAGGTTTCAACAAGTTGAGCCAAAAAAGATTACAATAATTTTAAGTATAGCTATAAGCAGGAAATTATATTTTGAATAATAAAATTAAAGTGGAAAGCAAGAAAATAAGATGGAGTGAAAATGGTTAATACTAAGCGTGTATACGAAGGAAGGAGGAAGTAGATTTTGGGAAATTTGACTATCGAATTGGGGAGTTTTGAAATAGTGTGAATTGCAAATGGCTAAGTTGGGATCCATGCTAAAGGGTGTAAAATTTATAATGGTGGTTCTGTAAATTGTGCAAGAAATGTAAATGCGGAACCTTTAATGCTATTGTAGAAAGAAATTGTGAAATGCTAAAATGGCTAATGGGAAAAATCGCAATAGCGTAAAGTATGCGGACACGTAATAATAGTAGAGCATAATTCGTAGTTGCATAAAAGGTTGAGAAGCTTCCAGGATGTACAGTTATAGATGGGCAACAAGATATTCTCTAGTTTTATCAGTTAGAGAAATAGTTGATGTTAATAAATGGCACAACATGAGAACGAGTAAATGTAAACAAGGGCGACTCAAGGGTTAAGGAAAAATATATGTCCTATGCAAGAAGAGAATGTTTCCAAAGATGAGTAAAGGCAAGTTTGAAAGGTTGATATTTAAAAAGAGATTAAGGTGCGCAAAGTTTGTGGTTATCGGGGTGGTGCGCAGGCAGAATGCAGATTGAGCCCCAATTTTGGCAAGTTAGGTGATAAACGAAAAAACAGATATTCGCTAGAGAGCTCCTTTTTACTATCGAATGGTTGCAAGAAACCACTCATTTATGAAATTCAACTATCCAGTACAGTGGTCAGAATTTAGCAATTTTGCCAATTTCACACAAATTTCATAAGATGCCAATTTCCGAATAGGGTTCAGAATAAACAAGAAAGACATTCCTGGCACTAAAATGACATTTCTTCTAGTCATTAGTCACGTCTCAAGGCCCCTCTTATATTCTTTTGCTTTCCACTTTGAATTTTTATTTTCACAAAAAATATAAGATTTACTGTTATGCAGACTACTGCATTAGTGTAAAAAATGGTATAAATATTATTGGTGCACTTGTGAAAGAATATTAGACTCACCAGTTGACGTGTATTGCACGCTTGGCACGATTTGTTTACTTTTGAAGTTTGGTAAAAATCGAACATTTCTGCTACTTTGAGCTCAATTTCAAGGCACCTTTCTTTGTAAAACCAGTCAAAATCATCTCAATTTCTGTAATATGTCTTCCATTCTATAAAATGAGACCAAGAAAACTAGAATACAACAATAAATACCATACGAAAATACACTGCAAAGTCGCTGATTTATTAAAAAAAATGGTCAAAGTTTTTTTTTCTCATTATGCACTGTGTGCTGCAGGATTTTTTTTAGACTGTGCACACTGACCACATAGACCCATTCTTTCATATGAAGGCCTACCAGCTTTCTCCCACTAGATTTGAGGCCGCTAGAATTTATGAGTACTAGTACGTCAAAAACCCCTACGCGTAAGACGTACTAGTACGACGAAAACCCTCAAAGGGTTAATATGCTGCAAGTTTTCATTAATCAATATGAAAAGCTACAAAAATGATACATAAAACGGTAGATATATGAAAAGAATTACACAATTTAGAATATGAAAGGAAACTCGTGACGGGAAAGGATTTTTTTTTTTTTTTTTTTTTTTTTTTTTTTTTTTTTTTCAAAATTTGGTACATGCTTGTACCAAATTTTCTTTGGATTTCTTTGGAATTTGTCACAAATGTTTTAAATTTTCCCTATCATAGGTCTAAAATTCAGAATTTAGGCAATTTATCTACAATGGATAAAAAAAAAAAATTAAGAAAACAGAACACAAAAATCTCCATTTCTAAGTCAAACTAGGGAAAATAATATTCATACCACACTTCCTATACAGACCATATCTTTGATGAGTTTTGAGAGTCTTATTACTCCCAGAGCCCCATCCAATCTCCTATATCTGCAAGGAGTTGATCTTAAGCAAGACTTGATTATACAAAGGATACAAGTCCAGATACATGCAGAAATATTTTTTTATTCATAATCACTGCGAAGTGTTAAATTTACTTCTAGGGGATTAGGGAATGGGAGGTAAACAGATTTAATTCCAGAAAGGGAAGGGCAGCATAAATTTCTTGGATCAGGAATTTTCACCAGAATTAACCCTCTGACTGTTTCGGTCGTATATGTGTTTGACATAAATATACTCAAAAATTCTAGCGGCTTCAAATCAAACAGGAGAAAGCTGGTAGGCCCACATGTGAGAGAATGGCTCTGTGTGGTCAGTGTGCACAGTATAAAAAAAAATCCTGCAGCACACAGTGCATAATGAGAAAAAAAAACTCCAACTATGTTTTTGGATTAAAACGCCAACTTTGAAGTGTATTTTCGTATAGTTTTTATGGTTATATTCTCATTTTTGTAGTCACATTTGATAGAATGGAAAAAATATAGAAATGGAGGTGATTTTGATTGGTTTTACTATGAAAAGAACCTTGAAATGGAGTTCAAAGTAGGGGAAATGTTTGATTTTTGCCAATGTTCAAACGTAAACAAATGATGTCGTTTTCCAATAAATGTCCAGCTAGCCATTCTAATATGCAGTCATGAATGGGTTGACATTATTTATACAATTATTACAATATTTCAGTAGTCTGCATAACAGTAAATCTCCTATTTTTTGTTTGAATAAAAATTCAATATAGAAAGAAAGAGTAATATCAGAGGGGCCTGGAGACGTGACTGATGAACAAAGAAAATGTTATTCTAGAGCCAGGAATGTCTGCATTGTTCATTCTGGACCCTATTTTGAAATTGGCATATTTTTTAATTTCCGTGAAATTGGCCAAATTGCCAATTTCTGACCACTTTATTGGGCAGTTGAAATCAGTAAATGGGCAGTTTCTTGTACTCAATCGATAGAACAAATGGAGTTCTAAAGAAATAGTTGTGAGTTTGGTCAATGGGAACGATGGAATTAGCCGAAAATAGGGCTCAAATTGGGCGAAATTGCCAATTCATAAATATCGCCGAGGTCGCTAACTTCACGAGAGCATGATTCCGTACATTTTCCATCAAATTTCATACATTTGGTGTCATTACCATCGGGAAAAGATTCTCTATCATTTCATAAGAAAAAATAATTTTTTTTTTTTTTTTTTCAAATATTTTGCAACACCAGGAGACACCCCAGGATTTGGGGTTGCGACAGTCAAAGGGTTAAGGCACCCCTCTCTTCTGTTGAAGAGAGGGGTGCCTTTTTTTCATAATCAGATATAATTATACGAGACAAAGAAAAAAATGGCTATTTACCTCTCCAATGGTGTAATTAAACTGCCTAGCACGGACAATGATTTCCATCTGGAAGACATAGCCCTTACTGACACAGGCCTCTACCAGCTTTTGCAAGACCTCCTTACGGTACAATCTGTTGTGAGTGATGAAAAGATATGTTATCACAGAAAAGCAGGAGCTACATCAATGAAAAGCAACTATGTATTGCATCCTTGGGCTGCAATACATATTCTATTAGTTTCCCCACCAGCGACTGAAAAACTAGGACAACCGTCCATATTCAAAATCTCTTGAGTGTGCCTTCAAGCAACATTAATGCTGCAGTAGAGAGAGACATGATCTATTGAAAAGTACACTGCTCAGCAGAGCATCCAAAATGTTCTGCAAAAACAAAGTTCTGTTTGGAAGGTTACCAAAACAAAATCAACAAAACTGAGAACCAAGGAATCTAGTTCCAATTTAGAGAGATATACTATTAAAAATGTATGACCATATATCCTTGAGGGAATTCCGGCTCTGAGGGGTGGATGTACTGTTTTCAATGTACCATGAATTAACATGGATTTATTCACACTGTATATCAAAATACAATGGGGATAAACTATGCTCATCGAATGATGCCCTTACACATGGACTGACATATGGGCAAGCACACAAGCTTTAATCATGTATATATTAAGAATGAGTATTAAGTTGTTACCAGTCACAAAAGCAAACTAACTTCAATGATTACAACATTTTTCGAGATGCTGTAAAAAAAAAAAAAGTTATTAGAATACATTATATAAAGTCAGTAATCCAAAGATCCATCAATCATAGAATATTCTTATGAAGTTCTTAACTTAATGGGATGATTAATTATAGATGCCCTGGCAAGTTCTCAGATTAAGACTCAATGAGAACAAACCAAGAATTATGGCCAAACTGTTTGCCTTCAACAATCATCAGTCATTAATATAAACTAAAATTTTTACAGAGTAAGATGTACAGATTAGTTATAAGACACAGATAGACCCATGTCCTAATAATTACCTGAAGGAGCCGGTGAGGTCTGAAGCTCTAGGTCTGAGAAGAATCTGAGTGATGTAGTTGGCAGTTCGGCTAATCACTTTACGTTTCAGATCCCATCCATACACACCTCCACTTCCAATGTATCTAGTTCCAGAAACCAAGTCGTAGTTGCCCTCTTTTTGCTTCTTGATGAATTCCGGAATAAACTTTGGCTGGAAAAAATTATAATGTTGCAATGATAGAATATCTTAACTCAGTACCTGCACTCTAAAGAATTGCGACCCCTGAATGGGTCACAATGTATATAATGTATATTACCTGTTCATGTAATTTTATATTACTTATAATTGTGATATTAGCTAAATTGTAAATATATTGCTTTATATTATTATTTGACTTAGTTATGTTATTAGGTAGCTTGTAACATTTATATATTATTCAGTGCTCATAGTTCGAGAGTATTAAGTAGCTGACAGCGTTGTCTAGCTACTGTAGTTCTCACTTCACTTGTTTCGCTGCCAGCTGAGTTGCTGGGCAGCAGCAGTCCACGGAGTCACGTGATCTGGGTGGGGTGATCACACCTCACCTGGAGGAGAGTCTGCCTGGTCTGCGCTCCCTCTTGTCTGTTTGACGTTACTTCTAACAAGAGGTCCCTCTCCAGCTCTCCACTGTGGGCTCTTGTTGGAAGAACGTCTCTGTCGCTTTCTTGTTGTTGGTTCTGTGTAACTCCATTCACAGAACATAGCCTAGACTTAGTGATTCTCGACGTTGTACTGAGGTTGTGTCGCATAGACACTCTGAGAAACTCAGGTCCTGAGCTGTAGCTTTTGGCCTAATTTGTACTGGTATCTGTGTACTGTCACAGTCGGGGATTTTCTAATGCTGAACTTAGATTCAGTAGTATGGGAGTTTCGTGACTTTTGTGGAGGATCTGCAGATGGTCCCTACCGAGTGTCGTTATATTATCTCCTTGTTCCTGATTCTGTGTTGCTGTTGCTTGTTATATTGCTGTTCAGCTTATCAGTCACTTTATTGTTCAAGCAAGCTGTTCTAATTGCCAGGTTGGTCAAGAAGTTAGTCTATGTGAGGACTTTTAGTCAGTCACTGGTTAAGTCTAGTCGAGTCTTGAGACATAGCGAACTACTTAGAGCACTTACACTCAAACTTACTTGCATATATATGTATTATGTTATTAAATGCTAACAATGTACCAGACGGTACTTAACCCTTTGACTGTTTCAGGCCCCTTTCTGAAACTGTCATTCTATGTCACTAAATTTTTGAAAAAAAAAAAAAAAGAATTATTTTTTCTTATGAAATAATAGAGAATCTTTTCCCAATGGCAATGACACCAAAAGTTCGAAATTTGGTAGAAAACTCATGGAATTACGCTCCTGTGAAGTTAGCGGTCTCGGTGACACGTGTATCGCCGATTTTGCCGACTTTGAGCCCTATTTTCAGCCAATTCCTTTGTTCCAGTTGACGAAACTCATAGCTATTTCTTTAGAACTCAATTTTATCTATCAGCTGAGTACAAGAAACCTCCCATTTACCAATTTGGACTACCCAATATTGTGGTCAGAAATTGGCAATTTGGCCAATTTCATGCAAACTAAAAAAGATGCCAATTTCAAAATAGGGTCCAGAATAAACAAGGTAGACATTCTTGGCACTAAAATAACATATCCTCTGTTCATTAGTCATCTCTAGGCCCCTCTTATATTATTATTGCTTTCTATTTTGATTTTTTATTCATACAAAAAAATACAAAATTTACTGTTATGCAGACTACTGCATTATTGTAAAAATGGTATAAATAATATCAGTGCACTGGTGAAAGAATATTAGACTCCCCAGTTGACGTGTATTGGACGTGTGGTGTGATTTGTTTACTCCTGAACATTGGTAAAAATCGAACATTTCCGCTACTTTGAGCTCAGTTTCAAGGTTGTTTTCATCGTCAAAGTAATGAAAATCATCTCTATTTCTGTAATATGTTTTCCATTTTATCACCTAAGATCATGAAAATGCAAATACAGTGTACATCGATAAATACTATACGAAAATACACCTCAGAGTCGGTGTTTTAATCCAAAAAAACGATCAGAGTTTTTTTTTCTCATTACGCACTGTTTGCTGCAGGATTTTTTTTATGTGGTGCACACTGACCACACAGACCCATTCTCTCACATGTGGACCTACCAGCTTTCTTCCGCTTGATTTGAAGCCACTAGAATTATTGAGTATATATACGTCTGAAACACTGGCTCGTAAGACGTATATATATGACCAAAACAGTCAAAGGGTTAAAAGCCATAAAGATGTGATATGTGCCTTCAGCACAATACTACTGTACACGAGAGAAGTGTAGGAACTTGTATCCTATACAGTGGACCCCCGGTTCACGATATTAATCCGTTCCTGAGAGCTCATTGTAAACCAAAATTATCGGAAAGCAAATCAATTTTCTCCATAAGAAATAATGGAAATCAAATTAATCCGTGCAAGACACCCAAAAGTATGAAAAAAAAACTTTTACCACATGAAATATTAAGTTTAATGCAATAGAATAATTACAATAACAACAATAACAATAGAATAATATGTAACAAAAGAATAATTGACACTTACCTTTAATGAAGATCTGGTGATGATTGATGGGATGGGAGGAGGGGAGAGTGCGGATGGTGTTAGCATTTAGAAGGGGAATCCCCCTCCATTAGGACTTGAGGTAGCAAGTCCTTTTCCAGAGTTACTTCCCTTCTTTTAATGCCACTAGGACCAGGTTGAGAGTCACTGGACTTGTGTCGCACAACGTATCTGTCCATAGAGACCTGTACCTCTCGTTCCTTTATGACATTCCTAAAGTGGTTCACAACAGTGTCATTGTACAAGTTGCCAACACAGCTTGCAGTAGCTGTGTCAGGGTGATTTTCATCAAAAAAGGTTTGCACTTCAAGCCGCTTTGCACACATTTCCTTAATTTCAATAGTCATTAGCACCCTTGGTCTCGATGGGTTGGCACTAGAAGCTTTCTTGGGGCCCATGGTGACTTATTTTGCAGAAACAAGCACCAAAAACAGTGATAATATGGATAATATAGAATGTACCGAATGTATCCTTAGATGCGCACACACTGGCTGGCTTGTAAACATTGGACACGTCTCGTACAAATCGTATCGCATACCGGGTTTTGTATCGGGAAGCGAGGCAAATTTTTCGATCAAATGCATCGGCTACCGGATTTATCGGATACCGATAGCATCGGGAACCGGGGGTCCACTGTATTATATTCAATTGATTACTATAATTTACTTTGACATTATATGCCTAGACAACTTTATTGTTATTAATAAACTTATTAAATTTTAATTTCTTTAGTTAGTAGCCTACCAGTTGTAATCCTGAAGCACTATTGAATCTTACTAAATTCTAATGGATAATTGGACCAGGATACTGACTACTTGTTACAAAAACCCAGTAACAGGCTGGATGCTAGAAGGACAGTCCTTTCTAGTATTCACTGGAGATCTCTATGCTTATTAGAAATCGCATTTTTTGTAGCAAATGGGGGCCTGTCCAGGAGGCTTTTGATCCAAGGTGGAGAAATTGTCCAGTTTGACACACTAGTAACTCTATGGTCAAACACTGAGTACTTTCCTAATCTGAAGACTTTGAGTTTAGTCTTGTACAACATAATAGGTGGATGTCTGTACAATGGAACCTCAAAAATCGAACTTAATCCGTTCCAGGAGCTAGTTCTAAATTCGAAAAGTCTGAAATTAGAAGCAATATTTCCCATAAGAAATAATGGAAATACAATTAATCCGTTCCAGAAACCCAAAAATATTCTCAAAAATAATACATTTTATAGGGATTAATTACAGTTTTACATACACACAACAAATGCTAGAGTCTTCAATTATGTATAGTAATATAAAATAACATTTTTACTTACCTTTATTGAAGATTAGTGATGGCATCTGGAGTCATTGGACCCCAGTCTCACAAAATAACTGTCTACAGTCCTCTGTTTCTGTCTCACAAAACTATCCACAGTCGTCTGTTTCTGTCTCACAAAATAACTATCCACAATCGTCTGTTTCTGTCTCACAAAATAACTATCCACAATCATCTGTTTGTCTCACAAAATAACTCCACAGTCTGTTTCTGTCTCACAAAATAACTGTCCACAGTCGTCTGTTTCTGTCTCACAAAATAACTGTCCACAATCGTCTGTTTGTCTCACAAAATAACTCCACAGTCTGTTTGTCTCACAAAATAACTGTCCACAGTCCTCTGTACATCCTGGCAAGCTCAACAAGTCTCACACCACTCTCATACTTCTGTACTATTTCCTTCTTCACATCTATGGTGTTTCTCACTTTCTTTACCACAGGGGTACTGCTAGCAAGTTTCTTTGGGCCCATGGCAGCTTATTTCACAGTCCCACAACAACGAAATAATCCACGCAACGACATAATCGTAAAATGTGTGAATCAGAGCGCAGGTTAGTGTTCACTCAAGCATAAACAAAGCTAGACTGCTCACGGCGCCTGCGCGGGGACGCGGACAGAGCAGGCCAGTAGACAGGTCCCGTACCCGGCGGTCCGAAATTTGAAACGCGTTCGATTTTTGGTATACACGGTTTGTCCGAAAAAATGGTCTTATTTTCGAAACGGTTCAATATTTGGTATGTTTGATTTTCAAGGTTCCACTGTACTTGACTGAGTCTCTTGATCCAAGGAGATGGAAATACTGTTTATGAGCTCTAGTTCTAAGACAACCAACAAAAAAATTTCCCTATTGGTTAAAGTTTCCTATAATCACTCTCTCGTAGTGCATTTATTTTCGTGATGTATGTCAAAGTGAAACAGTTAATTGATACTCTGACTTTGTCGGAGTTGAGTACGTTAAAACTTCAGATGTGTTGGTGAGTAGCCAAATATTTCTGGGTGTGACGATAAAGGAATTACACCGCGAAATTTCGGCATTAATTAAGATAGTACAGTGGACCCTGCCTAAAGAATGCATTGCATAACGTTAAATCCACCTAGGATAAAATTTTAACGCAAAAATTTTGCCTGGGCTAGCGCTAAAAAACTCGCTCAAGCAATTCTTTTCGAGACGCGTCCCGTGAGGCCTAGCCCGCTCACTTTTTTGTGGCGCCAGTGTTTACAAGCCAGCCACCGCGGTCATTTCCCAAATAAAATCAGAACTTTTCATTTATCCAGCCTTTTTAGTGATTGCACCTGCAAAATAGTCACCAGGGGGCCCCAAAAAAGTTTAGTGCCAACCCACGGGAAAAAAGGGTGAGAATTACTAGGTATGAAAAAAGAGATCTTGCTAAGTATGAAAGTGGGGTGGGATGTCTCCAAATGGCCAGGTTGTACACAAAACCCAATCAACCACGCTATATTGTGGCCCCAAGAAAACGGGAATCAAGGAAGCTGTTTTGCCGAAGGTGCACTTTGTTTCGAAAACCCGAGATCGCAAGTGATAAAAAGGGTGTTGGAGACTGTTATTGGTGTGGATAAACGAAAAAAAGAAAGCAGGAGATAGCATCTCTCAAGCGATCATATGGAAAAGGCTAGGAAGTTGCATGGCAACTTGCAAAACAAACTGCGCGACGAGAATCCAAGAAAACCCAACCCCGAGAAAAAGTCCAAAACCCTTTAAGAGAAAATTTCATCGGGGGTGTTGACACAGAAAATACCTGAAAACAGCTTAGCCAGAACATGCACACTCGACTAAAAAGAATCCTTGATTTCCCGACCAAAAATGAAAAGGCAAGTTGTCTGATGCCCGTTTTAATAAACGGCACACTTCCTAGGCAAACCCAAAAAAGCACAGGCAAAAAAAACTCCCATCAGGATAAAACAAGACCACGTACAGATCGTGCAAAACAATGAAAAACAAAGAAAAAGTTTTTGCAAGGAAAACCCGGAAGTAAACACGTTAAATTTAATCCACTTCATTATACATAAAAAAAAGGACCTAATTAAATCAGCAATTACAATGAAAAATGAGGTACATAAATGAAAATGTTACAAGAAAAAGTCAAAACCCTTCTGTCGGGGTTTAGAAAACTTAAAAAAGGAAAACAAAATACATTGTTTCACGCGAGATGGAAAATATAGTTTAAAGGAAAACAAAAAGGGAAACAATATACCATTCAAATGAAAAATGATTTCTTACCTTCTTAAAAAGCTGAATTTTCTGTAAAAAAGTTTTTGATAAGTTCCCCAATAACATTTTACGTGTGGTGCTATAGTGTACGTTACTTTATTTTTTGCATTATTATTTTTTTATTTTTCATCACTAGCTAATGCCAACTACCCCCAATACTTATCTTCTTTTTACTCTTTTGTTGCCAAAATTTTTATGTACAAGTCAAATCTTACTAAAATTAATATTTTCATCATTCTTACCTGTCCATTTAATTTTGTTTCCCCAATACTTGTTTTAGTCACCTTTTTTTGTGTGTGCAATTAGTGTTTTTCCAATTACTTTTTTGAAAGTACCAAAACATTTTTTGTAGCTAGTACCAACACTATTTTTTTTTTCTTTTTATTGTGAAATAAACTGCTCCAACTTTTAATATTATTTTATAGTGACTATTGTCCATTAACTTTGTTTACCATTACTTAATTTAGTCCCTTATATATTTTCTCCCTTTTTTTTGCTTTATATAATAACCTTTGTTCATTAAATTTACAATTGTTAAAAAACAAGGTGTATTCTCAGGTGCTAAAGTGTAAAAATTCACTATTTTGCCAATATTCCCAAAGCTCATTTATTTGATTACCCCTTTATTGTTCACCACTACTTTATTAGTCCCTTTTATATTGTTTTCCCCCAAATTTTAACTTTAAAAAATTACCTTTAAAGTACTACCTACATCATATTCCCAAATCCCTTATTTGATCATCACTTTATTTGTTCACCACAAAAATTTTTTTAGTCCCCTTTTATAGTCTCCCCTTTTTTTTAGTTTAAAAAAAATACCTTACCCCATTTTTTTACATTTGTTAAAAAATTAGGTGCTATTTTTAGTTTTTGAATATTTACTTTGTTTTATTTTAATTCTAAATATAGTTCACTACAAATCTTATGATTACAACATTTACCCGATACCCCCTCTTTTTAATGCTTAAAAGAATCAAAAAAGTTACTGTAAATTCTAACAGCAGAACAATCAAGTTTTTTTAGAGGGAAAAACACATAACTGTCTTTAACTACAATACAGATTTTAAGTAAACATTCGATGACCTCATAGTTATTTTAAACCTTGCATCCCATATACCATCATTACACTCTAAACCCGGGGCTAACCCTGAATAGGGGTTCTTGCCATTCCTGGTTACACCCCATACAAAACTGTGGGCCCAACCAAAAGGGGGGGGCCACAGCTTATTTATCAGACAACTAGAAGTATCACTAATACTTGAAAAGGATGAACAGGGGGAAATATAAATAGCTAAATTAAAACCAGATACTAAAAAACCTCTCACTTGTTAAACATCTACAGAGTACCCGAAAACCATTACCGATTTAGAAAAAAACCTAGGAAGTATAACTGACTGCATGAACAAAGTAATTACTACTCTCAGGTGACTTCAATATAAATCCCTCAAGACCGGGGACCCCCTTTACTAAATTTCAAAAAACCAATGAGTAACTGCTGTTGTACCAACAGTAACAAAACCTACAAGAGTTAAGAGACTAGTGTTTCCCTACTTGACCACTTTGGGGCCCAAACCAATCCCCTTTAACCCTTTCAGGGTCCGTCCGTAGATCTACGGCTTTACGTTCAGGGTCGCAAACCGTAGATCTACCCCATGAGCTCAGCTCACTCTGATAAACTGTGAGTGGTACATTTGGGCCTAGATATGAGAGAATAAAATCTATGTGGTATGTGTGCCCCACATAAAACACATCCTGCAGCACACTGAGTTTAATGAAAAGATAAAAATGAATCATGATTTTTCGATTAAAACGCAACTTTGCAGTGTTTTTTCGTATGTTTTTTAAAAGGTGTATTTTGCGATTTCTTGGTCTCATTTGATAGAATGGAAGACATATTACAGAAATAGAGTGATTTTGATTGGTTTTAGCATTGGAAATGGCTTGAAACTGAGCTCAAAGTAGCGGAAATGTTAAATTTTTGCCGATATTCAAGAGTAAACAAACGACCTCACACGTCTAATACACGTCAGCTGGTGGGTCTAATATACATTCACAAATATGGTGATGATATTTATACAATTATTACAGTATTGCATAACAGTAAATCTTCTATTTTTTGGTGTGAATAAAAATTCATTATGTGAATAAAAAATCAAATGGAATTTATTTGTAAAGCCTCAAAACATAACTAATGAACAGAGGAAATGTTAGTTTAGTGCCAGGAATGCCTACATTGTTCATTCTGGACCCTATTTTGAAATTGGAATATTTTGAACTTTGTGTTAAATTGGCCAAATTAACAATTTCCGATCACTTTATTTTGTAGTTGAAACAGTTGACTTGGCGATTTCTTGTGCTCAATTGATAGAATAGAAGTAATACTAGTGAAATAGCTAAGAATTTGGTTGATTGGAATAATGTAATTGGCCTAAAATGGGAGTCAAAGTCGGCAAAATCGCCGATTCGTAAATATCGCTGACACATCAAAATTCGCGAGAGCATAATTTCGTCAATTTTCCACCAATTTTCGTACTTTTTGTTTTATTACCTTCACAAAAAGATTCTCTACGATTTCATAAGAAAAAATAAATTTTTTTTTTGAAAATTCTTGGACACTGGTGCGTGACTCCAGATTTGGGCCTTGGACCCTGAAAGGGTTAAAATCAGGCATAATCACAGATAATACCACAGACCACTACCCTACTTTCCTCATAACAACTCTTGGTAAATTACCCCAAGACACTACTAAAGTCACCTTCAGACTTCACAATGAGGCAGCTATTAATAACTTCACAACAGCAGTAACAAACATTGACTGGCACACTGAGCTAGAAATCTATACAGATATTGATGAATGTATTAATAATTTTCTAAAAAAGACCCAATACCTCTATAACAAGCACTGCCCTAAAAAAAACTAAACAGATGACAGCTAAGAGACTGAACAGTTCCTGGCTAACACCCAGCATTCTCAAATCCATAAATACAAAACACTTATATGAAAAACAGTACAGAATGGGTCACATAACCAGAGACCAAACAAAACGTTACTCGTCAATCCTAACCAGCCTGATAAGAAGGGCAAAAAAATTGTATTATGAGAATAGATTATCCAACTTACGAGGTGATATAAAAAAGACCTGGAAAACCCTATCAGAAATTCTAGAAACAAAAAAGATATCACGAAATAGCGAAATTAAATTAGCGAAATCAGATGAACCCCAACTCCCACCAACAGAAACAGCAAACAGACTCAATGATTTCTTTTCCACTATAGGAGAAAACCTTGCCAATAAAATCCCAAGCTCAGATACCCCACCAAATGACTACCTCACTGGCAACTACCCGAACACACTGTTCCTAGCTCCGACTTACCCATACGAAGTCTCCCTTATTATCAACACACTAAAAAACAAGGCAGGAGATTTAAATACCTTATCACCCTTTATATACAAAAAACTGTCACAAGTGCTATCACCAATCATTGCAACACTCTTTAACAAATCCATTGAATCCTCTACCTTCCCTACAGTTCTCAAAATAGCAAGGGTCACCCCGATCCATAAAAGAGGAGACCAAACAGAGTTGAATAACTATAGGCCAATATCCAACTTACACCCTCTCTCAAAAATCTTCGAAAAATTAATTCATAAACAAATCTACTCCTACCTCATCTCCCAAAACATACTCAACCCCTGCCAATTTGGATTCAGGCCTAATAAAAATACTAATGATGCTATTATACACATGCTAGAACATATATACACTGCAATAGAGAAAAAAGAAGTCCCACTGGGGATCTTCATTGACTTACGTAAAGCTTTTGATACAGTTGACCATGACTTGCTCCACATAAAATTGTCACACTATGGTATAAGAGGACACCCCCTCAACTACCTCAAGTCATACCTCAGCAACAGAAGCCAATATGTGTACACAAATGGGGCAAACTCTTCCGCACAACCAATTACAGTTGGTGTACCTCAGGGAAGTGTCCTTGGCCCTCTTCTCTTTCTCCTATACATAAATGACCTACCAAATGCTTCGCAATTACTCAAACCCACACTATTTGCAGATGACACTACATACGTCTTCTCTTACCCGAGCCCAGTCATGCTAGCCAATACTGTAAATACCGAATTACAGAAAATATCTACCTGGATGAGGACTAACAAACTTACACTAAACACTGACAAAACCTACTTCACTCAGTTTGGTAACAGAGCTACAGATGTCCCTCTTAACATAATGATAAAAGGATCACCTATCACAAAGCTAACAGAGGGAAAATTCTTAGGAATCCACCTTGACAATAGACTCAAATTTCATACACATATACCACAAATTTCTAAGAAAATTTCCAAGACCGTAGGCATACTATCGAAGATACGGTACTATGTTCCACAGTCAGTCCTCCTGGCCCTATATCACTCTGTTATTTATCCCAATCTCACCTATGGAATTTGTGCATGGGGCTCAACAACAATTAACCATCTCAGACCATTAATTACCCAACAAAAGGTTGCAGTCAGAATGATAAATTCCCACTACAGGCAGTACACTCCACCAATATTCAAAACACTAAACCTACTCACCATACAAAACATCCATACTTATTACTGCACCTATTACATACATAGAACACTTAACTCTGATATTAACCCTCCCCTCAAACATCTCCTTGCCAACCTCAACAGAACACATGACCATAACACAAGGCACAGATCACTCTCTGATGTTCCTTGAGTCCATCTCACACTATGCAAAAACTCAATGCACATAAAAGGCCCTAAAATCTGGAATTCATTACCTGTAAATATAAAAGAAACACTACCTGTTTATAAATTCAAGTCTCTTCTCAAAGATCACTTACTCACCCAAAACCAAATAAATACTGAATAACTGAACCTTATAAATTGTATATCTTAAATGTTTCTCACAATTATATCACATAAATGTTAAACCTAGGACCCAATCTCACTTTGTTATTTTTTAAATACACTACTTAACAGAATACTCCATTTTACTTAATGTACAGCAATGCAAGCAACCATATGACCTGTCTTTGTAATACTCATTTGTGCTTTATAGTTATCTGTTTACAATAATGTTTCATCACTGATTACATCATTGCTTAGTTAATCTTAAGTTAATTTTAAGCCTGCCCGTAATGCTATGCATACAAGTGGCTTTGGCAAGCTGCTCTTACCTGTATTTTTTTGTACCTCTGTATGTATGTTCAAATTATTAAATAAATAAATAAATAAATTGATGGGTATCTAGATGGGTGGCGATCTTGCTTCTTAGGACCCTTTCAAAGATTTTTATGATATGAGATGTTAGTGCTATCGGTCTGTAGCTCTTTGCTATTGCTTTACTGCCCCATTGTGGAGTGGGGATATGTCTGTTGTTTTTAGTAACTGTGGGACGACCCCCGTGTCCATGCTCCCTCTCCATAGGATGTTAAAAGCACGTGATAGGGGCTCCTTGCAGTTCTTGATGAACACGGAGTTCCACGAGTCTGGCCCTGGGGCAGAGTGCATGGGCATGTCATTTATTGCCTGTTCGAAGTCATTTGGCGTCAGGATAACATCAGATAGGCTTCTGTTTACCAAATTCTGTGGCTCTCTCAAAAAAATCATTTAGATCTTCAACCTCAGCCTGGTTAGCGGCTTGCTAAAAACTTAGTCATATTGGGACTGAAGTAGCTCACTCATTTCCTTGCTGTCATCTGTGTAGGACCCATCTTGTTTAAGTTGGGGCCCAATACTGGATGTTGTTCTCGACTTTGATTTGGCATAAGAAAAGAAATACTTTGGGTTTCTTTCGATTTTATTTATGGCTTTTAGTTCTTCCTGCAATTCCTGACTCCTACAAGATTCCTTTAGCTTCAGTTCAATGTTTGCTATTTCTCTGACCAGTGTCTCCCTACGCATTTCAGATATACAGTAGTCCCTTGATAATTGTCGGGCTCGATAGTCGTCCTTTTCAGAAATCATCGTGTTATTTTCATCCAAACATTGGTTCGCAAATGGTCGGTCGACTCGCTAATTGTCATTCGTCCTGGACGCATACTCATGGCTCTGAGCCGCCTCAGCCTCCCTTCCCAGCCAGTGTGCCATTGTTTACCAGTGAGCATCGGTCCCCTCACTTGTTCATACGAAATACACCTACCATCCGACTTACGACCTGTTCGACGTACGTCCACTCGACTTACAACCGTGCATCTGGCAGCTGGGCTGGGCCGCCTGATGCACACCGCTGTACAATATTTGAAAATACTCGCGGGGGCAATGTGTCATGCAGGCAGCATCAGTTTGAGTAACCCTGTCCTATCAGTAGCATCATACTGTATTAACTGTATTAACTGGACAGTAAATTTCACCATGGCCCCTAAGATGAAGTCTGAATTTTGCACTGGAGATTGTGGCAAGAAAGGCTCTTACTCTCGAACTCTCTATTTGCTTTCACTGTTGCACATAAACCTGTCTGTATCTGTCTACCTGTATATCAGTCTTTCTGTCTACCTGTGTGTCTGTCTTTCTGTCTACCTGTGTGTGTGTGCGTCTTTCTGTCTACCTGTGTGTCTGTCTACCTGTGTGTCTTTGTCTGCTTGTCTGTCTCAGAGCCACTCATTAAGAGTAACTGGTCTTGAAGATGCCATATTAATAATGATTTATTTATTTATTTATTTATTTATTTATTAACAATTTGAGCACACATACAGAGGTACAAAAAAATACAGATAAGAGCAGCATGCTAAAGCCACTTATACTATGCATAGCATTACGGGCTGGCTTAAAATTAACTTAAGATTAACTAAGCAATGATGAAATCAGTGATAAAACATTAATGTAAACAGATTACTATAAAGCAAAATTAAATTTTACAAAGACAGGTCTTTATGGTTGCATGCATTTTTGTACATTAAAGGTCGTATGAGTTTTTCTTTTAGGTAGTGAAATTTTAAAAAAAAATTTAAAGTTAGTTTGGGTTTTGGGTTTAAAACATTTATTTTAAAAAAATTTGGGGAAAAAACTTTTAAATATAACTTTAAAACAAAATATAAAAATAATACAATAAAAATACAATAATAATCACTGGGGCGCTTTAAAAATTGTATAAAACTTTAAATACGACATTTTGCTTAATTTTAATGATTTTTTTCAAAATTAAAATAATAAACATGCTACATAACATATAAACAAAAAACCATTCGGTCCGGGGCTGGTAAAAACAACGTTTGTTTACATAACCCCATTGAACCTTCCAAAAACCCTCTCATTTTTCTCTCTGGGTTTATTCATTTAATCTTTTTATTACCCCCCCGCCTCTCACTCTACATTAAGTTTTACAGAAAATTTTTAAAGGGAAAGGGAATGAGTGACAACGAAAATTTAAAATTTTAAAATTTTAAATTTAATAATAAAAATATTATTTTTATTATTATTATTTTTATTTTTTAATAGAAAGTAGAATAATATTATAATAATAATTTTTATTATTATTTTTAAATTATTATTATTAAATTTTTAGGGCCGGGAGAAACAGACCCCCCTGTATAGCCTGTCTGGGTTATCCGGGAAATTTATACTATGTAAAAACAACTTCATTTACGTGTACCTGTGAAAGAGGAGAGAAGATACAAGAGATACAGAGAGAGAGAGAGGGAGGGGAAGAGAGAGAGAGAGAGAAAAGAGACAGAGAAAAAGAGAGAGACAGGGGAAAAGAGAGAGAGAGAGACAGAGAGAGAGAGAGAGAGAGACAGGGGAAGAGAGAGGGAGAAGAAGAGAGAGAGAGAGAGAGAAGAGACAGAGAGCCCAGGGGAGAGAGACAGAGAGACAGAGAGACAGAAAATAGAAGAGAGAGAGAGAGAGAGAAGAGAGAGAAGAGAAAAGAGAGAGAACAGAGAAAACAGAGAGAGAAGAGAGAGACAGAGAGAGACAGAAAAGAGAGAGAGAGAGAGAGACAGAAGAGAGCAAAGAGAGACAGAGAGAGAAAACAGAGAGAAGCCCAAGAGAGAGACGGGAGAAGACAAGACAGAGAGAGAGACAAGACAGAGACAGAGAGAGAACAAGAGAAAACAGAGAGAAAACCGAGGGGAACAGAGGAGAGAGAGAGAGAGAGAGAGAGAGAGAGGAAGAGAGAGCCAAAATTCAGTCAGCCAGTCACCCAACCAACCAAACCCAACCCCCCCGGGCGGGGCCACCCCATCACCCGGAATACTATTACACATTTTTTCAAGTTGTTTCTTTTTACTTAGGGAAAAGGGTTTTAAAATCTACATTCGGCAGGAGGGAAAACAAACCAGGGGGAATTCTCCCTTTCCCAAATTGTCGACAATACATAAAAAAACAGTAACATATGATACTGTAGGGGCGATGAAAAATTTTTTAACAATACAGTTTTACTACCATGTATTCATTATATACAGTACAAAATAATTAAAATAAAACAAAAAGAAATAGATTATGGTAAAAAGAAAGAAATAATGAATTTTACATTCATTTTCCCGGTTCCTTTTTTTTTGTCTCATAAACACGCTAGATAACGGGATATCCTTCTACTCCAAATTACACTTTGGTTACACCCTTACACAGAAAATGCACATGCAAAAATTTTAAACATACATCCCAGGGTTTTTTTCCTTTTCTACATAGCTCTTGGTCTTCTTTATTTTTTTTTATTGTCCAAAGGGAAAATGGGAAAAAAATCTTTCCCCGTAAGCCATGGGGTGTCCCTATGAGGCGACTAAAATGGGGCCCGGGGGCAATGGGGTTTGTAACCCCTTCTCCTGTAGACCCTTTACTAAAAAAAAAGAAAAAAAAACTTCATAAAACGGAAACTTGAATGTGCGTGGGTGTAGTGCAAAATGACAAAAAACAGATGATTGCGATTTATAATGAAAAGAAGTTTGGGGTGTCCTGGGCCCCAAAACGAAACAAAGCGAAGGGGGAAGGGGAAATTTTGGGGGGGGGAAATAAATGGGTTTAAAAAAATTATCTGAGAGATTAGAGCAAAGGAAGGGGTTTGCCCGTAATGTTGAATGATCATTATGGGAAAAAAAAAAAGAGAATATGAATGTGTAAAGCAAGAATTATTGGGGTTAAAGTTTAAAAGGGGGGGATCCCAGAAGTGGGTCATAATAAGCGTGTATGCCACTGGAGAAGAGAGGATTGCAGGAGGAGAGGAGAGAGATTTTGGGAGATGTTAAGTGAATGGTATAGGGCCTTTGAAACCAAGTGATGAGAGTAATTGTGGTAGGGGGACCTTGAATGCTAAAGTAGGAGAAACTTTTAGAGAGGGTGTGGTAGGTAGTTTGGGGGGTGCTAGGTGTAAATGATAAATGGGAGCCCTTTGATGGAACTTTGTTATAGAAGGGGTTTAGTTATAGGTAATAATATTTTAAGAAAAAGGGATAAAGAAGTATACAAGATATGATGTAGGGCGAAATGACAGGTAGTTTTGTTGGGTTATGTATTGGTAGATAAAAGACTGTTGAGTAGACTTCAGGATGTACATGTTTATATTGGGGCACAGATATATCAGATCACCCCCCCCCCTCTTTCTAGTTGTAGCTACACTGAGAAGTTAAAGGTAGATGGGATTTACAAGGAGAATAGAAGCATCGGGGAAGAGAGAGGTGAAGGTTTATAAAATAAAAGATGAGGCAGTTAGGAAAGATATAAACTGCTTTGGAGGATAGATGGGCAAATGAGAGCATAGGCAATGGGGTCGAAGAGAGGTATGGGGTAGGTTTAAAAATGTTAGTGTGTTAGTAGTTCAGCAGAAGTTTGTGGTTACAGGAAAGTGGGTGCGGGAGGGGAAGAGGAGCGATTGGTGAATGATGATGTAAAGAGAGTATAGTAAGGGAGAAAAAGTTAGCATATGAGAAGTTTTTACAATGTAGAAGTGATGCAAGGAGAGGAAGAGTTATGGAGAAAAGAGAAGAGGTTAAGAGAGTGTGAATAAATGATAAAAAGAGAGAAAAATGGACAGAGTGGGTGAGATGTTATCAACAAATGTTGTTTGAAAAGAGAAAAGTTTTGGAGTGAGATTAACAGTTAAGGAAGCCAAGAGAACAAATGATTTTCGTCAGTAAAAATGGGAAGAGGAGTATTAAATGGATGAGTTAGAGGTATGGGAGAGAAGATGGAGGGGAAATTTTGAGGAATTGTTAAATGTTGATGAAGATAGGGCAAGCTGTGATTACGTGTATAGGGCAAGGAGGATAAATTCATGTAGGGAGTGAGGAAGAGCAGTTGTGATTGTGGGGGAAGTTCGTGAGGCGTAGGTAAAATGATAAGGGGTAAGGCAGCTGGGATTGAGGGATAAGATAGAAATGTTAAAAGCAGGTGGGGATATAGTATTTGACGTGGTTGGTGCAATTATTAATAAATGTATGGAAAAGGGTAAGGTACTGGGATTGGCAGAGGAGGATGCATTAGTTCCTTTGTTATCCCAGCCCCCCCCCCCCCCCAGGGGACAAAAGAGAGATGCAAAATTATAGGGTGGGATAGTTCTGTTGAGTATTACCTGGTAAATGTATGGTGAGAGTTATTATTGAAGAATTAAAAAGTAAGACGGAGAGAGAATAAGGATAGCAGGATGAACAAGGAGGCTTTAGGGAAAGGTAGGGGGTGTTGGAAAGGTTGTTTACAGGGAACACATAAATGTGAAACAGTATTTAGATAAGGTAAAGAGGTCTTTGTGAGCATTTATGGATTTGGAAGAAAAAGGCGTATTATGACAGGGTGGATAGGGGGCAATGTGCAGAGTTGCAGGTGATATGTGTAGGAGGCTCAGGTTACTGAAGCAGTGAGAGTTATTTTACGAGGTTTAGTGAGCTCAAGTTCGAGTATGTAGGAAAGAGGGAAATTATTTCCCAGTAAAAGTAGGGCCTTAGACAAGGATGGTGTTGATGTCACGTGGTTGTTTAATGTATTTATAGATGGGGTTGTAAAGAGAAGTAAATGCGAGGGTTTGACAAGAGGCGTGGAGTTAAAAGGGAAGAGTCACACAAAGTGGAGTTGTCACAGTTGCTCTTGCTGATGACACTGTGCTCTTGGGAGATTCTGCAGAGAAGTTGCAGAGATTGGTGGATGAATTTGGTAGGGTGGTGCAAAAGAGAAAATTAAAGTGGAATACAGGAAAGAGTAAGGTTTATGAGGGATAACAAAAATATTAGTGGATGAAAGATTGGATATCAGATTGGGAGGGAGAGTGGAGTATGGAGGAAGTGAGTGTATTCAGATATTTGGGAGTGACGTGTCAGCGGATGGTCTATGAAGGATGAGGTGGAATCATAGAATTGATGAGGGGGAAAAGGGTGTTGATGGTTGCTCTTAGGAGTCTGTGGAGAAAAGAACTTTGTTCCTTGGAGCAAAAAGAGGGGAATGATATGAGAGTTAGTTTTTACCTACACTCTTATATGGAGTTGTGAAGATGGTGATGAATGTTCAAGTGAGGAGAAGGCTGGGAGGCAGTGGAGATGTCATGTCTAGAGGGCAATGTGGGATGTGAATATAAATGCCAGGTATTCGTAGTAGTTTGGAAAGTTAGGAGGAGGTTGCGGGATTAACCAAAAACTGTTGGCCAGAGGGCTGAGAAGGGTTGTTGAGGTGGTTCGGACTGTAGAAGAGAATGGAGCAAAACAGAATGACTTCAAGAGTGTATCAGTCTGTAGTGGAAGGAAGGCGGGGTTGGGGTTCGGCCCTAGGAAAGGTTGGAGGGAGGGGCTAAAGGAGTTCTTGTCGTGCCGCCCCCCCCCCCCCCCCCCACGGGGCTTGGACTTCCAGCAGGCGTGCGTGAGCGTGTTTGATAGGAGTGTAATGGAGACGAATGGTTTTTAATACTACGTGCTGTTGGAGTGGTGAGCAACAGTAACATTTATGAAGGGTTCAGGGAAAAACCGGGCAGGCCGGACTTGCTCTTGGAGATGGGAAGTACAGTTGCCTGCACTCTGAAGGAGGGGTGTTAATGTTGCAGTTTAAAAACTGTAGTGTAAAGGACCCTTCTGGCAAGACAGTGATGGAGTGAATGATGGTGAAAGTTTTTCTTTTTCGGGCCACCCTGCCTTGGTGGGAATCGGCCAGTGTGATAAAAAATAATAAAAAATAATAATTACATTACAGTATTATGTAGGTAGCTTATATAGGAAAGTTTTGGCATTATGCCCTACCCAATATGTCGGCAATTTTCAAAGGTTCGACTTGCGTCCATTCTGACTTACGACCGGTTGGTCGGAACCAAGCTTGGTCGTAAGTCGGATGGTACCAGTATTTCATAATATTCCATTCATTTTAGTGCTTGCAAGTGCTAAATAAGCTACCATGGATCCAAACAAAGCTCCTAGTGCCAAGCCTTTGGTAAAGAAGGTGAGAAATACGGTTGAATTTAAGAAAAACATCATTGAACAATATGAAAGTGGCGTACGTGTGGTCCGAATGGCCAGGATGTATAACAAACCCCATACAACCATATCTTCCAACGTGGCAAAAAAAAGGAAATCAAGGAAGTTGTTGTTGTTTGGAGAAAATTGTGGCCAGATTGTGTCCACAAAAGGGATTTTGAAGGGTTTTGTGGCTGACCCTGATGAGCCTATGTCAGTTGTGAAATCTATTGTGGCATTGGGGAGTTCCATGGGGTTGGATGCAATGTTTTGGAGGATGTGGAAGATTTGGTGGAGGACCACAATGAAGAGCTAACCCCTGAGGAGCTGCAAGAGCTTCAGCAGGAACAGCAACAGATCACAGGTCAGAATCTTGCTGCAGAGGAGGAGGAAGAGAGATGGAAGAAGGTGCCTTCTTCAGAAATTAAGGAGATTTTTGAAATGTGGGGTAGGATGGAAAGACTTACGGAGAAACATCACCCTGACAAGGCTATTGCAAGACTTGTTGGCAACATGTACAGTGACAAAGTCTTGGCCCATTTTAGGGAAATTTAAAGAGACGCCAGAAACCGAGCTCTCTGGATACTTTTTTTTTTTTTTGCGAGACAGGACTCCAGTGACTCAAGCTGGTCCTATTGGCATTAAGAAACAGAGAAGATAAGTATGTAACCCCAGAAAAGGACTTGGTACCTGAGGTGTTGATGGAAGGGGATTCCCCTTCCAAACAACAACTTATCCAATCTCTCTCCTCCTCCTGTCTTCCATACACTAAGAAGAATCGCCAATAAAGGTAAGTGTTATGCTGTTAATCTTTCATTCATCATGTCCCACTGTATTGTTTATGTACTACATCTATATTTCATGTAAAAAATTTTTTTGTTTTAATACTTCTGGGTGTCAGGAACAGATTAATTGTATTTACAATATTTCTTATGGGGAAAATTGATTTGAAAATCATCTATTTCGATAATCGTCACACTTCCAGGATGGGTTAATGACGATAAACGAGGGACCCACCTGTTTGGGGGCCTTCTTTTTTTTAGCTGCTCTGTTATTCTTTTCCATCGCCTGTAAAAGGAGTGCCTGTCTCTTTCTATTTTACATCTACTCCTCCTTTTTCTTAAAGAAATATGCCTTGAGCATACATCGAGTGCCACAGAGTTAATCTGTTCTAGGCATAGTTGGGGTCTGTGTTGCTTAGGTCTATCTTCCCAAGCTTATATCGTTTTAGGTCTTGGTTTACTTGGTCCCACTTTATGTTCTTGTTATTGAAGATGAATTTGGTGAAGGTTCCCTCGTGATTGATCTCATTTTGTCAGTCTGGGGCTCCTCGCATACATGTCTGAACCTCAATTATGTTGTGATCCATGTACTATAATGTTTTTGATATGGTGATATTTCGTATCAGATCATCATTGTTAGTGAAGATGGGGCCAGTGTATTCTCCAGGTCTTAGGTAGGCTCTATTATTTGCTGGTTTAAGTTGAATTCTGTGCAGAGATTTAAAAGCTTGTGTGTGTGTGTGTGTGTTTTCATCAGAGCTGCCTCCTGGTGTTATTACTGCAACATTATTATTTGCTATATTCCTCCATTTTAGGTGCCTTAAGTTGAAATCCCCCAGGAGCAAGATGTTGGGGCCAGGAGCTGGAAGATTTTCCAGACAGTGGTCAATTTTCAACAGCTGTTCCTGGAATTGTTGGGACGTTGCAACCCGGAGGCTTGTAGACTACCACAATGACTAGATTTTGGTTCTTGATCTTTACTACTAAAACTTCAACTACAGTGGTCCCTCGTTTTTCGTAGTTAATCTGTTCCTGGAGTTGCTACTATTATCGAAATCTACGATTTGCGAATCAATTTTCCCCATAAGAAATAATGTAAATACAATTAATCCGTTACTGACACCCAGAAGTATTAAAACAAAAAAATTTTTTACATGAAATATACATGTAGTACATAAACAATACAATGGGAAATGATGAATGAAACATTAACAGCATAACACTTACCTTTATTGGAGATTCTTCTTAGTGTATGGGAGACTGGAGGAGGAGAGAGATTGGACTGTTTACAGTTTGGAAGGGGAATACCGCTTCCAGCAACAACCTCCAGGTACCCAATTGCTTTTCTGGGGCATGCCTTCTCTTCTCTTTCTTAATGCCACAAGGACCTCCTTGAGAGTCCACTGGGAGTCCTGTCTCGCAAAATAAACTGTTGGAGAGAGCTCTGTTTCTGGCGTCTCTTTAACACTTCCCTAAAATGGCCCAAGACTTTGTCACTGTACATGTTGCCACATGGCTTGCAAACAACCTTGTCAGGGTGATATTTCTCCATAAAGCTATCCCATCTTACCCCACACAGCAAAAGATCTCTTTAATTTTGAAGAAGGGCACCTTCTTCATCTCTCTTCCTCCTCCTCTGCAGCAAGATTCTGAGCTGCGATCTGTTGCTGTTCCTGCTGAAGTCTTGCAGCCCCTCGTGGGTGAGCTCTTCATACTGTGGTCTTCCACAACTTCTTCCTGCTTCCTCCAAACTCACATCCAAACCCCATGGAACTCCCAGTGCCACAACTGATTTAATA
Source organism: Cherax quadricarinatus (assembly GCF_026875155.1). Classification (NCBI taxonomy): domain Eukaryota; kingdom Metazoa; phylum Arthropoda; class Malacostraca; order Decapoda; family Parastacidae; genus Cherax; species Cherax quadricarinatus. The sequence continues at coordinate 86,424,418 of NC_069401.1, read as the reverse complement.
ACAGACATAGCTCAGCAGGGTCAGTTCCCCAAACCCTCAAAATCCCTTTGTTGACACATCTAGCACTAGGGAGCTTCTGTGGAGCCATAGTTAGCTTATTTTGTACTGCAAGCACTAAAATGAGTAGAACATTATTATGAAATATTCGAAAGGAGGAGCACGTTGAGGGGCACCTTCGCTCACTGTTTAAACAATGCATGACTGGCTCTGGGTAGGGATGCCGCCCCGGCCTCCACACCGTGCGTACGCGTCCAGAGAACTACTATGTGGCGAGTCAACTATGATTAGCGAGCCCATGTTTATACGAAAATATCCCTATGATTTCCGAAATCTATGATTCCGAGAATTACGAAAATACGATGGGACCACGGACATCATTTGAAGCATTACGCAGTTCTGTGCAAATAAAGTGACATGTGATGTGCCAGGCAAAACCCCCCCCCCCCTTGCCCTGTTCACTCTGTTGCCATCTGATAGGCTGTAACCTGGGATCCATATTGCGTTGTCCAGTGATCCTTTATGAGGCTCTGTGAAAGCCGCGAAACATGGTATTAATATGCATTCCCCCATGCATACAGTTACTGTCTACCAGGACAGCACCTCCAGTCTCTCAGTTTATGACTACATGGCCAGCACCTCCAGTCATACAGTTACTGTCGGCCAGGACAGCATCCGCACCAAGGGCAATATCACCATCCAGCCCAGACTTTTTATTTTCCCATTCCAGGTTTTCAATGAAGGCTGCTTTGATGTTATCCTCTTTTAATACCAATGTGATTTTATCCACAGATTGATCTCATTTGAGTTACCCAAAAACACTTCCCTTACCACTCCAAGTTACTGCTTTATAGTTATTGTTTGCATGTTTGATAAGGGTGCCTAAAACCCCATCTGTTTATAGTCTGTTTTATTGTCCAACGAATCTGTTTGAAACTGGTCAAGGGTTCGGAACCAGTCGGATCTGATCAGTGGATCACTTATTAACCCTTAAACTGTCCAAACAGATCTATGTACACATGCATAGTGCTCCAAAAGAAGATCTATGTTTTTTTACATATTTACAAATATAACAAAAAAAAGTAGATCAAAGTTTTTTTACACGTTTTCAAATGTAAAACAACAAAAAGATCTATTTTTTTACATACTTTCAAATGTTGAAAAAAACGTAGATCTACGTTTGGACAGTTTAAGAGTTAAAACATATCTGGTCGGTGATTTGGGCTAACACATGAAGGAACTACTGGAAATTATTTAACCAAGTAATATGTGATTAGATTGATACAAAAGTATAATTTGCGTGTTGGAGAACCGGTGATTGCTGGCAGCTCCTACAATGATGAACGGTCAAGACCTCAACCCTTATTTACAGCCTGAAGGTTTATAGATCACTGTACGTATTTAGCTTTTCCTAGGTAGTAGGTTGGTAAACAGCAACACCCAGGGAGGTACTACCGTCCTGCCAAGCGAGTGTACAACAAAAGCCTGTAATTGTTTTACATGATGGTAGGATTGTTGGTGTCTTTTTTCTGACTCATAAATATGCAAGATTTCAGGTACGTCTTGCTACTACTACTTGCACTTAGGTCACACTACACATACATGTACAAGCATATATATACACACACCCCTCTGGGTTTTCTTCTATTTACTTTCTAGTTCTTGTTCTTGTTTATTTCCTCTTACCTCCATGGGGAAGTGGAACAGAATTCTTCCTCCGTAAGCCATGTGTGTTGTAAGAGGCAACTAAAATGCCAGGAGCAAGGGGCTAGTAACCCTTTCTCCTGTATATATTACTAAATGTAAAAGGAGAAACTTTTGTTTTTCCTTTTGGGCCACCCTGCCTTGGTGGGATACGGCCGATGTGCTGAGAGAGAGATTTAGCTTTTCTGGATTTTTTCCGTCTCCACCACAACAAATGCTATGTTATCACTATAGTTGACTGGTGAAGATTATTGGAGGAAAGTCGTTTTTGCTGGAGTAATATTTGCTTTTTGTTGTGTATATTGCTACCACTGCTAACTACAGGTTATATGAATTTCCACTGTATATGTCTTTTTATTCTTCTATTGTCCATGGGGAAGTGGAAAAGAATCTTTCCTCCGTAAGCCATGCGTGTCGTATGAGGCGACTAAAATGCCGGGAGCAATGGGCTAGTAACCCCTTCTCCTGTATACAATTACTAAAAAAGAGAAGAAGAAAAACTTTATAAAACTGGGTTGCTTAAATGTGCGTGGATGTAGTGCGGATGACAAGAAAAGATGATTGTGATGTTATGATTGAAAGGTTGGATGTCCCTGGCCCTAGCGAAACAAAGCTGAAGGGGGGTAGGGAGAGTTTCAGTGGGGGGAAATAAATGGGATTAATTGTGGAGTATCTGAGAGAGTTGAGCAAAGGATGGGGTGCAGTAATGTTAAATGATCCAGTTATGGAAGGAGAAAAGAGAATATGAATGTGTAAATTCAAGAATTTATGTGGATTAAAGTAAAGGTTGGATGCGAGGAATGGGTCATAATAAGCGGTATGCCCCCTGGAGCCGCGAGAGGAAAGCAGAGGAAGAGAGAGAGATTTTTTGGGAGATGGTAAGTGATTGTATAGGAGGCCTTGAACCAAGTGAGAGAGTAATTGTGGTAGGGGACTTGAATGCAAAAGTAGGTGAAACTTTTAGAGAGGGAATGTCGGTAGGTAAGTTTGGGGTGCCAGGTGTAATTGATAATGAGCCCTTTGATTGAACTTTGTTTAGAAAGGGGTTTAGTATAGGTATTACCATTAGTTAAGAAAAGAGGATATAAGTATACACGATATGATGTAGGGCTAAAATGACAGTAGTGTGTTGGATTTATGTATTGGTAGATAAAAGACTGTTGAGTAGACTCAGGAATGTACATGTTTATAGAGGGCCACAGATATATCAGATCTCTTTCTAGTTGTAGCTACACTGAGAGTAAAAGGTAGATGGGATACAGGAGATTAGAGCATCATGGGAGAGAGAGGTAAAGGTTTATAAACTAAAAGAGGAGGCAATTAGGGTAATAATATAAACAGCTATTGGAGGATAGATGGGCTAATAGAGAGCATAGGCAATGGGGTCGAAGAGGCTCGAAGAGGTATGGGGTAGGTTTTTAAAAAATGTAGTGTTAGAAGTGTCAGCAGAAGTTTGTGGTTACAGGAAAGTGGGTGCAGGAGGGAAAAGAGGAGCGATTGGTGGATTGATGATGTAAAGAGAGTAGTAAGGAGAAAAAGTTAGCATATGAGAAGTTTTTACCAAAGTAGGAAGTGATGCAAGGAGGGGAGAGTATATGGAGAAAAAGAGAGAAGTTAAGAGAGTGGTGAAGCAATGTAAAAAGAGAGCAAATGAGAGAGTGGGTGAGATGTTATCAACCAAATTTTGTTGTAAAAAATAAGAAATGTTTTGGAGTGAGATTAACAAGTTAAGAAGGCTAGAGTACAAATGGGATTTGTCAGTTAAAAAATAGGAGAGATGCGAGAGTTATTAAATGGTGAGTTAGAGGTATTGGGAAGATGGAAGGAATATTTGAGGAAATTGTTAACTGTTGATGAAGATAGGGAAGCTGTGATTTCGTGTATAGGGCAAGGGGAGGAATAAACATCTTTTAGGAGTGAGGAAGAGTCAGTATGTGAGTGTGGGGGAGGTTGTGAGCAGTAGGTAAAAGAAAGTGTAAGGCAGCCGGGATTGATGGGATAAAGATAGGAATGTAAAAGCAGGTGGGGATATAGTTTTGGAGTGGTTGGTGCCATTATTTAAAAAATTATTAAATGTATGGAAGAGGGAAGGTAACTAGGGTTGGCAGAGAGCATGCATAGTTCCTTTTATAAAGGGCAAAGGGGATAAAAGAGAAGTGCAAAAATTATAGGGGGATAAGTCTGTGAGTGGTACCTGGTAAGTGTATGGTAGAGTTATAAATTGGAAAGAATTAAGAGTTAAAGACGGAGAATGGTTAGCAGGATGAACAAGGAGGCTTCAGAAGTTTGTGGTGTGTGGACCAGGTGTTTACAGTTGAATACCATATAAGTGAACAGTTATTTAGATAAAGGTAAAGAGGGTCTTGTGGGCATTTATGGATTTGAAAAAGGTCGTTGACAGGGTGGATAGGGGGGCCAATGTGGCAGATGTGCAAGTGTATGGTGTAGGAGGTAGGTTATGAAAGAGTGAAGAGGTTTTACGAAGGATGTGAGGCTCAAGTTAGAGTATGTAGGAAAGAGAGGGGATTTTTTCCCAGTAACAGTAGGCTTAGACAAGGATGTGTGATGTCACAGTGTTGTTTAATATATTATAGATGGGTTGTAGAGAGTAAAATGCGAGGGTCTTGGCAAGAGGCGTGGACGTCTAAAAGATAAAGAATCACACACAAAGAGGGATTTGTCTCAGCTGCTACTTGCCTGTATGGGGACACTGTGCTCTTGGGAGATTCTGAAGAGAAGTTGCAGAGATTGGTTGATGATTTGGTTAGGGTGTGCAAAGAAGAAAATTAAAGGTGAATCAGGGTAAAAGAGTAAGGTTATGAGGATAACAAAAAGATTAGGTGATGAAAGATTGGAATATCAGATTGGAGGGAGAGAGTATGGAGGAGGTGAACGTTTCAGATATTTGGGAGAGGACTTGTCAGCGGATGGGTCTTGAAGATGAGGTGAATCATAGAATTGATTAGAGAGGGAAAAAGAGTGAGTGGTGACATTAGGAGTCTGTGGGACAAAGAACTTTGTCCCTTGGAGGCAAAGAGGGCGAATGTAGAGAGTATAGTTTTACCAACGCTCTTATATGGAACGGTGTGAAGCGTGGGTGAGAGATGAATGTTGCAGCGAGGAGAAGGCTGGAGGCAGTGGAGATGTCATGTCTGAGGAGCAAGTGTGGATGTGAATATAATGCAGGAAAGGAAGAGGGAGGGAATTCGTAGTTGAAGTTAGGGGAGGAGGTGCGGGATTACCAAAACTGTTGTAAGAGGGGGACTGAAGGAAGGGTTGTTGAGGTGGTTCGGACATGTAGAGAGATGGGGCGAAACAGAATGACTTCAAGAGGATATCAGTCTGTAGTGGAAAGGAAGGCGGGTTTAGGGGTCGGCCTAGGAAGGGTTGGAGGGAGGGGGTGTAAAGGATGGTATTGTGTGCGAGGAGGCTTGGACTTTCCGGGCAGGCATGCGTGAGCCGTGTTGATAGGAGGTGTGAATGGAGACAAATGGTTTTTAATACTTGACGTGCTGTTGGAGTGTGAGCAAAGTAACAATTTATGAAGGGATTCAGGGAAACGGCAGGCCGGACTTGGAGTCCTGGAGATGGAAGTACAGTGCCTGCCACTCTGAAGGAGGGGTGTTTAATGTTGCAGGTTTAAAAAACTGTGTGTAAAGACCCTTCTGGCAAAGGACCAGTGTATGGAGTGAATGATGGTGAAAGTTTTTCTTTTTCGGCCACCCTGCCTTGGTATGGGAATCGGCGGTGTGATAATAAAAAAAAAAAAAAAAAAAAAAAAAAAATAAATGTCTACAGTTCAAGAATGAAGAAAAAACTAATGATAGTCATTCCATCCACTAAGTACCCATTTTGTTACTGTTATTTGCTACTACAACACTGTTGGTAAGGCTTCTGCCTGTTATACTTGAAGGAAACCCACTCCTCAGACGAGTGTGTTTTGTCTGTGCACACATACAAAAAGAAAAAACGCCCACAAAACAAAAACACTCGTTTTATGTGAGGAGTGTAAAACACCTGGTGTATGAAACCAGGTTTCAAAGAGTTCACAAGCTGCAGAAATTCTAGGAAACATGTCCAGTGCCGTACATTGTACAGGTCCTCATCACAAATCCAGCATCATTGGGACTGTAGTGTGCCGGATTACTGAGTGTGCCGGATTACAGACAGTGGTTAGGTTTGAATACACTTAATAAAATTAACAACCTGATTACACAGGTTCATTTAACATCGGCAAAATCAAACTTTTTCCGCTACTTGAGCTCAATCAAGGTACTTTTCATCATAAAGAGACCCCATCCTGTGTATTTCTGTAATATACTTCCATTCTATTTCAAATGATTCCAAAAAATTTAAAATACAACCATAAAAACATATGAAAATATACTGCAAAAGAGGCGGCTAATGGCTTGAGAGTTGAACTCCCTTATTTATCGTCCGTTCTTTTTAATTGTTGTTGTACGTTAAGAAGCGCCTTTCCTCTTTCATTGTCCAAGTTTCAGTGAGAGGTAGCCCAACAAACTAACCGAGAAAAAAAAATATTTACCAAAAAACATATATGGCAAAGCCAAGCCAGGTTTCTGGAAATAAGTCACTTTGTCTGACTTTCTGGGTTATCCTAGGTTCTCTATACATACACTGCTATGTATGATAATCTATGTAACCCTATTTGTGTATACCTGAATAAACTTAATTAATTCTAGTCTGTCCAACTGTAGTACAAGAACCGCCCGTTCACCTGTATTTCAACTACCAATAAAGTGGTCAGAATTAGGCATTTGGCGATTTCACACAAATTTCAACAGATGCCAATTTCAAAATAGTAGGATCAGAAATAAACAATGCAGACATTCCTGGCACTAAAATAGATTTTTTGTTCATTAGTCATGGCTACATGCACCTCTTATATTAATCTTCCTTTTCAGTTTTTGGAATTTTTATTCCCCAAAATAAAAAGAAAAAAAAATAGATGATTTACTGTTATGCAGACTGCTGCAATATTGTAATAACTGTATAAAATAAATGTCAAGCCATTCTTGACTACATATTGATTTAGACTGGCAGCGGACAGGTATTGGACGGTGACGTCATTGTTTACTCTTGAGGCTTCGCTAGAATAGAACATTTTCGTTACTGTGGAGCGCAATTTCAAGGAAATTTTCATTATGAAAGCAATCATAAATCGTATCTATTTTGTAATATTCTTACATTCTAATAATGAGATGGAAAAAATGAGTATATAACCTAACAACCATACTAAAATGTACCGCTATAAGAGGCTAGCTAATGGCTGAGAGTGAACTCCGCTATTATGGTCTGATTTCTTTCATTTTTGGATTGACGTGAAGAAGTATCTTTCATCATATATTGCCCAAGTTTGACAGATAACCTAACAAACAAACTGAGAAAATAATAATAATAATAATAATAATTATAACAATAATAATAAATAATTATTATTTATATGTATTTTTTTATTATCACACGGGCGATCCCCACCAAGGGCAGGGTGGCCCGAAGAAAGAAAAACTTTCACCATCATTCACTCATACTGTCTGGCCAGAAGGGTGCTGTACACTCAGTTTTTAAACTGCACCATTAACACCCCTCTTAGAGTAGCAGACACTGTTACTTCATCTCCAGGGGACTCAGTCGGCCTGCCAGTTTCCTTGACCCCTTCATAAAATGTTACTTTGCTTCAACTCCAACAGATGTCAAAGTATTAAAAACCATTTGTCTCCATTCTCTCTATCAACCACCAGCTGCATGCATTGCCGCTGGAAGTCCAAGCCCCTCGCACACAAAACCTCTTACCCCTCCCTCAACCTTTTCCTAGACGACCCCTACCCGCCTTCCTTCCATACAGACTGATACACTCTTGAAGTCACTGTTCGCTCATTCTCTCTACATGTCGAACCACCTCAACAACCCTTCCTCAGCCCTCTGGACAACAGTTTTGGTAATCCCGCACCTCCTCCTAACTTTCCCGAACTACGAATTTCTCTGCATTATATTCAACCACCATTGCCCTCAGACATGACATCCTCATGCCTCCAGCCTTCTCCTCGCGAACATTCATCAACCCATGCTTCACACCCATATAAGAGCGTTGGTAAACTATACTCTATAATTCCCCTCTTTGCCTCAAGGGACAAAGTTCTTTGTCTCTCAGGACTCTAAGTGCACCACTCACCTTTTCCCTCATCAATTCTATGATTTCACCTCAATCTTTCATAGACCCATCTGCGACGTGTCCATCTCCAAATATCTGAATACCATCAACCTCCTCCATACTCTCTCCCTCCAATCTGATATCCAATCTTTTCATCAAAAATCTTTGTTATCACTCATAACCTTACTCTTTCCTGTATTCACTTTTAATTTTCTTTCTTTTGCACATTCCTACCAAATTCATCCAACCCAATCTCCGCAACTTCTCTTCAGAAATCTCCCAAGGCACAGTGTACTACGCCGAGCAACTGTGACACTCCCACTTTATGTGTGATTTCTTTATCTTTTTAACTCACGCCTTTTGCCAGACCATGCATTTAATTCTCTTAAACCCATCTATAAATATATTAAACACCATGGTAACAATCACCCCCCCCCCCCCCCAAATCCTTGTCTAAGGGCCTACTTTAACTGGGAAAATAATTTCCCCTCTTTTCCTACATACTCTAAACTTGAGCCTCCCACTATCCTCATTAAAAACTCTTCATGCTTTCAGTAACCTACCTCCTACACCATTACACTGCAACACTGCCACATAGCCCCCCTATCACCCTGTATTACGCCTTTTCCAAATCATAAATGCCACAAAGACCTCTTTAGCTTATCTAAATACTGTTCACTTATATGTTTCACTGTAAAACACCTGGTCCACACACCCCTACCTTTCCTAAAGCCTCCTTGTTTTTGCCATCCTATTCTCAGTCATTTTCTTAATTCTTCAATAATAACTCTTACCATACACTTTACCAGTATACTCAAACAGATTTTCCCCCTATAATTTTGCACTCTCTTTTGTCCCCTTTTGCCTTTATACAAGGAACTATGCATGCTTTCTGCCCAATCACTAGGTAATTACCCTCTTCCATACATTTATTAAATAATTGCACCAACCACTCCAAAACTATATCCCCACCTGCTTTTAACATTTCTATCTTTATCCCATCAATCCCGGCTGCCTTATACCCTTTCATTTTACCTACTGCCTCACGAACTTCCCCCACACTCACAACTGGCTCTTCCTCACTCCTACAAGATGTTATTCCTCCTTGCCCTATACACGAAATCACAGCTTCCCTATCTTCATCAACATTTAACAATTCCTCAAAATATTCCCTCAATCTTCCCAATACCTCTAACTCTCCATTTAACAACTCTCCTCTTCTATTTTTAACTGACAAATCCATTTGTTCTCTAGGCTTCCTTAACTTGTAAATCTCACTCCAAAACTTTTTCTTATTTTCAACAAAATTATTTGATAACATCTCACCCACTCTCTCATTTGCTCTCTTTTTACATTGCTTCACCACTCTCTTAACCTCTCTCTCTTTTTCTCCATATACTCTTCCCTCCTTGCATCACTTCTACTTTGTAAAAACTTCTCATATGCTAACTTTTTCTCCCTTAATAATAATAATAATAATAATAATAATAATAATAATAATAATAATAAATATCTTTATTTATTACACGTACATGTACAAGGTATACAGACCTAACTGACATCAGTGACATATTACTGTATAGAAAGCCGCTTGTTATGCAGAGAATTTCAAGAAAATTAGGTCAGTGTCCCAGGATAATACCCACACTAGTCGGCTAACACCCAGGTACCCATTTACTGATTTATTTATTTATTTATTTATTTATTTATTTATTTATTTATGTCTTTGCACAGTACATTGAGATTGTGTATATACAATAGTGGGTTGCAATACAAAGAGCCTCTATTATGCCTTGGCATTATGGGCCAACTTAACATTATTGGCTTACATTCTACTTAATACTAAGAAGTAGTGTATCATAGTTGTACAGTAGGAAAGTAATTATTTCATAGTTGTACAGTAGAATATTAATTATAAATGAATCAAAATTTGTATAATACAAAGATATACGTATTTATATTCTAAAATGCTTTTGTGAAAAACAATGATTCAATTATGTTCCTGTCAACAATGGATAAAAGGTTCAGTGTGATTGTTTCAGTTATGATGTGGGAGTACATAGGTGAGTAAATGTGTACTGAGTATTTAGCATTTAGTCTAGGGTGATTAAGTGGCTTTTGAGAAGAGTGGGTTACTTTAATATCTTCTGGTAATGAATTCCATATTTTGGGGCCCTTTATGTGCATAGAGTTTTTACAGTGTGATATGGACACGAGGTATATCAAAAAGAGATCTGTGTCTTGTGTTGTGGTCATGTGTCCTGTTTAGGTTGGTGGGGAAAAGTTTGAGAGGGGGGTTTATATTTGCATGTATTGTTCTGTGTATGTAGTAGGCACATGATTAAGTATGGATGTTCTTAATGGTGAGTAGATTCAGACTTCTGAAAATTGGTGGAGTATGCTGGCAGGAGTGGGAATTTGTTATCATTCTTGCTGCTGCCTTTCGCTGGGTTATTAGGGGTTTTAGGTGGTTGGATGTTGTTGATCCCCATGCACAAATTCCATATGTAAGATAAGGGTATATGAGTGAATGGTACAGTGCCAGGAGAGCTGATTGTGGAATGTAGTACCTTATCTTTGATAGTATGCCTACAGTCTTGTAGATTTTCTTGGTGATTTGTTGTATGTGTGTCCGGAACTTAAGGCTACTGTCAAGGTGGATACCTAGGAATTTTCCCTCTGAGTCTTGTGACTGATGATCCATTTAGCGTAATGTTAATTGGATCATTTGCAGCTTTGTTTCCAAACTGAATGAAATAGGTTTTATCAGTGTTCAGGATAAGTTTGTTAGTCATCAGCCAGGCAGATATTTTCTGTAATTCAGCACTGACTGTGTTTGCTAGTATGACTGCATTTGAGTAAACATAGACAACAAGTGTAAAGAAACACACCTAATGTTTCTACCCTGGCTGGGAATAGAATATTTACCAAAAATCATACATGGCTAACGCAAGCCAGGTACTAAAAATAAGCCACGTTGACTTTTTTTGGGTTATCCTAGGTTCTCTACACATATGCTGCTATGTGTGATAATCTATAGAGAGAAAATAACTTTTTTGTTTCAGGTTTATGGTGCAGTACGAGTGTATATCACAGTTAGCCATGTGCTATACTCCATTTTCTCTAATATAAGCCACAAAGACAGGGATAGGAGAATGATATTTGTATATTATATACTCTTCATACCTCCGTCGAACTGCTCGGTGTTATGCTAAATATTATTAATTCTAGAGTATTTTACATGTTTTATGTTATTTATATTGTTTCTTATGTCATATTAGATCAATTGTGATAGGCAAATAAGCTGTAGTGTTGATATTAGCGTAATAATAAAGCATATTCTCTTGCTTCATGAGACTGAGTTCTGACAACCGACAGTGGCTTCAAAGCCACCTTATCTTTAATGGATAATGTACTGTGTAGGTGCTTACATAATGAAAGATTTTTTTTTTATTCAT
>NC_069401.1:86331500-86412587 GCF_026875155.1 Cherax quadricarinatus | reverse complement strand
CCCGGTGTGTTTAATAAAAAAAAAAAAAAAAAAAAAAAAAAAAAGTCTAACTTTCAAGAATGAAGAAAAAACTAATGATAGTCATTCCATCCCACTAAGTACCATTTTGTTACTGGTTATTTGCTACTACAACACTGTGGTAAGGCTTCTGCCTGTTACTACTTTGAAGAAAACTCCTCAGACGAGGTGTTTTGTCTGTGCACATACAAAAAAAACGCCCACAAAAACAAAAACACTCGTTTTATGTGAGGAGTGTAAAACACCATGGTGTATGAAACCAGGTTTCAAAGAGTTCCACAAGCTGCAGAACTTCTAGGAACATGTCCAGTGACTGTACATTTGTACAGGTCCTCCATCACAAATCCAGCATCATTGGGACCTGTAGTGTGCCGGATTACTGAGTGTGCCGGATTACAGAGTGGTTAGGTTAGAATACACTTAATAAAATTAACCAACCTGACTTACACAGTTCATTTAACATCGGCAAAAATCAAACTTTTCCGCTACTTTGAGCTCAATTTCAAGGTACTTTTCATCATGAAAGCAGTCAAAATCATGTGTATTTCTGTAATATACCTTCCATTCTATCAAATGAGTCCAAAAAAAATTAAAATACAACCATAAAAACCATATGAAAATATACTGCAAAGAGGCGGCTAATGGCTGAGAAGTGAACTCCCTTATTTATCGTCCGTCTTTTTATTTTTGTTGTACGTTAAGAAGCGCCTTTCCATCATACATTGTCCAAGTTTCAGTGAGATAGCCCAACAAACAACCGAGAAAAAAAAATATTTACCAAAAAACATATATGGCAAGCCCAAGCCAGGTTCTGGAAATAAGTCACTTTGTCTGACTTTTCTGGGTTATCCTAGGTTCTCTATACATACACTGCTATGTATGATAATCTATGTAACCCTATTTGTGTATACCTGAATAAACTTAATTACTTCTAGTCTGTCAACTGAGTACAAGAAACCGCCCGTTCACTTATTTCAACTACCCAATAAAGTGGTCAGAAATTGGCAATTTGGCCGATTTCACACAAATTTCAACAGATGCCAATTTCAAAATAGGATCCAGAATAAACAATGCAGACATTCCTGGCACTAAAATAGCATTTTTTCTGTTCATTAGTCATGGCTACATGCCCCTCTTATATTACTCTTCCTTTTCATTTGGAATTTTTATTCCCCAAAATAAAAAGAAAAAAAATAGAAGATTTACTGTTATGCAGACTGCTGCAATATTGTAATAACTGTATAAATAATGTCAAGCCATTCTTGACTACATATTGGAATTTAGACTGGCAGGCGGACAGGTATTGGACGGTGACGTCATTTGTTTACTCTTGAGCTTCGCTAAAGAATAGAACATTTTCGTTACTGTGAGCGCAATTTCAAGGTACTTTTCATTATGAAAGCAATCAAAATCGTATCTATTTCTGTAATATATCTTTCATTCTAATAAATGAGATGGAAAAAATGAGAATATAACCATAACAACCATACTAAAATGTACCGCTAAGAGGCTGCTAATGGCTGAGAAGTGAACTCCGCTATTTATGGTCTGATTTCTTTCATTTTTGGTGTACGTGAAGAAGTATCTTTCCATCATATATTGCCCAAGTTTGAACAAGATAACCTAACAAACAACTGAGAAAATAATAATAATAATAATAATAATAATAACAATAATAATAAATAATTATTATTTATATTTATTTTTTTATTATCACACTGGCCGATCCCCACCAAGGCAGGGTGGCCCGAGAAAGAAAAACTTTCACCATCATTCACTCCATCACTGTCTTGCCAGAAGGGTGCTGTACACTCCAGTTTTTAAACTGCAACATTAACACCCCTCCTTCAGAGTGCAGACACTGTACTTCCCATCTCCAGGACTCAAGTCCGGCCTGCCAGTTTCCTTGAACCCCTTCATAAATGTTACTTTGCTCACACTCCAACAGCATGTCAAGTATTAAAAACCATTTGTCTCCATTCACTCCTATCAAACACGCTCATGCATGCCTGCTGGAAGTCCAAGCCCCTCGCACACAAAACCTCCTTTACCCCCTCCCTCCAACCTTTCCTAGACCGACCCCTACCCCGCCTTCCTTCCACTACAGACTGATACACTCTTGAAGTCACTGTTTCGCTCCATTCTCTCTACATGTCCGAACCACCTCAACAACCCTTCCTCAGCCCTCTGGACAACAGTTTTGGTAATCCGCACCTCCTCCTAACTTCCGAACTACGAATTCTCTGCATTATATTCACACCACACATTGCCCTCAGACATGACATCTCCACTGCCTCCAGCCTTCTCCTCGCTGCAACATTCATCACCCATGCTTCACACCCATATAAGAGCGTTGGTAAAACTATACTCTCATACATTCCCCTCTTTGCCTCCAAGGACAAAGTTCTTTGTCTCCACAGACTCCTAAGTGCACCACTCACCCTTTTCCCCTCATCAATTCTATGATTCACCTCATCTTTCATAGACCCATCTGCTGACATGTCCACTCCCAAATATCTGAATACATTCACCTCCTCCATACTCTCTCCCTCCAATCTGATATCCAATCTTTCATCAAAAATCTTTGTTATCCTCATAACCTTACTCTTTCCTGTATTCACTTTTAATTTTCTTCTTTTGCACATCCTACCAAATTCATCCACCAATCTCCGCAACTTCTCTTCAGAATCTCCCAAGAGCACAGTGTCATCAGCAAAGAGCAACTGTGACAACTCCCACTTTATGTGTGATTCTTTATCTTTTTAACTCCACGCCTTTTGCCAAGACCCTTGCATTTATTTCTCTTACAACCCCATCTATAAATATATTAAACAACCATGGTGACATCACACATCCTTGTCTAAGGCCTACTTTAACTGGGAAATAATTTCCCTCTTTCCTACATACTCTAACTTGAGCCTCACTATCCTCATAAAAACTCTTCACTGCTTTCAGTAACCTACCTCCTACACCATACACCGAAAACATCCTGCCACATTGCCCCCCTATCCACCCTGTCAAAACGCCTTTTCCAAATCCATAAATGCCACAAAGACCTCTTTACCTTATCTAAATACTGTTCACTTATATGTTTCACTGTAAACACCTGGTCCACACACCCCCCACCTTTCCCAAAGCCTCCTTGTTCATCTGCTATCCTATTCTCAGTATTACTCTATAATTCTTTCAATAATAACTCTACCATACACTTTACCAGGTATACTCAACAGACTTATCCCCCTATAATTTTTTGCACTCTCTTTTGTCCCCTTTGCCCTTTTTACAAAGGAACTATGCATGCTTTCTGCCAATCCCTAGGGACCTTACCCTCTTCCATACATTTATTAAATAATTGCACCAACCACTCCAAAACTATATCCCCACCTGCTTTTAACATTTCTATCTTTATCCCATCAATCCGGCTGCCTTATACCCTTTCATTTTACCTACTGCCTCACGAACTTCCCCCACACTCACAACTGGCTCTTCCTCACTCCTACAAGATGTTATTCTCCTTGCCCCATACACGAAAACACAGCTTCCCTATCTTCATCAACATTTAACAATTCTCAAAAAATTCCCTCAATCTTCCCAATACCTCTAACTCTCCCTTTAACAACTCTCCTCTTCTATTTTTAACTGACAAATCCATTTGTTCTCTAGGCTTCCTTAACTTTTTAAATCTCACTCCAAAACTTTTTCTTATTTTCAACAAAAATTATTTGATAACATCTCACCCACTCTCTCATTTGCTCTCTTTTTACATTGCTTCACCACTCTTCTTAACCTCTCTCTTTTTCTCCATATATCTTCCCTCCTTGCATCACTTCTACTTTTTTAAAAAACTTCTCATATGCTAACTTTTTCTCCCTTAATAATAATAATAATAATAATAATAATAATAATAATAAAATAAATAATATCTTTTTTATACACGACATGTACAAGGGTTTATACAGACCTAACTGACATCAGTGACATATTACTGTATAGAAAGCCGCTTGTTATGCAGAGAATTTCAAGAAAATTAGGTCAGTGTCCCAGGATAATACCCACACTAGTCGGCTAACACCCAGGTACCCTTTACTGATTTATTTATTTATTTTTATTTATTTATTTATTTATTTAATGTCTTTGCACAGTACATTGAGATTGTGTATATACAATAGTGGGTTGCAATACAAAGAGCCTCTATTATGCCTTGGCATTATGGGCCAACTTAACATTATTGGTTACATTCTACTTAATACTAAGAGTAGTGTATCATAGTTGTACAGTAGGAAAGTAATTATTTCATAGTTGTTTCAGTAGAATATTAATTATAAATGAATCAAAATTTGTATAATACAAAGATATACGTATTTATATTCTAAAATGCTTTTTGTGAAAAACAATGATTCAATTATGTTCCTGTCAACAATGGATAAAGGTTCAGTGTGATTGTTTCAGTTATGATGTGGGAGTACATAGGTGAGTAAATGTGTACTGAGTATTTAGCATTTAGTCTAGGGTGATTAAGTGGCTTTTGAGAAGAAAATGGGTTACTTTAATATCTTCTGGTAATGAATTCCTATTTTTGGGGGCCCCTTTATGTGCATAGAGTTTTTACAGTGTGATATGGAACGAGGTATATCAAAAAGGGAAACTGTGTCTTGTGTTGTGGTCCCTGTGTCCTGTTTAGGTTGGTGGGGAAAAAAATTTGAGAGGGGGGTTTATATTTGCATGTATTGTTCTGTGTATGTAGTAGGCACATGATTAAGTATGGATGTTCTTAATGGTGAGCAGATTCAGACTTCTGAAAATTGGTGGAGTATGCTGGCAGGAGTGGGAATTTGTTATCATTCTTGCTGCTGCTTTCGCTGGGTTATTAGGGGTTTTAGGTGGTTGGATTTTTGTTGTTTCCCCATGCACAAATTCCATATGTAAGATAAGGGTATTATGAGTGAAGGGTTTTACAGTGCCAGGAGAGCTGATTGTGGAATGTAGTACCTTATCTTTGATAGTATGCCTACAGTCTTGTAGATTTTCTTGGCGATTTGTTGTATGTGTGTCCGGAACTTAAGGCTACTGTCAAGGTGGATACCTAGGAATTTTCCCTCTGAGTCTTGTGACTGATGATCCATTTTTGCGTTATGTTAATTGGATCATTTGCAGCTTTGTTTCCAAAAATGAATGAAATAGGTTTTATCAGTGTTCAGGATAAGTTTGTTAGTCATCAGCCAGGCAGATATTTTCTGTAATTCAGGGATTTACTGTGTTTGCTAGTATGACTGCATTTGAGTAAACATAGACAACAAGTGTAAAGAAACACACCTAATGTTTCTACCCTGGCTGGGAATAGAATATTTACCAAAAATCATACATGGCTAACGCAAGCCAGGTACTAAAAATAAGCCACGTTGACTTTTTTTGGGTTATCCTAGGTTCTCTACACATATGCTGCTATGTGTGATAATCTATAGAGAGAAAATAACTTTTTTGTTTCAGGTTTATGGTGCAGTACGAGTGTATATCACAGTTAGCCATGTGCTATACTCCATTTTCTCTAATATAAGCCACAAAGACAGGGATAGGAGAATGATATTTGTATATTATATACTCTTCATACCTCCGTCGAACTGCTCGGTGTTATGCTAAATATTATTAATTCTAGAGTATTTTACATGTTTTATGTTATTTATATTGTTTCTTATGTCATATTAGATCAATTGTGATAGGCAAATAAGCTGTAGTGTTGATATTAGCATAATAATAAAGCATATTCTCTTGCTTCATGAGACTGAGTTCATGACAACCGACAGTGGCTTCAAAGCCACCTTATCTTTAATGGATAATGTACTGTGTAGGTGCTTTACATAATGAGAAGCATTTATTTTATTCATTGGAACCATGGCTAGGGCTAAAAGTAAGAAGGTTAAAACAATAAATGGAGAAAAAGAAATTGGAATGACTTATGTAGTAAGTAGTGCCACCAAACAGTACCAGCAGGTTGGTGTGGTGACCCTGGAAATTAGAAATTATGCTAGCCAAAATTAGTGCCGAATAACTGAAGGAACCGAAAAACTGATTGCCGGATTTGTGATGGCGGACCTGTATATATATTATAAAACAATAGTAATAAACATTTTTTTGCATTGTTGGTTTCTGTAAACAAGTTTTGTAAACAATATAATGATAACGTTTGTGCGCTTATTGTGTTGCATACAATGAGTGCATGTGCATTGCACCTTACTTTGGTCTCACAGGCCGCATGTTTGAGGAGGTAGATCATGGTAATGAATATGATATTGTGTAAATGGACTTCAGTAAGGCTTTCAATCGAGTTCCACACCAGAGGCTATTGAGGAAACTTAAGGCACACGGAATAGGAGGAGAAATTTTTTCCTGGGTAGAGGCATGGCTGACAAATAGGCAGCAGAGAGTTTGCATAAATGGGGAGAAATCAGAATGGGGGCACGTCACAAGCGGTGTTCCTCAGGGGTCAGTATTGGGCCCATTGTTGTTGTTCACAATTTACATGAACGACATAGATAAGGGAATAAATAGCAACAAACAAATTTGCTGATGACATCAAAATAGAACATATGAACATAAGAAAGAAGGAACTCTGCAACAGGCCTACTGACCCATGTGGAGCAGGTCCATGTCCCTGGCCCCCACTGGATTAGCCCAGTTACCCACCCAGTCTGGTCATCTCCACTCAAGGATGGAGCACTGCACCAGACCCAGCAGCACAAGCTAGTCAGGTCCAACTCACACCCACCCACACCCACTCATGTATTTATCTAACCTATTTTTAAAACTACACAACGTTTTAGCCTGAATAACTGTACTCAGGAGTTTGTCCCACTCATCCACAACTCTATTACCAAACCAGTGCTTTCCTATATCCTTCCTGAATCTGAATTTTTCCAACTTGAAACCATTGCTGCGAGTCCTGTCTTGGCTGGAAATTTTCAGCACACTATTTACATCCCTTTATTTATTCCTGTTTTTCATTTATACACCTCGATCATATCCCCCCTAATTCTACGCCTTTCAAGAGAGTGCAGATTCAGGGCCCTCAGTCTATCCTCATAGGGAAGATTTCTGATACATGGGATCATCTTTGTCATCCTCCTTTGTACGTTTTCCAGAGCATTTATATCCATTCTGTAATACGGTGACCAGAACTGAGCAGCATAGTCTAAATGAGGCCTAACCAAGGATATATAGAGTTGAAGAACAACCTGAGGACTTCTATTATTTATACTTCTAGATATGAAGCCAAGAATTCTGTTAGCTTTATTGCGAACACTAATGCACTGTTGTCTTGGTTTTAGATTACTGCTAACCAGAACTCCTAAATCCTTAAGTGGGCCAATCTTGTCCCTAATCTTACTTCTGTATACCTGAAAGAACCCTTTTGGGTTAGTCTTTGAATCCCTTGCGACCTTAGCCTCATAATCCCTTTTTGCTTTTCTTATTCCTTTCTTTATTTCTCTCTTTAATTGAATATATTGATTTCTTAACTGCCCATCCCCTCTTTTGATACGCCTATATATGCCTCTCTTTTGACCAATGAGATGTTTTAATCTATTGTTCATCCATTTGGGATCATTTTTGTTAGATCTAATTTCCCTACTCGGAACAAAAGTTGTCTGGGCAGCTAGAACTATGCTCTGAAAAACGTCATATTGGCAACCAAGATCACCTACCTGACCCATAGTCAGGACATCCCAATTTAGCCCACCCAAGTAATTTTTCAGTCCCATGAAGTCGGCCAAGCGAAAATCTGGGACAGAGATTTGATTGCAGTTATCTGGGTAATTCCATGATATATTGAAACTAAGTGATTTGTGATCACTTTCCCCAAGCTCATCATTAACCTCAAGATTATTAATTAGAGACTCTTTGTTGGCAAGAACCAAGTCAAGTAGATTGTTTCCTCTAGTTGGTTCTGTCACAACCTGTTGTAAAAAGTAATCCTGAACTGTATCAAGAAAGTCACTTGACTCAAGATTTCCCGTCATTGTTCCAATCAATTTGTCTAAAGTTAAAATCTCCCATTATCACAACATTTTCATATCTAGATGCCTTATAAATTTCGTCCCATAACAGGTTACTGCTCTTCCTATCAAGGTTTGGGGGCCTACAAATCACACCCAAAATTAATTTGTCACGTCCCTCGAGAAACTGTAGCCAAACAGATTCTGTGTTCGATGTTTCTAATCTTATATCATGTCTAAGACAACAATTTAAATTTTCTTTGACATACATCGCCACACCACCACCCTTCCTGTTGACCCTATCAGTGTGGAATAGTTTATAACCCTGTATGTTGCATTCAGAAGGCATTTCTCTATCTTTCAGGTTGAACCAGATCTCTGTTATACCAATAATATCTATATTACCTACACTTGCAAGTAATCTTAGCTCATCTATCTTATTTCTTAGACTCCTGCTATTTGTATAGTAAACCTTAAGGGAGCTAGTCACTCGTTGCCCTCTACTATCTCTCTTTGTTGATCAATTGATTTGCCATTACTAGCAACTTTATTTTGAATATTGTCTTTTAAACATATCCCCGAGGTATCCCGGTAATAACTGCTGTTTTTAACCCTAATTCTGCAGCCTGATTGTTTCCCACAAACACCCATACCTCTATAATCTTTCTTTCAACACACCGGCCGTATCCCACCAAGGCAGAGTGGCCCAAAAAGAAAAACGAAAGTTTCTCTTAAATTTAGTAATTTATACGGGAGAAGGGGTTACTAGCCCCTTGCTCCCGGCATTTTAGTCGCCTCTTACAACACGCATGGCTTACGGAGGAAGAATTCTGTTCCACTTCCCCATGAAGATAAGAGGAAATAAACAAGAACAAGAACTAGAAAGAAAATAGAAGAATACCCAGAGGGGTGTGTATATATACGCTTGTACATGTATGTGTAGTGTGACCTAAGTGCAAGTAGAAGTAGCAAGACATACCTGAAATCTTGCATGTTTATGAGACAGACAAAGGACACCAGCAATCCTACCATCATGTAAAACAATTACAGGTTTTCGTTGTACACTCACTTGGCAGGACGGTAGTACCTCCCTGGGCAGTTGCTGTTTACCAACCTACTACCTAGGACCTCTATAATCTACCAGTTTAAATTCCTAGACAAGTCATCAATTACCCTCTCAATCAAATTGGCTAATGCAACCACTCCATCCCCAGAGAGATGAACCCCATCCCTTGCATACATATCACGTTTGCCAAAGAATAGGTCCCAGTTATCAATGAATGGGATTGCAAGTTCCTTGCAGTATCTGTATAGCCAGCAATTTATACCAATTGCCCTAGACATCCATTCATTGCCCACCCCCTTTCTAGACAAGATGCTACATAAGACTGGGATCCCTCCCTTAGACCTAACAACTTCTATGGCTAACCTGAACTTATCCAGCAGCTCCTCTCTCCTGCCCTTCCCAATGTCATTACCCCCAGCACTAAGACAGATAATGGACTTGTTCCCATTACCTGTCATAATATTATCCAACCTGCTGACTATGTCACCAACAACAGCTCCAGGAAGGCACACTCTCTGTCTGACCTTTCTGTCTGTTACAAAATGCATGGTCCATATATCTTACCTGAGAATCGCCTACTATTGAAATATTCTTACCTTGATTAGCAGGGGAATCAGTGGTACCTTCAACCTCACTAACCACTGAAGTACACTCGTTTTGGAGAACAGAGAATCTATTTCCTACCTTCGCATCTTCTCTATTAACTCTCATCTTCCTTCTTCCTGAACTGTGAACCACTTGCCACTTAAAGTGGCTGCCACTATCACTGCTGGTGACCATTCCTTCCATACCAGCTAAATCCTTCTCACACTCGCTCCCAAACTCATCTGTGCGAAGCTTCAGCCTCCTCTTTTCCTCCTGAAGTAGAATCTCCTTCTTCAACACTTGAACCTGAGATTCTAAAACACTACAACAAGCCATGGTGCTTGGTAACAGCCCACGTTAACTCCAAGAGCTTAGGCAGGTATGACCGCAGGTGACCAAGACAACAGTGCATTAGTGTTCACAATAAAGCTAACAGAATTCTTGGCTTCATATCTAGAAGTATAAATAATAGAAGTCCTCAGGTTGTTTTTCAACTCTATATATCCTTGGTTAGGCCTCATTTAGACTATGCTGCTCAGAGGAGAATGGCAAAGTTGGTCCCATGTATCAGAAATCTTCCCTATGAGGATAGACTGAGGGCCCTGAATCTGCACTCTCTCGAAAGGCGTAGAATTAGGGGGGATATGATCGAGGTGTATAAATGGAAAACAGGAATAAATAAAGGGGATGTAAATAGCGTGCTGAAAATTTCCAGCCAAGACAGGACTCGCAGCAATGGTTTCAAGTTGGAAAAATTCAGATTCAGGAAGGATATAGGAAAGCACTGGTTTGGTAATAGAGTTGTGAATGAGTGGGACAAACTCCCAAGTACAGTTATTCAGGCTAAAATGTTGTATAGTTTTAAAAATAGGTTAGATAAATACATGAGTGGGTGTGGGTGGGTGTGAGTTGGGCCTGACTAGCTTGTGCTACTAGATCTCGTGCCATGCTCCTTCCTTGAGTAGAGGTGACCAGACTGGGTTGGTCATTGGGCTAATCTGGGGGAAGGGGGTGGGTCATTGGGCTAATCCTTGGGAGGACATGGACCTGCTCCGCATGGGTCAGTAGGCCTGTTACAGTGTTCCTTCTTTCTTATGTTCTTACAAGTTACCTGAAAAAATATAGTAAAAAAAACAAGAAACCTTCAAATGGGAGTAAGAAAAAGTTTACCGGGTGAGCAGCATTCACCGCTGTTGCCATACGTGACTCATTTTCTGTCAACTTTAAGCCTCTATAACTTGGTAAGTACTGATCACAATTTTTTTTTTTAGGCTTAAAATACTCTGCAAAATAATCCTAACATTTTGGTAAGAAACAAAATTTTTTTTTTTTTTTTCAAATATTTTTTGACATAGAATGACAGTTTCAGAAATGGGCTTGCGACAGTCAAAAGGTTAAGGATGAAGCTATGTACATGAGTTAAAGGAATGACAGACAAGGACAGGGACAATACAGGATGAAAGAATTGTCCAGCATAGAAATTTTGAAGCTGATGAGAAGAGATTTTTCTCAAGTTATTGCACAGAAACCAAAATCAGCAATGGATTCAGAAAATTGAGACAAGGCATCTGCCCATTCCATCATTCCATGAACCATCCCTAGTTATAGTTCACTAACATTGAAAATATGAAACGATTCGGATTTAGCATTCAAAAATTATAAGCAAAGACCTAAAAAAGAAAACTGCTCAAATATATACATGACCTACTCTACAATAAATCAGAACAAAAAAATGCCTTTATAAGATTCAATGTTACGATTTTGAGATACAGTAGACCCTTAAATTACACTGTAGTTACATTCTTGAAAATTCCATGTTAGAGAAATCTGTGTTATATAAACTTAAGAACTTATGGGGAAAATAAGGTTACATTAGTAGGATTCCCCCCCCCCTAAAAAAAAAAAAAAAGGCCAAACAACTTTTTTTTTTTTTTTTTTTTTTTTTTTTTTGACATCCAGATCTTACAAAAATAAAAAGGATAATGTTTTTGTTGCTTAAGATTACAAATGCAACAGAAATATTATTTACTTTAAACTGTAGTTGCTGGTATGTGTCAGTGATTGTGAAGAGAGTGGAGATGCATGGTGTGGCCCTACTGGGCTGAATTGGATGGTTGTTGGTTATCAGCAGAAGTGGATGGTTGAGGTTCTGGTACTAAAGTCAATGGTTGTAGAGTGTGCATAAATTCTGTAATATATCTCTGGTTTCCTTTAACCTGCAGTACAGTATACAGCTGACGGTAAGGCATTATCAGTTACTTTAGATCCCATTTCAAAGCACTGCCTCTAGATTTGTCAGGTTTCTCTTCACTGGAAAAAGTGTAATAGTTTAGCAGCAACATGGAACTGCTCACGTAACTTCTGCAATGTTAACTGTGTTTTTTCAGGTTCTTTTTCATCTTCTGTTATCTGGCTCCCTTGTATCTGTGCATCGAGCTCTGTCAACATTTCCTCTGGACTCCTGTCTTCATCATCATCTTCTAAGAGCTCATTCACATCATCTTCCTTCATATCTTCAAAGTCATCACCTGGTAATCTCCTTGCCAGCAGAAGAATTTCCTGAACTTGACTCTCAAGCAAAGGGAAACCAGTGAAAGAATTAACTACAGAAGGCCATAACTTTCACCAGCCTGCATTTAATGTTGACTGGGGCACTTCATTCCATGCATCTCTAGCAGAGCTGATGGCATCTGCAATGTTCAATTTATTCCAGAAGCTTGGTACTGCCAGGTTGGGGTCAGAGTCCATCCAAACTTTTTCCCCTCCCACAAACCAAACTGTTAATTTTACGAAGTGTTGTATAAAATTACGTCTCAATTTTTCAATAGTGTAATAACCAAAACACGTCAAATAAATTCGTGTAATATAAGGGTCTACTGTACCTAATTAAATGCTTCATATATTTTATAACACTATATGAATATGTGGTATTAACTTAAGATTGTTTTTAATACTTACATGATGGGATAAATCTGCATCCATAATGAAGATATAGTTGCCAGTTGCATGCTTTATTCCATGGATATATGCAGTACCTAGACCAAGCTTCTTTGCTCTTGGACGTAAAACCTGAAAAATTACACACTTTTAGACAATGTAATGTACATCTTTGGCTTCCAAGTAATTTTTTTTCCTTAACTAACAGGAATTTCCCACAAAAGTCATGAGCAATTTAACCCCTTCACTGTCGGTCCCGTAATATTACGGTTTGTAAGCCAGTGTTGGTCCCGTAATACTACGACAAAATTCTAGTGGCTTCCAATCTTGCAGGAGAAAGCTGGTAGGCCTACATATGAGAGAATGGGTCTGAGTGGTCAGTGTGTGCAGTATAAAAAAAAAATCCTGCAGCATGCAGTGCACAAAGAAAAAATAACTGACCATGTTTTTGGTTTAAAACAGCGACTTTGCGGTGTATTTTCAGGTGGTATCTATGGTTGTATTTTCGTTTTCTTGGTCTCATTTGACAGAATGGAAGATATATTACAGAAATAGAGATGATTCTGAATGATTTACGGAATAAAAGTACCCTGAAATTGAGTTCAAATTAGTGGAAATGTTCAATTTTTGCTGATATTCAAGAGTAAACAAAACTCGTCATGTGTCCAATACATGTCAACTGGTGGGTCTAATATGCTTTCACAAAAGTGATGATATAATTTATATAATTTTTACAATAATGCAGTAGTCTGCATAACAGTAAATCTTCTATTTTTTGTGTGAATAAAAATTCAAAATGGAAAGAAAGCATAATATAAGTGAGGCCTGGAGACATGACTAACAGAGAAAATGTTGTTTTAGTGTTAGGAATGTTTGCACTGTTAATTCTAGACCCTATTTTGAAATTGGCCTTTCCTGAATTGTGTATGAAAATGGCCAAATTACCAATTTCTGATCACTTTATTGGGTAGCTGAAATTAGTAAATGGGGTGGTTTCTTGTACTCAGTTGATAGAACATACGGAGTTCTAGCAAAACAGTTATAAATCTGGTCAACTGGAACAATGGAATTGGCTGAAAATAGGGCTTAAAGTGGGTGAAATTGCCAATGTGTAAATAAATACTTGCAAGACTGTTAACTTCACCAGAGCGTAATTCCGTAGCTTTTCCATAAAATTTCGTACTTTTGGTTTCATTACCATCAGAAAAAGTTTCTCTATCATTTCATAAGAAAATTTTTTTTTTTCTTGAAAATTCTTTGACATTGAGAGCAAGTTCGTGAGCAGGGGTTGCAATGGTGAAAGGATTAAAAAAAGGAGCATGCATTCACCTTCACTTTCTAAAAAAGAACAGACCAGTACTTACATGAACCATCAGCCTGTTGCCTCCCTTTCTCTACATAATAACTTTCTAACAATACAGTACTGTCTATTTGAACATTTTCAACACTGCGACCATCTCCCAACAAGGTAGGGTGACCCTACAAAGAAAACACTTTCACTGTTACTCACTTAAATCACTATCTTGCCAGAGGCACACTGACATTACAGTTCAGATGACTCTCTAGATCACAACATCCCCACACTTCCTCCAGAGTGGAGGCACCACCTCTAGGACTCAAGTCTGGCTAACTGGTTTCCCTGAATTCTTTCATATGTGTTACTATGTCCACACTCCAATAGAATATCAAATCATAAAAACAATTTGCCTCTTCTAATACAGCAATACCTTGCATAGTACGGGTTAAAACAATGCACCAGCAGTGAACACAGCTACAATAAATCCTAGCAAACAGAAATACAATCTAAGTAAATACTATGCCTTGGGTATCTGCAGGCACAGTATATCTGGTAAAACAGGTGGGACATGCACCTCTGACCATCCCAAAAAAATGCTGTACCCACAGTGCAACTACCCCTTCTGTAACTTATTTCACCCAGAAATGTGTCACTCATCAATCCATGAAAGAAAATGCTACAATGCATACTACCAGGCACATTATCTAAAGGGGACTAAAAGACACAGACCAACCAGACTATGGTAAACAAAAGAGAGGAGCCACAACCTCTCCAGGCACAGAGGTTTTTTTAGGCCAGGAGGGAAAAAAAGACTGGCAAGAAATGACAATAAGCCTACACCACCTGAAAACGCTTCTGGAGCAGAGGCACGGACATAGGCCTCCGATCCAGAACAACAGATATTATAGCCATCAAATAAAACCCCCTAAATTCCACCAATGCAATGACATTAGTGTTTGCAAACATACAGGGTCTAAAGCCATCAAAGAACAACAAAATTCTTTACATCAAAGGACTGCTCATGGAGTCAAATGCAATGCTTGCAGCATTCACAAAGACCCACATAAAGGATCATTATAACAACGAAATATGGATCCCAGGTTTTATTTATTTATTTATTTAGTAATTTGAGCATACATACAGAGGTACAAAAAAATACAGGTAAGAGCAGCATGCCAAAGTGACTTGTATGCATAGCATTATGGGCTGGCTTAAAATTAGCTTAAGATTAACTAAGCAATGATGTAATCAGTGATAAAACATTATTGTAAACAGATAACTATAAAGCACAAATGAGTATTACAAAGACAGGTCATATGGTTGCATGCATTGCTGTACATTCAGTCGAATGGAGTATTCTGTTAGGTAGTGTATTTAAAAAATAAAGTTAGATTGGGTCTTAGGTTTAACATTTATGTGATATAATTGTGAGAAACATTTAAGATATACAATTTATAAGGTTCAGTTATTCAGTATTTATTTGGTTTTGGGTGAGTAAGTGATCTTTGAGAAGAGACTTGAATTTATAAAGAGGTAGTGTTTCTTTTATATTTACAGGTAATGAATTCCAGATTTTAGGGCCTTTTATGTGCACTGAGTTTTTGCATAGCGTGAGATGGACACGAGGAACATCAAAGAGTGATCTGTGCCTTGTGTTATGGTCATGTGTTCTGTTGAGGTTGGCAAGGAGATGTTTGAGGGGAGGGTTAATATCAGATTTAAGTGTTCTATGTATGTAATAGGTGCACAGAGCATGCATAGTTCCTTTGTATAAAGGCAAAGGGGACAAAAGAGAGTGCAAAAATTATAGGGGGATAAGTCTGTTGAGTATACCTGGTAAAGTGTATGGTAGAGTTATTATTGAAAGAATTAAGAGTAAGACGGAGAATAGGATAGCAGATGAACAAGGAGGCTTTAGGAAAGGTAGGGGGTGTGTGGACCAGGTGTTTACAGTGAAACATATAAGTGAACAGTATTTAGATAAGGCTAAAAAGGTCTTTGTGGCATTTATGGATTTGGAAAAGGCATATGACAGGGTGGATAGGGGGGCAATGTGGCAGATGTTGCAGGTGTATGGTGTAGGAGGTAGGTTACTGAAAGCAGTGAAGAGTTTTTACGAGGATAGTGAGGCTCAAGTTAGAGTATGTAGGAAAGAGGGAAATTATTTCCCAGTAAAAGTAGGCCTTAGACAAGGATGTGTGATGTCACCGTGGTTGTTTAATATATTTATAGAAGGGGTTGTAAGAGAAGTAAATGCAAGGGTCTTGGCAAGAGGTGTGGAGTTAAAAGATAAAGAATCACACAAAGTGGGAGTTGTCACAGTTGCTCTTTGCTGATGATACTGTGCTCTTGGGAGATTCTGAAGAGAAGTTGCAGAGGTTGGTGGATGAATTTGGTAGGGTGTGCAAAAAGAAAATTAAAAGTGAATACAGGAAAGAGTAAGGTTATGAGGATAACAAAAAGATTAGGTGATGAAAGATTGGATATCAGATTGGAGGGAGAGAGTATGAAGGAGGTGAATGTATTCAGATATTTGGGAGTGGACGTGTCAGCAGATGGGTCTATGAAAGATGAGGTGAATCATAGAATTGATGAGGGGAAAAGGGTGAGTGGTGCACTTAGGAGTCTGTGGAGACAAAGAACTTTGTCCTTGGAGGCAAAGAGGGGAATGTATGAGAGTATAGTTTTACCAACGCTCTTATATGGGTGTGAAGCATGGGTGATGAATGTTGCAGCGAGGAGAAGGCTGGAGGCAGTGGAGATGTCATGTCTGAGGGCAATGTGTGGTGTGAATTTAATGCAGGCATGCGTGAGCGTGTTTGATAGGAGTGAATGGAGACAAATGGTTTTTAATACTTGACGTGCTGTTGGAGTGTGAGCAAAGTAACATTTATGAAGGGGTTCAGGGAAACCAGCAGGCCGGACTTGAGTCCTGGAGATGGGAAGTACAGTGCCTGCACTCTGAAGGAGGGGTGTTAATGTTGCAGTTTAAAAATTGAAGTGTAAAGCACCCTTCTGGCAAGACAGTGATGGAGTGAATGATGGTGAAAATGTTTCTTTTTCGGGCCACCCTGCCTTGGTGGGAATCGGCCAGTGTGATAATAAAAAAATAATAAAAAATAATAAGTATGGATGTTTTGTATGGCGAGTAGGTTTAGTGTTTTGTATATTGGTGGAGTGTGCTGCCTGTAGTGGGAATTTGTTATTCTGACTGCAGCCTTTTGTTGGGTAATTAGTGGTCTGAGATGGTTAATTGTTGTTGAGCCCCATGCACAAATTCCATAGGTGAGATAGGGGTAAATAAGAGTGATATAGGGCCAGCAGGGCTGACTGTGGAACATAGGTTATAACCTATTCTGATGCGACAGACTAAACAGGCAACAAGGGGGTTTTGCCCTGTATGTGTCACAGTCACTCATTTGCACAGAACTACTAAACACCTCAAATGATGTAGTTGAAGTTTTGGCTGAAAACCAAAACCTTGTCATTGTGGTAGTATACAAGCCTCTAGATGCAACTTCCCACCAATTCCAGGACCAGCTTGAGAAAATTGACCACTGTCTGGAAAATCTCCCAACTCCTGCCCCATACATCTTACTACTGGGAGATTTCAACTTGAGACACCTAAAATGGAGAAGAATAGCAAACAATGTTTCAGCAGAGATCACCCCAGGAGGCAGCTCAGATGAAAATTCACGCACACATGAATTATTAAATCTCTGCACCAAATTCACCTTAAACCAGCAAATAGTAGAGCCTACAAGACTAGAAAACATGCCACTAACAATGGCAATCTGATATGTAATGTAACTGTATCAAAGACAATACACTCAGATCACAACATAGTAGAGGTACAGACATGCATGCACAGGGCTCCAGACCAGCAAAATGTGAGCAATCATGAAGGTCTCTTCACAAAATTCAATTTCAATGACAAAAACATACAATGGGATCAAGTATACCATGTCCTAAATGAAACAAGCTGGGAAGATATCCTAAACAAAATGGATCTGAACATTTGCCTTGAAAAAATGAATTCTGTGGTTCTTGAGATCTGCTCAAGACACATTCCATTAAGTTAAAGAAAGAGAAGATGTAAACTAGAAAGAGAGACACATTCCTTATACAGACGAAGGCGAAGAGTCACAGAGCTGCTGAGTTGGACTAACATACAGTGGACCCCCGGTTTGCGATATTAATTCGTTCCTGAGAGCTCATCGGAAACCAAAATTATCAAAAAGCGAAACAATTTTCCCCATAAGAAATAATGGAAATCAAATTAATCCGTGCAAGACACCCAAAAGAATTAAAAAAAAAAAAATTTACCACATGAAATATTAAGTTTAATGCACACAAACTGAAGACATGCACAGTTTGTAGTACACTCTACTAACAATAGAATACATGACACTTACCTTTAATAAAGATCTGGTGATGACTGATGGGATGGGAGGAGGGAAGTGTGTCGAACTTATTTTTTAGAAGGGGAATCCCCTTCCAATAGGACTTGAGGTAGCAAGTCCTTTTCCGGGGTTACTTCCCTTCTTCTTTTAATGCCACTAGGACCAGCTTGAGAGTCACTGGCAGCCTCACCATGCCTAATCACACTATGTATGCCACTACGATTCTTAAATCTTTCAAACAAACCTTCGCTGGCCTTAAATTCACTCACATCACCACTAGTTGCAGGCAATTTCTTTACCAAATCGTCATGCAACTGCCTAGCCTTTTCACAAATGATCGCTTGAGAGATGCTATCTCCTGCTATCTGTTTTTCATTTATCCACACCAATAACAGTCAACATCTTCTAACATCTGCGGTTGCTGTTTTGTAATCACAGTTGCACCTTTTGCAACAACAGCTTCCTTGATTGCCATTTTCCTGGCCACTATAGTAGAGATGGTTGATTGGGGTTTTGTATACAACTTGGCCAGCTCCGACACACGCATTCCACTTTCATACTTTGCAATTATCTCTTTCTTCATTTCAATAGTCATTAGTACCCTTTTTCTTGAAGGGTTGGCACTAGAAGCTTTCTTGGGGCCCATGGTGACTTATTTTGCAGAAACAAGCACCAAAAACACTGTGATAATATGGAATGTACCGAATGTATCCTTAGATGCGAGCACACTGGCTGGCTTGTAAACACTGGCACACACGTGGACACGCCCCAGACGAATCGTATACCAGGTTTTTTAACGGGAACCGAGGCAAAATTTGTGTGTTAAAATGCATCGAATACCGGATTTATCGGATACCAATGGCATCGTGAACCTGAGGTCCACTGTATTTGAAAAACGAAGGGAGGCACTAGTCAGTGAAATTGCAAATATTGAACTCGAGCTGAAGAATCTTACCTGGAGTTTACCTGGAGAGGGATTCGGGGGTCAACGTCCCCGCTGCTTGGTCTGAGACCAGGCCTTACAGGAGACAAGAATCACAAGAAGAACTAAAAGCCATAAAGGAAATTGAAAAAAAAAAAATATTTCTTCTCTTATGCCAAATCTAAGGGAAAAAACAACATCCAGTATTGGGCCCCTGCTTAGGCGGGATAGGACATACACAGATGAAAGCCAAGAAATGACCGAGATACTACAGTCCCAACATGACTCAGTGTTCAACGAACCACTGCCCAGACTAAGGGTCAACAATCCAAATGAATTCTTTATGAACGAAACCCAAAATTTGGTCATCCCAAACATCTCGGATATTATTCTAACTCCACAAAACTTTGAAGAGGCAATTAATGACATGCCCATGCACACTGCCCCAAGCCCAGACTCGTGGAACTCAGTGTTCATCAAGAACTGCAAGAAGCCAATATCACATGCCTTCAACATTTTATGGAAAGGGAGCATGGACACGGGTCATCCCACACACTAAAAACAACAAACATAGCTCCACTTAACAAAAGTGGCAGAAAAGCAATTGCAAAGAACTACAGACTGATAGCACTAACATCCCACATCATAAAAATCTTTGAGAGGGTTCTAAGAAGCAAGATAGCTAACCACCTAGATACCCATCAATTACACAACCCAGGGCAACACAGGTTTAGAGCAGGTCGCTCCTTCCTGCCCCAGCTACTGGACCACTATGACAAGGTCCTGGATGCTGCAGAGGATAAACAAAATACAGATGTAGTATACACAGACTTTGCAAAAGCTTTCAACAAGTGTGACCATGGTGTAATAGCACACAAAATGAATGATAAAGGAATAATGGGAAAAGTTGGTAGATGAATCTACAACTTCCTGACAAATAGAACACAAAGAGTAATAGTAAACAGAGTAAATTCCCAAGCAGCCACGGTAAAAAGGTCTGTTCCACATGGCACAGTACTCGCTCCCATTCTATTCCTCATCCTCATTTCCAACATAGACAGATGTAAGCCATAGCTCCATGTCTTCCTTTGTGGATGACACCCGGATTACCATGGCAGTGACCTCCATCGAAGACACTGCAAGACTCCAAGTGGACATCAACCAACTCTTCAAATGGGCCACTCAAAACAATATGAAGTTCAACGAGGAGAAATTTCAACTACTCAGATATGGGAAACTTGAAGAAATTAAAAATGTGTCAGGGTATACAAGAAATTCTAACCACACAATAGAGGGGAAAAGTAATGTGAAGGACCTGGGAGTGATAACGTCAGAGGATCTCACCTTCAAAGACCACAACAATGTATCTACCACATCTGCTAGGAAAATGATAGGATGGATAATGAGAACCTTCAAAATTAGGGATGCCAAGCCCATATGATTCTCTTCAAATCACTTGTGCTCTCTAGGCTGGAATACTGCAGTACACTAACAGCCCCCTTCAAGGCTGGTGACACTGCAGACCTGGAGAGTGTACAAATAACTTTCACAGCACACGTAAGTATGATAAGGCACCTAAACTACTGGGAACGGTTGAAGGTCCTTGATCTGTATTCCCTCAAACGCAGGTGAGAGAGATGCATGATAATATATATACACTTGGAAGGTCCTGGAGGGATTGGTACCAAACCTACACACGAAAATCACTCCCTATGAAAGCAAAAGACTCGGCAGGAGATGCAACATTCCCCCGATGAAAAGCAGGGGTGCCTCGAGTACACTGAGAGACAACACAATAAGTGTCTGGGGCCCAAGACTGTTCAATGCCTCCCAGCATACATAAAGGGGATTACCAATAGACCCCTGGCTGTCTTCATGAAGGCACTGGACAGGCACCTAAAGTCAGTACCTGACCCAAAAAAAATACAGTACAGTGGACCCCTGGTTAACGATATTTTTTCATTCCAGAAGTATGTTCAGGTGCCAGTACTGACCGATTTTGTTCCCATAAGGAATATTGTGAAGTAGATTAGTCCATTTCACACCCCCAAACATACACGTATAAACGCACTTACATAAATACACTTACATAATTGGTCGCATTGGGAGGTGATCGTTAAGCGGGGGTCCACTGTACTATGGAATACAATTAAATGTGTTGCGTCACAAAAACACTTAGCCTTTTTCTTGGGACATATGAATGAACATGAAACTTTTACACATTTGCCAACCAAGAAATTACAGAAGATAAAAATGAAAATATAGTAGACGAAAAGAAAAATTTAATTTTATTTTGAAAAAATAGTTGAACAATGTAGTTTTCACAGTTTTTTCTTCCTTTTATCAGCATACATATCTTTATAGCATCGAATATCATTTTGTAATGCCTAACTCTAACGCCTCATTCAGTGTTTGGATCTTGTTTATTACCAAGACATGCACTCAGCCCCAGACTCGTGGAACTTTGTGTTCATTAAGAACTGCAAGAAACCCCTCTCACGAGCCCTAAGTATGCCATGGAGAAGGAACAGACACAGGCGAGATTCCACAGTCACTAAAAACAACAGATATAGCCCCACTCCATAAAGGTGGCAGAAAAAATATCGAAGACTGTAGGCATACTATCAAAGACACGGTACAGTGGACCCCTCACATAACGCTATTAATCCGTTCCTGAGAGCAATGTTATGCGAAATTATCGTTATGCGAATTAATTTTCCCCATAAGAAATAATGGAAATCAAATTAATCTGTTCCTGACACCCAAAAGTATGAAAAAAAAAAAATTTCTACCACATGAAATATTAATTTTAATACACACAAACTAAAGAAGACATGCACAGTTACATGACACTTACCTTTATTGAAGATCTGGTAATGATTGATGGGATGGGAGGAGGGGAGAGTGTTGATGGTCTTAGTGTTTAGAAGGGGAATCCCCTTCCATTAGGACTTGAGGTAGCAAGTCCTTTTCTGGGTTTACTTCCCTTCTTTTAATGCCACTAGGACCAGCTTCAGAGTCACTGGACTTCTGTAGCACAACATATCTGTCCATAGAGGCCTGTACCTCTTGTTCCTTTATGACTTTCCTAAAGTGTTTCACAACATTGTCAGTGTAATAGTCACCAGCATGGTTTGCAATAGCTGTGTCAGGGTGATTTTCATCAAAAAAGGTTTGCACTTTAAGCCACATTGCACACATTTCCTTAATCTTTGAAGTAGGCAACTTCAATTTCTCTCTCCCCTCCTCCGGAGCAGTTTCCTCAGGTGTGGCCTCTTGCTGTTGAAGATGATCTAGCAGCTCATCAGTGGTTAGTTCTTCATTGTCCTCCTCCACCAACTCTTCCACATCCTCCCCACTCACCTCACCAATATGAGCACTAGTTCCAGGCATTTTTTCCTGTTCACCTGGGTGTTAGTCAACTGTTGTGGGTCGCATCCTGGGGGACAAGATTAAGGGCCCCAATGGAAATAAGTTAGACAGTCCTTGATGATGCACCGACTTTCTTGGGTTATCCTGGGTGGCTAACCCTCCAGGGTTAATCGTTTCTCGGTAATTGTTTCATGTTAAGCCATACCAACAACACACACTCCACATCTTCGAGTAATACAGCTGATGGTGGTGCAGCAGCAGCAGCTGACTGTGGTGCAGCAGCAGCAGCTGACTGTGGTGCAGCAGCAGCAGCTGACTGTGGTGCAGCAGCAGCAGCTGACTGTGGTGCAGCAGCAGCAGCTGACTGAGGTGAAGCAGCAGCAGCTGACTGGGGTGCAGCAGCAGCAGCTGACTGTGGTGCAGCAGCAGGCTGCTGGGTGCAGCAGCGAGCTGACTGGGTGCAGCAGCGCAGCGCTGACTGTGGTGCAGCAGCGCAGCAGCTGCGTGGTGCGCGAGCGCGTGACTGTGGGCGCAGCACAGCTGAGTGGTGCGTAGCAGCGACTGGGGCGCAGCAGAGCAGTGACGGGGTGCAGAGCAGCAGCAGCTGATTTGGGTGCAGCAGGCTGACTGTGGTAGATAGTATTTCTCCCCCTTTTTCCCACAGGTTGGCACTAAAAGCTTCTTTGGGCCCATGGTGGTTTTTTTGCGTTACAAGACATAACAATGGAATAATACAAAAATGTATCAAATGATCATGCAACCGGCCCCCCGGGCTTGTAAACAATGACGGCAAGGCAGTGAGGGTTCAGGCGGGACGGACGGTTCGGGACGAGTCATGTTCAGAAACAGCTGATGGGGGTGAAACAGCAGTGCCCGTGGGCAGCAGAGCTAAATGACCAGCAAAGCTGATGGTCCCCAAAAAGTGTCTGGTGCGCAACAGTGATGGTCAGCAAAGCTACTGGTCCCGCAATAGTGACCATGGTGCAGCAAAGGACTGGCGCAACAGTGGGTCCGAAAAAAAGTTGACCCTGGTGCAGCGAGCTGACTGGGCGATAGTATTTCTCACCTTTTTTAAAAGGGGTTTGGGACTAAAACTTTCTTGGGGCCCCTGGTCACTTTTTTTCAGGGTTTAATCCTAAAAACCCTTTATAAAATGAAAGTTTGATTTTATGCTTGGATTGACGCGGAGGGGCTTGTAAACCTGCCACCCAGTGAACAAGCGAGGCTGGGTCAGGCGGCAGTGGAACGTCTCGGACGAATAGTGTTGAGTGAGTTTTTTTGCGGTATGTGAGCAAAATTTTAGCGATAAAGTATCGGTATGAGATTTTCGTTATGTGATGCCATGGGATGCGAGGGTCCATGTACTACGTTCCCCAATGCTTCCTGGGACTGTACCATTCACTCATTACCTTACCTAATATGGAAATTTTTGCTGGGGGTCAACAACATTAAATCACCTAAGACCTTTTAAAAACTCAGCAAAAGGGGGGGGGGGCCGGTTCAGAACGAAAAAAAATTTTATCCAGACAGCTACTCCCCCAATTTTTAAGTTAAATCTGTCACCCTTAAGAAAAACCTTTTATTCATGTGCCTAAACATACACAACAATACACACAAATACAGTGGACCCCCCTTACGAGCGCATGCGTTACTTTAAAATCCACCATCGAACCCTTGAAATGCAAAATTTTGCCTCGCTCAGATAAAAAACTCGCCTTATGTGATTCGTCCGGGACGCGTCCCACGTGTGGCCTCAGCGCCAGTGTTTACAAGCCAGCCAGTGTGGTAGCATCTACGCATACATTCGGTACATTTCATATTATCCCAGTGTTTTTAGTGCTTGTAACTGCAAAATAAGTCACCATGGACCCCAAGAAAGCTTCTAGTGCCATCCCTGTGGTAAAAAGGGCAAGAATTAGTATGGAATTGAAAAAAGAGATTAAGGAAATGTGTACAAAGTGGGTTGAACTGCAAACCTTTATGGATGAAAATCACCCTGACACAGCTACTGCAAGGTGTGTTGGCAACCTGTACAATGACAATGTTATGGCCCATTTTAGAAAAGTCTTAAAGGAATGGGAGGTACAGTGCTCTATGGACAGATTTGTTGTACAACAGAGGTCCAGTGACTCTCAAGCTGGTCCTAGTGGCATTAAAAGAAGAAGGGAAGTAACCCTGGAATAGGACTTGCTACCTCAAGTCCTAATGGAAGGGGATTCCCCTTCTAAACAATAACTTCCACACTCTCCCCTCCTCCCATCCCATCAATCATCACCAGATCTTCAATGAAGGTAACTGTGCATGTCTTCTTCAGTTTGTGTATATTAAAATTAATATTTCATGTGGTAAAAAGAATTTTTTTTTCATGCTTTGGGGTGTCAGGAACAGATTAATTTAATTTCCATTATTTCTTATGGGGAAAATTAATTCGGCTAACGATAATTTCGGCTTACGATGAGCTCTCAGGAACGGATTAATATCGGAAGGCGGGGGCCACTGTATAAACCCTCCACTCAAACTTCTCCACAATGGCTGTACATGGAGTGGCCAGGCCGCTCAGGCCACACTGACATGTTCAGGGCAAATGATTTTAACCAAGTTCTCTCGTTAACCGAGCCAATATTTTTGACGCAAAAAGTGTCGTTATCCGATGATGTCGTTAACTGAGGGTCCACTGTACCTTAATTATAGGCAAATTACTATACTGATATAATAAGAAGGCATCTGGATAAGCATAATTTGATTAAGGATACTCAACCCGGATTCACAAGGGGCTGTTCCTGCCTAACTAATTTATTAATTTTTTTCAGTAAAGCTTTTGAGGCTGTTCATCATGATAAAGAATTCGATATTGTTTATTTTGACTTTAGTAAGGCTTTTGATAGAGTACCGTACCAGAGACTGTTAAGGAAAGTGGCAGATCATGGCATTGGGGGAAAAGTGCTGTCATGGATCAAGTCATGGCTCACAAATAGGAAGCAGTGTGTGTGCTTAAATGGGGTTAAATCTGAGTGAGGATCTGTAACAAGTGGTGTTCAACAGGGATCAGTCTTAGGCCCCTTGCTGTTTATAATATATATCAATGATCTTGATGAGGGAATTACTAGTGATACGAGCAAATTCACTGATGACACTAAGATAGGTTAAGATAATTAATTCAAACATAGATGTTATGGAAATTTATGGTTAGGGCATTTTGTCTTAGGGACAGGAAGAGGAGGCAGAGGGTATGTTTTCCTGGGGCTGGGATGGGGGATACTGTTAGCCATCTGGACGATATCATGAAGGGTAATGGGGACAATCCTATTATCTCCCTCAGTGTGGGAGGCAATGATGTTGGCAGATGTAGGAATGAAGACCTGATTAGCAGGTATAGGACAGCAATAGAGATAATTAGGAACAAGGGTGGGAACCCTGTGATATGTGGCATTTTGTCCAGGAGAGCAGTTGGAAATTAATGGCTGTCCAGGGCAATTGGTGTCAACTGCTGGCTGGACAAACACTAAGGAAAATGCAGTAGCATTCATAGACAACTGGGACCTCTTCTATGGTAGAATTGACATGTATGCCAGGGATGGGGTTCACTTATCTAGGTTTGGAGTGGGAGCACTGGCCAATGCAGTGGAGGGAGCTGTTAGGTCTTTAAACTAGAAATAGATAGTGGTATGGGTTTTCATGGAAAATCAATGTATTCTGAGTGTAGTGATAGTGTGAGTTTTAAGGAAACCAGTTATAGGCAGAATGAGGAAGAGTTATTGATGAACATAGGAAAGCAAATGGCATTAGGTGATAAGGAGATTAACAGGCATAGTGGAGGTCCAGAAATCAGCAGGAAGAAACAAGAGAAGGGAGGGTTTCTGAAAATATATTATGCTAATAGTCGTAGTGCAAGAAATAAGATGGACAAATTGAGATTAGTTGCGAGTGTGGGTAACATTGATGTTTTTGCCATAACTGAGACGTGGTTTAATATGAAAAATAGGGACATGCCTGCTGAATGTCACATTCAGGGTTTTAAAATGCTCCAAGTAGACAGAAGTATTGGGAAGGTGGGGTGGGGTGGCACTTTATGTCCGTGATCATTTAAATTGTTGCATAAAAACGGGTACAAAGTCTGAAACACATACCGAGTCTGTTTGGGTAGAATTTTCAGAGGGGGCATATTAAATTGATTTTAGGCGTGATATACCGTCCCCCAAACTTGGATAGAGACTGAGTAAGACTACTCTGGGAGGAAATTGTTAAGGCCACAAGGCACGATAATGTTGTAATTCTAGGGGACTAACTTTAGTAATACTGATTGGAATTTTCTGACTGGGAATTTAGAATCTAATGACTTACCATACCACGGGCGGGACTGAACCCTCGGTCAGAGTCTCAAAACTCCAGACCGTCGCGTTAGAAATATACCTAGTTGGACGAATCTTATCGTTGCTAGCTGGTCCAGTGGCTAACGTGACGGTCTGAAGTTTTGAGAGACTGACCGCGGGTTCAATCCCACCCGTGGTATGGTTTGTTTGCAATCATGTCATTACGATTTCGTGAGTCATGTTGACGGCATTGAGGGGACTTGAGCTAGAGTTCGTCACGGCCACGCTAGCTGGAGATTCGTCTGTAAAAACTTGCATTTGTGGTCACAGTGGTGCCTATGCTAACCTTCCTATGGTGTAGAAATATACCTAGTTGGACGAATCTTATTGTGGCTAGCTGGTCCAGTGGCTAACGTGACGGTCTGGAGTTTTGAGACTCTCTGACCGCAGGTTCAATCCCGCCCGTGGTATGGTTTGTTTGCAATCGTGTCATTACGATTTCGTGAGCCATGTAATCTAATGACTTTTTAGAAGTACTTCAGGACTGTTTTTTGAAGCAGTTTGTGACAGCACCTACAAGGGGAAATAACCTACTTGACTTAGTTCTGGCAAACAAGGAATCCCTTGTTAATAATTTAGAAATTTTAGAGGAACTTGGTGCTAGTGACCACAAATCAATTACATTTAGCATTGAATGGAAGTATGATAGTTGGGATAACTTAGTAACAGTCCCAGATTTTCGCTTAGCAGATTACGATGGGCTTAGAGAACACTTTCTGTTGACTGGGGTAACGAAGAGGGCTATCAATATAACAGTTTTCTGAATACTATACATGCTGCCCAAAAAACATTTATCCCATATAAAGAAATTTGATCAAATAGAAATGATCAAAATGGATGAATAATAGGCTCAAATATCTTTTAGGGCAGAAGAAAGGAATTTATAGGCGTATCAAAAGAGGCGAGGGTCATCTTACGAATCAGTATATTGACATTAACCCCTTCAGAGTCCAAGGCCCAAATCTGAAGTGGTGCCCCAGTGTCCAAGAATTTTCAAAAAAAAAATTTGTTATTTTTTCTTATGAAATGGTAGAGAATCTTTTTGTGAAGGTAATAAAACAAAAAGTACGAAATTTTATGGAAAATTGACGAAATTATGCTCTCGCGAATTTTGATGTGTCAGCGATATTTACGAATTGGCGATTTTGCCGACTTTGACTCCCATTTTAGGCCAATTACAGTATTACAGTCAACCAAATTCTTAGCTATTTCACTAGTATTACTTCTATTCTATCAACTGAGCACAAGAAATCGCCAAGTCAACTGTTTCAACTACAAAATAAAGTGATCGGAAATTATTAATTTGGCCAATTTAACACAAAGTTCAAAATATTCCAATTTCAAAATGGGGTCCAGAATAAACAATGTAGGTATTCCTGGAATTAAACTAACGTTCCTCTGTTCATTAGTTACGTTTTGAGGCTTTACAAATAAATTCCATTTTGATTTTTTATTCACACCAAAAAAATAGAAGATTTACTGTTATGCAATACTGTAATAATTGTATAAATATCAACACCATACTTGTGAATGTATATTAGACCCACCAGCTGACGTGTATTAGATGTGTGAGGTTGTTTGTTTACTCTTGAATATCGGCAAAAATTTAACATTTCCGCTACTTTGAGCTCAGTTTCAAGCCATTTCCAGTGCTAAAACCAATCAAAATCATCTCTATTTCTGTAATATGTCTTCCATTCTATCAAATGAGACCAAGAAATCGCAAATACAACTATGAAAAACATACGAAAAAACACTGCAAATTTGCTGTTTTAATCGAAAAATCACGAGTTCAGTTTTTTCTCTCATTATACACAGTGTGCTGCAGGATCTGTTTTATGTGGTGCACACATACCACAGATGTATTCTCTCATATCTAGGCCCAAATGTACCACTCAGTTTATCAGAGTGAGCTGAGCTCATGACGTAGATCTACGGTTTGGACCCTAAACGTAAAGCCGTAGATCTACGGGACGGACCCTGAAAGGGTTAAGAGGGGATAAGAAAAGGTAAATGGGACTATGAAATTAAAGTAGCTAGGGATTCAAAAACCCAAAAAGATTTTTCCAGGTGTATAGAACAAAAGTTAGAGATAAGATAGGTCCCCTTAACCCTTTCAGGGTCGACAGGCCCTCTCAGAAACTTGTTCTCAGGGTCGCCCAACTTTCAAAAAAAATATATATATATATATATATATATATATATATATTTTCTTATGAAAAAGACAGAGAATCTTTTTCCGATCATAATGACACCAAAAGTATGAAATTTGATGGAAAGCTTACGGAATTATGCTCTCGCAAAGTTAGCGGTCTCGACGATGTTTACGCATTAGCGATTTTGCCCACTTTGAGCCCTATTTTCGCCAATTCCACTGTACTAGTCGACAAAAATCATGAATATGTCGCTAGAACTCAATTTTTTTCTATCGAATGAGTGCAAGAAACCACCCATTTACCGATTTCAATTATTCAATACAGTGGTCAGAATTTAGCAATTTTGCCAATTTCACACAAATTTCAAAAGATGCCAACTTCCAAATAGATCCAGAATAAACAAGAAAGATATTCCTGGCACTAAAATGACATTTCCTCTGTTCATTAGTCATGTCCCAATGCTCCTCTTACATTCTTTTGCTTTCCACTTTGAATTTTTCTCACAAAAAAAAAAATAGAAGATTTACTGTTATGCAGACTACTGCATTAGTATAAAAAATGGTATAAATAACATCAGTGCACTTGTGAAAGAATATTAGACTCGCCATTTGACGTGTATTGGACGCTTAGCATGATTTGTTTACTCTTGAACTTTGGTAAAAATCGAACATTTCTGCTACTTTGAGCTCAATTCAAGGTACTTTTCATTGTAAAATCAGTCAAAATCATCTCAATTTATGTAATATGTCTTCCATTCTATAGAATAAGACCAGGAAAACTAGAATGCAACTATAAATACCATACAAAAATACAGTGTAAAGTTGCTGTTTTAATCCAAAAACAGTTTTTTTTTTACTCATTACGCAGTGTGCTGCAGGATTTTTTTTATACTGCGTACACCGACCACAGACCCATTCTTTCATATGTAGGCCTACCAGCTTTCTCTCACTAGATTTGAGGGCGCTAGAATTTAGTCGTACTAGTACGTCAAAAACCCTGGTGCATAAGCCGTACTTGTATGGCCGAAACCCTTAAAGGGTTAAAAATAACTATGGGCATCTTACTGACAAAGAGAATGAAATGTGCTCAATTTTAAATAATTATTTTCTCTCGGTTTTTACACAGGAGGACACTAACAATATCCCAGTAATTAATTTTTACAGTGGGCCGAAGAAGATAAATTATGTAACATCACAGTCACTAGTGAAATGGTTATGAAACAAATAGACCGACTGATGAGCTTTTTTCAAGGGTTCTTAAGGAATGCAAAACTGAACTCTGTGAACCATTAACTAATATTTTTAATTTATCTCTTCAAACAGGTGTAGTGTCTGATACGTGGAAGATGGCTAATGTAATTCCTATTTTTAAAGCAGGGGACAAGTCGTTACCATCAAATTACCACCCAATAAGCCTGACCTCAATTGTAGGCAAATTACTAGAGTCATTTATAGCTGAGATTATAAGAAGCCATCTGGATAAGCATAAACTGATTAATGATACTCAGCATGGATTCACGAGAAGCCGTTCTTGTCTAACTAGTTTATTAACTTTATTCAGTAAAGCTTTTGAGGCTGTTGATCATGATAAAGAATTTGATATTATTTACTTAGTTTTAGTAAGGCTTTTGACAGAGTACCGCACCAGAGACTGTTAAAGAAAGTGGCAGCTCGTGGCATTGGGGGAAAAGTGCTCTCATAGATCGAGTCATGGCTCACAGACAGGAAGCAGTGTCCAAAAATGGGGTTAAATCCGAGTGGGGATCTGTAACAAGTGGCGTTCCACAGGGATCAGTCTTGGGCCCGTTGTTGTTTATAATATATATCAATGATCTTGATGAGGGAATTACTAGTGAAATGAGCAAATTCGCTGATGACACAAAGATGGGTAGGATATTTGATTCAAACTTAGATATCAGGGAACTTCGGGAGGATTTAGACAAACTCAATACCTGGTCAGAAAAGTGGCAGATGCAGTTCAATGTAGATAAATGCAAGGTTCTGAAGCTCTGGAGTGTCCATAACCCTAGCACTTATAAGTTAAATAATGTACAACTTAGCCATATGGATTGCGAAAAGGACTTAGGGGTTATGATAAGCAATAACCTTAAACCAAGACAGCAATGCCTAAGTGTACATAATAAGGCAAACAGATTACTGTGATTTATATCAAGAAGTGTAAGCAACAAAAGTTCAGAGGTTATATTACAGCTTTATACATCATTAGTAAGGCCTCGACTAGATTATGCAGCTCAGTTCTGGTCTCCATATTAAAGAATGGACAAATTCGTTATAAAACATTCAGCGTAGAAGGACTAAATTAATACATAGCATTAGAAATCTTCCTTATGAAGAAAGATTGAAAACCCTTAACCCTTTCAGCATCCAAGGCCAAAATCTGAAGGGGTGCCCCAGTGTCCAAGAAATTTTGAGGAGAAAAAAAAATTCTTCTTACAGAATTAAAGATCATTTTTTTGTGAAGGTAATAAAACAAAAAAAAAAACAAAAAATTCTGATCAGTATTTACCGAGATACAGCGGTGGGAAGTTGACCCAAAATGACCGGGTGGCGGCAACATCAGCGACTTCCACAAAATCGCATTTTTTTTATTTTACGCTTTTTATACTTTTTTCTTTTCTACTTTTTTCTTTTTCTAGTAACATTTGTGATCTGTGAGACCAATATAATGTATATTGTATAAGTGTACACTCATTGTATTCAACACAATAACTGCACTAATTTATCATTATATTGCTTACAAAACTTGTTCACAAGTTTATTGTAAACAAAAAGATGAAAATATTAGTGCAGTTATTGTGTTGAATACAACGGTACCATATACTAGCACATGGTACAATGGTGCCATATGGTACAATGGTACCATATGGTACAATATGGTACAGTGGCACATATGATACAATTCCATGTTAGAATATGGTACAATGCACTT
The DNA here is from genome assembly GCF_026875155.1 of Cherax quadricarinatus. NCBI lineage: Eukaryota > Metazoa > Arthropoda > Malacostraca > Decapoda > Parastacidae > Cherax > Cherax quadricarinatus. Next base: position 86,380,524 of record NC_069401.1, on the reverse strand, counting down.
TGGTAAGGTAACTAGATACAATGGTACCATAGGTACGGGTTATCAATTACCACTAATACACATATTTGTTTACAAATGTACAACAAAAATATTGCAAAAATGTTGATTTATGTTATTTTTAACCAATGTACACCACTCAATGTTCCACTTGAGTTTGGATACAAACGTTTGTCTTGGACCAAAAAATGCTATAGTGACCTTGTATCAACACACTCACTCATTTGTGTGCTTGTATAAATCTATACAAATTGGTTACAGGGTTTATATGGTGCAGAGACAAACATATTGGTGCTTGGAATCACCATAGGTGCAGAACGCCCAATGGTGCAGGACACATATGGTGCAGGACACCATATGGTGCAAGGACCATATAGTGTACAGGCACCATAAGGTTAACAGGACACCATATGGTACATGGACAACCAATGTACAGACACCATATGGTACATGTACACATAATGGTACAGGACACCATATGGTAAGGACTCATTTTGGTACAGGACACCATATGGTACATGGACACCATATGGTGAGGACACCATTGGTACAGGAAAACCATATGGTCCCAGGACACCATATTGGTACAGAGCACACCATATGGTACAGGCACATATGGTACAGGACACCATATGGTACAGACACCATATGGTCAGGGACACCATATGGTCAGGACACCATATGGTACAGGACACCATATGGTACAGGACACCATATGGTGCAGGACACCATATGGTACAGGACACCATATGGTACAGGACACCATATGGTACAGGACACCATATGGTAGAGATACAAGGATCCCTATGGAAATAAGTCACCCTGACTTTTCTGGGTTATCCTAGGATTTTATACATATGCTGCTGTGTATGATAATCTATGTAACTGTATTTGTGTACACCTGAATAAACTTACTCAAGCACATGTGGCATCGTAAGTTTATTTAGGTGTACACACGAAGTTACATAGATTATCATACATAGCAGCATATGTTTGGAGAACCTATGATAATATAAAAAAAAGTCACTTATTTCCATAGGGTTCCCTGTACGTTGCCCCCTAATTATCGGTAAATTAGTACATATGATACCACTATGATATGGCACCATTGTACCATATGGTACCATTGTATCATATGGTACAATGGTACCATATAGTTCAAAACCAAAGAATCCCTCTTCAGATCCACTTCCATCAGTCTTAGAACTAAGTTGTGAAGAGGAGAGTGAGAATTTGCCAGGAGAGTGGGGAGTGAGAGCTTCCTTGCTGCCAGGCATGATGAACAAAGTTACTTTGGCTGCGTTCCCAGAATGCCATGCAGGCATCCAGATTTTTTCTATAGTGCACACACTGACCACCCAGACCCATTCTCTCAGATGTAGGCCTACCAGCCTTCTTGTGCTAAATTTGACGCCGCAAGAATTTTGGCATAGATCTACGGTTTGGGCCCTCAACATAAAGCCGTAGATCTACGGTATGAACCTCAAAGGGTTAAATTACATTCACTTGTTAGACGAAGAATGAGGGGAGACTTGATCGAAGTGTATAAGTGGAAAATGGGTATTAATAAAGGGGATGTAAATAAGGTCTTGAGGATATCTCTCCAAGAGAGAACCAGCAGTAATGAATTCAAATTAGACAAGTTTAGATTTAGAAAGGATATAGGAAAGTACAGTTAACCCTCGACCAACGATATTAATCTGTTCCTGAGAGCTCAACGAGTCGAAATTATCGTTAGTCGAGTTAATTTTCCCCATAAGAAATAACAGAAATCAAATTAATCCGTGCAAGACACCCCAAAGTATGAAAAAAAAAAAATTTACCACATGAAATATTAATTTTAATACACACAAACTGAAGAAGAAATGTACAGTTACATGACACTTACCTTTATTGAAGATCTAGTGATGATTGATGGGATGGGAGGAGGGGAGAGTGTGGATGGTGTTAGTGTTTAGAAGGGGAATCCCCTTCCATTAGGACTTGAGGTGTCAAGTCTGGCTTATGTCCTGGGAGTGCCTTTTCCTCCTGAGTAATGTAGGTCCTGTTTGGCATTTCCTTCCAAAACAGGCCTGTTTCGTCACAATTGAACACTTGTTGGGGTTGGAATTTTACAGCTTCGCCATGCCTTATCACACTGTGTATGACACTACAATTCTTAAATCTCTCAAACCAACCTTTGCTGGCCTTAAATTCACCAATATGAGCACTAGTTCCAGACATTTTTTCCTGTTCACCTGGGTGTTAGTCAACTGTTGTAGGTTGCATCCTGGGGGACAAGATTAAGGACCCCAATGGAAATTCGTTAGACAGTCCTCGACGATGCACCGACTTTCTTGGGTTATCCTGGGTGGCTAACCCTCTGGGGTTAATCATTCTCGGTAATCGTTTCACGTTAAGCCGCCACACCAACAACACACTCTCCACATCTTTAAGTAATACAGCTGATGGTGGTGCAGCAACAGCTGACTGTGGTGCAGCAACAGCTGACTGTGGTGCAGCAACAGCTGACTGATCCAGCAACAGCTGACTGGTGCAGCAACAGCTGACTGGTCCAGCAACAGCTGACCGTGGTGCAGCAAGCAGCTGACTGTGGTACAAGTGATGGTCTCGCAACCCCTGTTAGCCACAGGGTAGGCACTTAAGGGAAGCTTTCTTGGGGTCCATGGCGACTTATTTTGCAGGTGAAATCACTAAAAACGCTGTGATCGTATGTTTGGATGGAACCGCGGTGGCTCGGCTGGGCATGTAAACACTGGCACCCACGGGACAAGTGAGGCGCGCTCAGGCCACAAGTGGACGCATCCGGAACAAATGAATCGCGTTGGTCGAGTTTTTTAGCACTAGTCGAGGCAAAAATTTTGCGTTAAAATGTATCGCTGGTCGGATTTAACGTTAGTCGATGCCATCGTTGGTCAAGGGTCCACTGTATTGGTTTGGAAATAGGATAGCTGATCAGTGGAACAGTCTACTTAATTGGGTTATTGAGGCTAAAACCATGGGTAGTTTTAAATTTAGGTTGCATAAATACATGAGTGAGAGGGGTTGGATTTGAGTGGGACTTGCATATGAGTGGACAGTTTTTTTTTTTTTTTTTTTTTTTTTTTTCAACAAGTCGGCCGTCTCCCACCGAGGCAGGGTGACCCAAAAAAAGAAAGAAAATCCCCAAAAAGAAAATACTTTCATCATCATTCAACACTTTCACCTCACTCACACATAATCACTGTTTTTGCAGAGGTGCTCAGAACACAACAGTTTAGAAGCATATACGTACGTATAAAGATACACAACATATCCCTCCAAACTGCTAATATCCCGAAACCCCTCCTTTAGAGTGCAGGCATTGTACTTCTCATTTCCAGGACTCAAGTCTGGCTATATAAAAATAACCGGTTTCCCTGAATCCCTTCACTAAATATTACCCCGCTCACACTCCAACAGATCGTCAGGTCCCAAATACCATTCGTCTCCATTCACTCCTATCTAACACGTTCACGCACGCTTGCTGGAAGTCCAAGCCCCTTGCCGATAAAACCTCCTTTACCCCCTCTCTCCAACCCTTTTGAGGACGACCCCTACCCTGCCTTCCTTCCCCTATAGATTTATATGCTTTCCATGTCATTCTACTTTGATCCATTCTCTCTAAATGACCAAACCACCTCAACAACCCCTCCTCTGCCCTCTGACTAATACTTTTATTAACTCCACACCTTTTCCTAATTTCCACACTCCGAATTTTCTGCATAATATTTACATCACACATTGCCCTTAAACAGGACATCTCCACTGCCTCCAACAGTCTCCTCGCTGCTGCATTTACCACCCAAGCTTCACACCCATATAAGAGTGTTGGTACTACTATACTTTCATACATTCCCTTCTTTGCCTCCATAGATAACGTTTTTTGACTCCACATATACCTCAACGCACCACTCACCTTTTTTTCCCTCATCAATTCTATGATTAACCTCATCCTTCATAAAGCCATCCGCCGACACGTCAACTCCCAAGTATCTGAAAACATTCACTTCTTCCATACTCCTCCTCCCCAATTTGATATCCAATTTTTCTTTATCTAAATCATTTGACACCCTCATCACCTTACTCTTTTCTATGTTCACTTTCAACTTTCTACCTTTACACACATTCCCAAACTCATCCACTAACCTTTGCAATTTTTCTTTAGAATCTCCCATAAGCACAGTATCATCAGCAAAAAGTAACTGTGTCAATTCCCATTTTGAATTTTATTCCCCAAAATTTAATCCCACCCCTCTCCCGAACACCCTAGCATTTACTTCCTTTACAACCCCATCTATAAATATATTAAACAACCACGGTGACATTACACATCCCTGTCTAAGACCTACTTTTACCGGGAAGTAGTCTCCCTCTCTTCTACACACCCTAACCTGAGCCTCACTATCCTCATAAAAACTCTTTACAGCATTTAATAACTTACCACCTATTCCATATACTTGCAACATCTGCCACATTGCTCCTCTATCCACTCTATCATATGCCTTTTCTAAATCCAAAAATGCAATAAAAATTTCCCCACCTTTATCTAAATACTGTTCACATATATGCTTTCAATGTAAACCACTTGATCTACAACCCCCTACCCACCTGAAACCTCCTTGCTCATCCGCAACCCTACATTCTGTCTTACCCTAATTCTTCAATTACGGGGCCCCCCCGTTAAACGATCCCTCCAAAGGCCCAATTATTAAGTGTATTTTGTAAGTGCTTTTGTACGTGTTTTTTTTTGGGGGGCTGAAAGGGACTAATTTTTTCACAAATTTTTTGGGGAAAAAAAATTGGGTCGTACGGCACCTGAACATACTAGGGGAAGAAAAAGTTCGTTAACCGGGGTCCACGTAAAACCCTACCGTACACTTTTCCGGGTATACCGGTAATTTTTAATCCTCTATTTTTTTTCAATCTTTTTGCCCCCCTTCCCTTTATAAAAAGGGGACTATACATGCCTCCACCAACCCTAGGTACCTTTCCCCTCTTCATAAATTTATTAAAAAAAGTCCCAAAACCACTCCAAACTCCCCCCCCTGCTTTTAACATTTCTGTCAGTCCCATCATTCCCGCTTTCCCTTTCCTTTCATTCTCCGAAAAGCCTCACGTCCCTCCCCCCCACTTATACCCTGCTCTTCTTCACCCTAAAAGAGGTATACCTCCTGACCAGTGCATGAAATTACCCCCTCCCTTTCTTCCTCAACATTAAAAGTTCCTCAAAATATTCTTGCCATCTACCTAATACCTCCATCTCCCCATCTACTAACCCCCACCTTTTTTTTAACTGAAAAATCCATACGTTCCTAGGTTTTCTTAACTTTTTTAACTCACCCCCAAAATTTTTTTCTTTTTTTCTTTAAAATTTCTGCAGTGCCTTCCCACTCTTTCACTGCTCTCCTTTTGCACCTCTCCCACTTTTCACCTTCTTTTTTACTCTCCATATACTCTGCCTTCTTATAAACTTCTGTTTTGAAAAAACCTCTCAAACTAACTTTTTTCTCTTTTATACACCCTTTACTTCATCATTCCACCAATCCTCCTTTTTCCTCCTGCCCCCACCCTCCATAATCACAAACTTCGCCCCACATCTGTACGTTTTTTTTAAAACTTTTCCCAACCCCTTCAACCCCCCCCCCCACTACTTCTTTGCACTAGCCCCCCTTTTCTCCCAATGCGTTATATCCACCAAATTTCCTCCTCAGTTTATACCACTTTAACCTCTCCTTACCTTTTGTTGTCACCTTCTGCTTTTCCCTCTACCTCTTATTTAAAACGGTACAACTAAATAATGGCCATAATCAGTTCCCCCCTCTATAAACTTTTACATCCGGGAGCCTCCCATCAACCTTTTACCCCCCAATATATAATCAACAAACTCTTTCATTACTGCTACTCATACCTTGTTTTTATTTACCCCTTTTTCATAAAAAATTTTTTACTCTTTCCCAAATTTCTTTCTACACATAGCCAATTAAAGGTTCCCATTTACTTTTTCCCCCTGGCCCCCCAAAAATTTACCTACTATCCCTCCATAACATTTTTCCCCCCTTTTACATTGAAACCCCCAAACCACAAGTACCCCCACACGGGTTTAAAACTCCCCACCTTCACTCACATTTCAAAAAAACTCCTTCTTGTCACATTTCCCCCTTTTTCCCAGGCCATTTTCGCTTACTAAACCCACTTTTCACACCCAAACCCTTAATTTTATACATAATCCTTGTTTTAATACATTTTATCCCTCTTTTCCTGCCAACTTATCCTTCAACTTGTTCACCCTTTCTTTGTTTCATTTAAACCCCGACTAATCCCTTTTTATTCCTCTCCACTAAAACCCTTCCCCCCCCCTTTTGCTTTTTTCACCTTAAACCAAAACACCAGTTCTTCTTTTCATCCCAAATTTTTTTTAAACTTTAAACAAACCACTTCAACTCCCCTTTTTGAAAAATTTTCTTATTTATTTTTTTTTAGATTAAAGGGAAAAAAGGGGTTATACCCCTTTTTGGCATTTAAGGACTTTTACAAAAAATGGCTTACGAAAAATTTTTATTATTAAGGGGGTAAAAAAGGAAAAAAATTCCAAGCTTTAAGAAAAAAAAAAGAAAACTATAATGTGAAAATCGTGTACAGAATTTTATTGGACCAAGGAAAGAAAAGGAAGACATCCTGTATCTTAATTTTGAAAAAACAAAAGAACCGCCCAATCCAAACCTCTTTAAAACAATTTCAGCTTTCTTTTCACACCAACTTCGGGATGGATCCCCCCCCCCCTGGGCGGGTTTTGCGTCTACCAACCTCCACCATCAAAACGCAAGAAAAGATTTCAGATCATTAATTCTCCCGCACCAAACACCACCCCCAAACAAAGTTATTCTTCCCCGCCAGGTTGCACTAATGTTCTAAAGTACTCTCAAAAGAACCCCAAAGTCGCCACGCTTCCCCCCTTCAAAAAAGGATCTGACGGGACAAAATAAAAGCACCAGCACCAGTCAATGCACGATTTACCTATCCCCTGTGGAGGCTGCGACAAGTTTTAATGTAGGTAAAACAGCAAGAAACCTCGACACCCAAACCCCAATGAAACATTTACGCATGTGGGAAACATAACTTTAACAACCCCTGTGACAACCCCAAATTCCCCCAAATTAAATCCGAAATTCGGGACGCCCAATATGATCAAAGAAAAAATTTTTCCGTAGACCAAGGTGATCACACTAACGCTGTTTCGAAAACTCAAACAAAAAAAAAGGGCACTTCCCCATCTCTAAAATTTTTAGCAAAATCCTCCTGAAAAAAGAAACCCCCCATCACATAGTCTCCCTGTTAATACTACACAAAGCACTTTACAGAGAGTGAACACTAAACGGGCCTCCTCCATCCAGTTAATTTTCTAACCATTTTTAGTTACCCAAGAATAGCTTTTTTATCCTTTTTACTCATTACGAGTTAATTGCTCTCCCTATTTATTACACTACTACAATTATGTCACTACTACACTACCACCACTAGTATTGCACCTCACTTGAGCCATATATACCCTCGGTCCATATTCGTTTTTAACGGGTTTTACAAAGCTCCTGGAGAGCGAAAAATTCCCCAAAAAATGTCACATTAGTTGACTTTCGTCCTTTTTCTTTACTAGTCGATAATTCACCCAAAATTATTACAAATATAAATCGTTGCATTTAAACAGGTATAAAAATAGATTCAGTAACAGAATCTGTTTGGGAGAGTTTGTAGGTGGTCAAGAAAAACTAATTTTAGGGTAATTCCAACCTCCAGGGTTGGTCACGATAGCGGGCGACTTCTTTGGGGGCAAATTGTTAGGGCTTTAGACACAATAACTTAGTGATATAGGGTTTTTTAACTTTAGTCAAATTGAATGGGTTCTTTTGACTAGTAACGGGAGCCAGTGACTTATGGAAAATATTCAGGACTGTTTTTCCCAAGCAGTAGGGAACAAGCCCACAAGGTAAAATTTGCTCGACCTTTTTTGTCAAAAAAAGGAAACACTCGTAAATAATCTAGATCGCTGAAGATTTGGTGCTAGTGCACAAATCCATCACTTTTAGCATTAGTGGGGAAAATGAGAACAATGATAAAAGGAAAAGTCGCCGATTTTCGTTTTGTGATTATAAGGACGGAAACCTTCTAATTGGGGGGGTAATCAGTAAAAATTTTACTGATGACTACTTCGACACAAAAGGACTGTGATTATGAATTTTTTTTTTAATGACAAAGAGCTCAGAGCAAAAAATTCCCCAAAGAATAAAAGGTCACATAAAATGAACCCCAAATGGGTTAACAGGGGGCAAAAATTTACTAGGGAGAAAAAGGGAATTTTTAGGCACATCAAAAAAGGAGAGATTTAAACCTTAAATGACCAATAGTTCATTAAAAAAGAAGTAAAAAAAGGGGGGGAAAAGGAAGCAACCCCACTATGAAATTAAAGTTTCTAAAAATCAAAACTAACCAAAAGCATTCTTTTAAGTATACAGGACAAAGGTGAGGGAAAAATAGGCCCCTGAAAAATTTGGGGAAAGGACAGTGAGGAGAACAAACAGAAATGACGTTAATGAATTCCGAAATTAACTATTTTCAGTTCCTGAAGAATTCAAATTAACGAATACAACTGTCAAAGGGGGGATGGTATCAAACGATAATAAAAATGAAACAAAGTCCCGGGGGACCCAAGAGTTTTTTTTCAGGGTACTTTTAAAAAATGCATAGGCATCCATCTTAACAGGGTTTTTGCAGAATGTGGGAGATGGTAATGAGTTTTTCCCATATTCAAATCAGGGGGTAGGTCCCTTTTATCAAATTACCGTCCAATAAGCCTGACGTCATAGTAGGGAAATTTGTTGGAATTGATTATAGCTGATATTTTTAGAAGTCATCATGAAACATAATTTTATTAATAATCAAATTATGCTCTTATGAGAGGTCGTTTCCCGCCGACAAAATTTCCCGACATTCTTCAATAAAAAATTTGAGGCAGTAAAATAATAAAGTAGATACGTTTTTTCTGGATTTCATAAACATTGATGGTACCTCACAAGAGACTTTAAAAAAAAGGGGCGCTCTAGTATAGGGGAAAAGCTAGCATGCTAGAGGCATGGTTTCCAATAGAAAGCAAGATTTCCATTTAATGGAGTCAAAACTGAATGGGGAAAAACACAGGGCACCCCCAAAGGGTCACTTTTAGGGCCCCCTTTGTTCGTAATTTTCATTTAAAACCAGATGAAGTAATTACAAGCGAATGACAAATTTGTGCTGATAAAAAATAGCCATATGATTTATTTGAGAAGATATCAAAAGAGCTCGAGGAGGGGTTTGGACAAATTAACGTTTGTCTGAAAAAAGGCAGATGAATTCAATGTGAAAAATGCAAGGGACTAGTCCTTGGGAAGAAAAAAACCCCTTTAAGATATAAACTAGGGGAAGTAGGCTTGATCATAAGTGTAAAAAAAGACTTGGGGCATGGCAAGCAGAAATTAAAGCCAAGATAGCGTGCCCCAGTGTGCAGAATAAGGGTAATAGATTACTTTCATTTATTTCAAGAAGTGTAAGTAAAAAAAGTCCAAAAGTTTTTTACAGCCTTACATCACTGGTGAGGCCCCACTTGTTTATGCCGCTCAGTTTTGGGCCCTTTCTCGGATGGATATAGAAACATTAGAGAACATACAAAAAAGAATGACTAAAGTGATTTACGTACAAGGAATTCCCGTAAAAGTAGACAAGCCTTGAAACTCCATTCTTGGAGAGATGTAAAGAGGGGGGATATCTTGATGTTTTTAAATGGGTGATGGGCAAAACAAAAGGGGATATTAAAAAGTCTGAGGGTGTCGAACCCGGAAAATCCAGAAAGTATTTAAGTTTGATAAAAATGCAGTATTAGAAATTTGGGGGAGAAAATTTGTGGTTATAGGAGGGGGGGGGCAGGGGGAAAGAGGAGTGATTGGTGGAATGATGAGTAAAGGGTGTGATAAAAGAGAAAAAGGTGCTTATGGAGGTTTTTTCAAAACAGAAGTTTATAAAAGAGCAGAGTAATGGAGAGTAAAAGAAAGGTAAAAAGAGTGGGGAGAGAGTGCAAAAGGAGAGAATGATAAGTGGGGAGGCACTGTCAAGAAATTTTTAATGAAAATAAGAAAAAATTTTTTGGGGTTAAACAAGTTTTGAAAGCCTAGGAAAAAAATGGATTTGTCAGTTAAAAACAAGTAGGGGGGTTTTGTAGTGGGGAGATGGAGGTATTAGGGAGTGGCAGAATATTTTTAGGGAACTTTTAAATGTTAAGGAAGAAACAGAGGCAGTAATTTCATGCACTGGTCAGGGAGGTATACCATCTTTTAGGAGTGAAGAAGAGCAGAATGTAAGTGTGGGGGAGGTACGTGAGGCATTACGTAAAATGAAAGGGGATAAAGCAGCTGGAACTGATGGGATCATGACAGAAATGTTAAAAGCAGGGGGGGATATAGTGTTGGAGTGGTTGGTACTTCCGTTTAATAAATGTATGAAAGAGGGGAAGGTACCTAGGGATTGGCGGAGAGCATGTATAGTCCCTTTATATAAAGGGAAAGGGGACAAAAGAGACTGTAAAAATTTATAGAGGAATAAGCTTACTGAGTATACCAGGAAAAGTGTACGGTAGGGTTATAATTAAAAGAATTAGAGGTAAGACAGAATGGAGGATTGCGGATGAGCAAGGAGGTTTCAGAGTGGGTAGGGGATGTGTAGATCAAGTGTTTACATTGAAGCATATATGTGAACAGTATTTAGATAAAGGTAGGGAAGTTTTTATTGCATTTATGGATTTAGAAAAGGCATATGATAGAGTGGATAGAGGAGCAATGTGGCAGATGTTGCAAGTATATGGAATAGGTGGTAAGTTATTAAATGCTGTAAAGAGTTTTTATGAGGATAGTGAGGCTCAGGTTAGGGTGTGTAGAAGAGAGGGAGACTACTTCCCGTAAAAGTAGGTCTTAGACAGGGATGTGTAATGTCACCAGGTGTTTTAATATATTTATAGATGGGGTTGTAAAGGAAGTAAATGCTAGGGTGTTCGGGAGGGGGGTGGGATTAAATTTTGGGGAATCAAATTCAAAATGGGAATTGACACAGTTACTTTTTGCTGATGATACTGTGCTTATGGGAGATTCTAAAGAAAAATTGCAAAGGTTAGTGGATGAGTTTGGGAATGTGTGTAAAGGTAGAAAGTTGAAAGTGAACATAGAAAAGAGTAAGGTGATGATGGGTGTCAAATGATTTAGATAAAGAAAAATTGGATATCAAATTGGGAGGAGGAGTATGGAAGAAGTGAATGTTTTCAGATACTTGGGAGTTGACGTGTCGGCGGATGGATTTATGAAGGATGAGGTTAATCATAGAATTGATGAGGGAAAAAAGGTGAGTGGTGCGTTGAGGTATATGTGGGGTCAAAAAACGTTATCTATGGAGGCAAAGAAGGGAATGTATGAAAGTATAGTAGTACCAACACTCTTATATGGGTGTGAAGCTTGGGTGGTAAATGCAGCAGCGAGGAGACGGTTGGAGGCAGTGGAGATGTCCTGTTTAAGGGCAATGTGTGATGTAAATATTATGCAGAAAATATTCGGAGTGTGGAAATTAGGAGAAGGTGTGGAGTTAATAAAAGTATTAGTCCAGAGGGCAGAAGGGGGTAGTTGAGGTGGTTTGGTCATTTAGAGAGAATGGATCAAAGTAGAATGACAAAGGAAAGTATATAAATCTATAGGGGAAGGAAGGCGGGTAGGGGTCGTCCTCGAAAGGTTGGAGAGAGGGGGTAAAGGAGGTTTTATCGGCAAGGGGCTTGGACTTCCAGCAAGCATGCGTGAGCGTGTTAGATAGGAGTGAATGGAGACGAATGGTACTTGGGACCTGACGATCTGTTGGAGTGTGAGCAGGGTAATATTTAGTGAAGGGATTCAGGGAAACCGGTTATGTATTTTCATATAGTCGGACTTGAGTCCTGGAAATGGGAAGTACAATGCCTGCACTTTAAAGGAGGGGTTTGGGATATTGGCAGTTTGGAGGGATATTTTGTGTGTCTTTATATGTGTATGCTTCTGGACTGTTGTATTCTGAGCACCTCTGCAAAAACAGTGATAATGTGCGAGTGTGGTGAAAGTGTTGAATGATGATGAAAGTATTTTCTTTTTGGGGATTTTCTTTCTTTTTTTTTTTGGGTCACCCTGCCTCAGTGGGAAACGGCCGACTTGTTGAAAAAAAAAAAAAAAATTTAGATTTAGAAAGGACATAGGTAAGTACTGGTTTTTGAACAGAGTAGTGGATGCGTGGAATGGTCTTCCGAGTAGGGTGATCGAGGCTAAGACCTTGGGTAGAGATTGGACAAATATACGAGTGGGAGGGACTGGGTTTGATTGGAGTCGTGGGTGTGGGAGTTAATTCTCGAGTAGTTTTGGGTAGGGGTGGTTTTGATAAGGACCTGCCTTGTATGGGCCAGTAGGCCTTCTGCAGTGTTCCTCCATTCTTATGTTCAAAGCTTATTGCTTGGGTAGAGTTGATTCTGTTAGTGGGTCAAATTTGAGAAGGACCTGCCTAGCATGGGCCAACAGGCCTATTCCAGTGCTCTTCATTTCTTACAAGTGAGAGGGGTTGAATGTGAGTGGGACTTGCACTCGTACGAGTAAATAGAATTATCAAAGCTTATTGCTTGGGTAGCAATGAAAATTGAGTTGGGCAAATATTCTGTTAATGGGATGGATTGTGAAGGACCTGCCTAGTATAGGCCAACAGGCCTGCTGCAGTGTTCCTCCTTTCTTATGCTCTTATGCCACAACTGGCAGCACTGAAGTTACGTAGAGATGACCGACGCTCCACACTCCACGAAAAAACTTTGGTGTTCGGAACTTTTCGAATTTCAGATAAAGGGATGGGGACTGTACCTCATTACTATAAATTTACCTAGTATGCAAATAGATATATTAAAATGTACTGCTTCATAACCTGTGTCAATTAACACTTTGACTGTCGTAACCCCAAATCCTGAGGGGTCTCCTGGTGTCGCAAAATTAAAAAAATTCTTATGAAATGGTAGAGAATCTTTTCCAGATTGTAATGACACCAAAAGAACAAAATTTGATGGAAAACTGATAGAATTACACTCTCATGAAGTAAACGACCTTGGCAATATTGACGAATCGGCGATTTCACCCACTTTGAGCCCTATTTTTGGCTAATTCCATTGTTCCAGTCGACCAAACTCATAACTATTTGTTTAGAACTCCATTTTTTCTATCGATTAAGTACAAAAAACTGACCATTTACCAATTTCAACTACCCAATAACGTGGTCAGAAATTGGCAATTTGGTCAATTTCATGAAAATTAAAAAATATGACAATTTCAAATTAGGGTCCAGAATGAACAATGCAGACATTCCTGGCTCTAAAATAACATTTTCTTTGTTATTCAGTCACGTCTCCAGGCCCCCCTGATATTACTCTTGCTTTCTATTTTGAATTTTTATTCAAACAAAAAATAAAAGATTTACTGTTATGCAGACTACTGCAATATTGTAATAATTGTATAAATAATGTCAACCCATTCATGACTGCATATTAGAATGGCTAGTTGGACATTTATTGGAAAATGACATCATTTGTTTACTTTTGAACATCGGCAAAAATCAAGCATTTCCCCTACTTTGAACTCCATTTCCAGGTTCTTTTCATAGTAAAACCAATCAAAATCACCTCTATTTCTATAATATGTTTTCCATTCTATCAAATGAGACCAAGAAAACGAGAATACAACCATAAATACTATATGAAAATAGACCACAAAGTTGGCATTTTAATTAAAAAAAATGGTCGGAGTTTTTTTTTCTCATTATGCACTGCGTGCTGCAGGATTTTTTTTATATGTTGCACACTGACCACATAGACCCATTCTCTCACATGTGGGCCTACCAGCTTTCTCCTGCTTGATTTGAAGCCGCTAGAATTTATGAGTATATATACGTCAAAAACGGTGGCTCCTAAGACGTATATACACGACCAAAACAGTCAAAGGGCTAAGAGTAAGAATTAGGATTAGTCTGCCCAAAATACCTAGGCATGCTAGAGGCCATCCTTGTAATCAACATTTTAAAATGTGTAAACCACACATTGTAAGCTTTGCAAGGAAAAACTATTATTATTATTATTATTATTATTATTGAAAGATGAGGTGAATCATAGAATTGATGAGGGGAAACGGGTGAGTGGTGCACTTAGGAGTCTGTGGAGACAAAGAACTTTGTCCTTGGAGGCAAAGAGGTGAATGTATGAGAGTATAGTTTTACCAACGCTCTTATATGGGTGTGAAGCATGGGTGATGACTATTGCAGCGAGGAGAAGGCTGGAGGCAGTGGAGATGTCATGTCTGAGTGCAATGTGTGGTGTGAATATAATGCAGAGAACTCGTAGTTTGGAAGTTAGGAGGAGGTGCGGGTTTAAACCAAAACTGTTGTCCAAGGGCTGAGGAAGGTTGTTGAAGTGGTTCAGACATGTAGAAAGAATGGAGCGAAACAGAGTGACTTCAAGAGTGTATCAGTCTGTAGTGGAAGGAAGGCGGGGTAGGGGTCGGCCTAGGAAAGGTTGGAGGGAGGGGGTAAAAAGGAGGTTTTGTGTGCAAGGGGCTTGGACTTCCAGCAGGCATGCGTGAGCTGTTTGATAGGAGTGAATGGAGACAAATGGTTTTTAATACTTGACGTGCTGTTGGAGTGTGAGCAAAGTAACATTTATGAAGGGGTTCAGGGAAACCAGCAGGCCGGACATGAGTCCTGGAGATGGGAAGTACAGTGCCTGCACTCTGAAGGAGGGGTGTTAATGTTGCAGTTTAAAAACTGTAGTGTAAAGTACCCTTCTGGCAAGGCAGTGATGGAGTGAATGATGGTGAAAGTTTTTCTTTTTCGGGCCACCCTGCCTTGGTGGGAATCGGCCAGTGTGATAATAAAAAAAAAATTATTATTATTATTAAAAAAAAAAATAGAGTTAAAAGAGACCTAGTAGTTAAGAATGAAACATCCATATATAGTTAATCCCAATAACAGTACAAATGTAGAGTATTTAGACACATATGCAACATCTGGGTATCTTTATTGTAGAGGTTTCACCAACCAGTGGCTTCATCCATACAAATTCTAGTACATAATTTGAAGACAGTAGAACTATATACAGAAGATGAGGTAATCAGCCCCTCAGCCTTGGAGTTGGTGTGGAGAGCACTGTGGTCGTGGAGATTCTGGAGCAAAGGCAAGGAGGTCAGCGTTTATATACTAACGCCAGGTGGAAAGGGACATGTAGCAGACGAGGGCATAGTCACTGGTAGGCGGGATTCCCCAGTGGAAGTAGGTCAGACCCAAAGAGATGGGTTAATTGTATTAGTAGGTTATGTACATGTCCTCAGAATGAAGATTCCATGATGTAATAATGTTGGTAGAATTACCGACAATATGTAAAGTAAAAGAACAAGTGCAACTAATGTGACATTTTTATTGTGGCAAAGTTTCGCTCTCCAGGAGTTTTGTCAAGCCATTACAAACAGTACATAGACACAGAAGGTATATATAGGCTCAGAGTGAGGTGCAATACTAGTGGTAGTAATAGTAGTAGTGATATAAGTTGTAGTAGTAGTAGTAATACAATATGGCAGAACAATTAACTTGCATATACGAGTAAAAGGCTTGACAAGTAAGTAATGGTTTGACAAAGCTCCTGGAGAGCGAAATGTTGCCACAATAAAAATGTCACATTAGTTGCACTTGTGTCCTTTTACTTTACAAGATTCCATGATGTTGCAGTGTCTGACAAGTTGTACAAGAATGGTATGCAATAACAACAAGATGATATTTAGACACATGTGCAACATCTGGGTATCTTTATTGTAGATGTTTTGCCATCCAGTGGCTTTATCAATACAAATTCTCCATGACCACGGTGCTCTCCACACCAACTCCAAGGCTGAGGAACTGATTACCTCATCTTCTGTATATAGTTCTTCTGTCTTCAAATTATGTCCTAGAATTTGTATTGATAAAGCCACTGGATGGCTAAACGTCAACAATAAAGATACCCAGATGTTGCATGTGTCTAAATATCATCTTATCGGTATTGCATACCATTCTTGTAAAAATGTAGAGTATTTTATTTTTTAAGGCCATAAGAGGAATGGTAAGAATGGGAAGGGAATGGGAAGGAAAAGGACTGGGGCAGGATAGAGCAATGAAAAAAAAAAAAAGAATGAGGGTACACAAGAGGGGTGAGGAACATGCCTGACCACTGAGTTTTAAAAAATGCCTAGATAGATGTCTTCTTTACATTATTTAAAGATTATAGCTCATGGTACTACACTTACTATTCTGTTTTCACCATATATTTCTTGCAGCTTCTTTGCAACCTCAAGTGTACCATCAGGAGAACCATCGTCAATTACTATTATCTCGTAGTCAAAAGAACTGTAAAAAGAAAACATTACAGACAAAGGGGTATAACTAGAAAATATTAGACAATGAAAAATTACTGTAAAACTGTACATAACACAACACAACAACACACACACACACACACACACACACCCACACACACACACAAACACACCAAACGTTGAAAGACTTTTAAGCACAGTAAGAAAATATTCAGAAGTATCACAACTAATACACATTAATTAAAAAGCAACATTTGTATTATACTGTAAAATTCGTAATCTTAGTCCTACTTAATAGTCTATATCTAGTTCTTAAGTAACATTTAAGCCTTATGATTATTTTGCCTGAAATGCAATGCATAGCTAGTGGCTTTCTTTTGTGGTTACCAATGTTTTTACATTATTTGCACCACAAATAAATGAAAAAAAATTGTACTGTAGTGTACAGTGGAACCTCGACTTATGAGCTTAATCCATTCCGTGACCTAGCTCGTAACTCAATTTGCTCATATATCGAATCCATTTTCCTCATAATTATTAAATAAATTCCATTAATCCATTCCAGCGGAATTCCTGCTCTTGAGAGGCAGGACAAAATGCTTCAATATGACGCTAATATCAACTCTACGGCTTATTTATCTATCATAATTCATCTAATATGACACAGTAAACAATATAAATAACATGGAAACATGATATATATACTCTAGAATGAATAAAATGTCATTATGTGACTAGTGGTAGCGGCAGCGGCCATTCCCGTTCCCGCTGACTATATCTTCCCATGCTCTTATTATAAGAGAAAACAGAGTGTTTGTGAGGCTAACTGCACTAGATCACTAGTTTCATAAGGAAAACACTGAAACCATGTATTTATAAATAAGAAATATTGTACAAAAACATAGAGAATGTAAAGAAATAAACTGGTTTTATAAAGTGTACATATGCTGACACAGGTGGAGGATGGAAGATAGGCTGCTTGCTACTAGCTTGTACTGCTTCACAAACAATCTGCACACCTCGCTTGTTTATCTATGATTTCATGCTGTAAATCCACCGACATCCTCTTTTTCTTCTCAGCACTATCCTTTGCACTTACTTTCTTAGGACCCATGGTCAGAAAAGAGAAATTGACAATAATAACATGAGAAATGCTTCCATGGTGACATGAACACATGCACAGCTCAACTGATGCTGTGGCGTTCTCTGCACCACCCAGTGACGATGTTCTGAAACTCGGACATTATAATAATAATAATAATAATAATAATAATAATATAATAATTTTATCATTATTAATTTAGGGAACTGGAGCACAGATCCAATACCCTAAATCAAGAGCCCCTCACCAGCATCAAGGAACCTTGATGCTGGTGAGGGGCTACTGATCTAGGGAATTGTATCTGTGCTCCAGTTCCCTAAATTAATGATAATAATAATATTATTTTATTTTATTAACACACTGGCTGATTCCCACCAGGGCAGGGTGGCCTGAAAAAAGAAAAACTTTCATAATCATTCACTCCATCACTGTCTTGCCAGAAGGTGCTTTACACTACAGCTTTTAAACTGCAACATAAACACCCCTCCTTCACAGTGCAGGCACTGTACTTCCCATCTCCAGGACTCAAGTCCGGCCTGCCGGTTTCCCTGAATCCCTTCATAAATGTTACTTTGCTCACACTCCAACAGCACGTCAAGTATTAAAAACCATTTGTCTCCATTCACTCCTATCAAACACGCTCATGCATGCCTGCTGGAAGTCCAAGCCCCTCGCGCACAAAACCTCCTTTACCCCCTCCCTCCAACCTTTCCTAGGCCGACCCCTACCCCACCTTCCTTCCACTACAGACTGATACACTCTTGAAGTCATTCTGTTTCGCTCCATTCTCTCTACATGTCCGAACCACCTCAACAACCCTTCCTCAGCCCTCTGGACAACAGTTTTGGTAATCCCGCACCTCCTCCTAACTTCCAAACTACGAATTCTCTGCATTATATTCACACCACACATTGCCCTCAGACATGACATCTCCACTGCCTCCAGCCTTCTCCTCGCTGCAACATTCATCACCCATGCTTCACACTCATATAAGAGCGTTGGTAAAACTATACTCTCATACATTCCCCTCTTTGCCTCCAAGGACAAAGTTCTTTGTCTCCACAGACTCCTAAGTGCACCGCTCACCCATTTCCCCTCATCAATTCTATGATTCACCACATCTTTCATAGACCCATCCGCTGACATGTCCACTCCCAAATATCTGAATACATTCACCTCCTCCATACTCTCTCCCTCCAATCTGATATCCAATCTTTCATCACCTAACCTTTTTGTTATCCTCATAACCTTACTCTTTCCTGTATTCACTTTTAATTTTCTTCTTTTGCATACCCTACCAAATTCATCCACCAATCTCTGCAACTTCTCTTCAGAATCTCCCAAGAGCACAGTGTCATCAGCAAAGAGCAACTGTGACAACTCCCACTTTATGTATGATTCTTTATCTTTCAACTCCACGCCTCTTGCCAAGACCCTCGCATTTACTTCTCTTACAACCCCATCTATAAATGTATTAAACAACCACGGTGACATCACACATCCTTGTCTAAGGCCTACTTTTACTGGGAAATAATCTCCCTCTTTCCTACGTACTCTAACTTGAGCCTCGCTATCCTCGTAAAAACTCTTCACTGCTTTCAGTAACCTACCTCCTACACCATACACCTGCAACATCTGCCACATTGCCCCCCTATCCACCCAGTCATACGCCTTTTCCAAATCCATAAATGCCACAAAAACCTCTTTAGCCTTATCTAAATACTGTTCACTTATATGTTTCACTGTAATAATAATAATAATAAATTATTCTATTATTATAATAATAACGAGCAAGCTTCAGAACACTGCCAACTTAGTGCACTGTTTACCTCACTGTGGAAGCACTTCTCACGCATTTGCTTGCATTTTGTGCAGTTATTTTGCCAAATTTCTTTTTTCTGACCATAGGTCCTAAGAAAGTAAGTGGAAAGGACAGTGCTGAGAAGAAAAAGAGGATGATGTCCATGGAATTAAAGCACAAAATCATAGATAACCAAGCGAGGTGAGTGGGTTGTGGGTTAAGGGGGAAGTGGGGGAAGCTTGCTCATAACTCAGAGCAAAAAATCGACTGAGCGACGGCTTCTATCTCGAAAAACTCGTATGTTGGGACACTCATAAGTCAAGGTTCCACTGTATTATTAACCCTTTGACTGTTTCGGTTGTATATATACATCTTACGAGCCACCGTGTTTGACGTATATATACTCGAATTCTAGCGGCTTCAAATCAAGCAAGAAAGCTGGTAGGCCCACATGTGAGAGAATGGGTCTGTTTGGTCAGTGTGCACCATATAAAAAAAATCCTGCAGCATGCAGTGCATAATGAGAAAAAAACTCCGACCGCTTTTTTTTAATTAAAACGCCGACTTTGTGGTCTATTTTCATATAGTATTTATGGTTGTATTCTCGTTTTCTTGGTCTCATTTGATAGAATGGAAAACATATTATAGAAATAAAGGTGATTTTGATTGGTTTTACTATGAAAAGAACCTTGAAATGGAGCTCAATATTCAAAAGTAAACAAATGACGTCATTATCCAATAAATGTCCAACTAATATTCTAATATGCAGTCATGAATGGGTTGACATGATTTATACAATTATTACAACATTGCAGTCGTCTGCATAACAGTAAATCTTCTATTTTTTGTTTGAATAAAAATTCAAAATAGAAAGCAAGAGTAATATCAGAGGGGCCTGGAGATGTGACTGATGAACAAAGAAAATATTTTAGAGCCAGGAATGTCTGCATTGTTCATTCTGGACCCTATTTTGAAATTGTCATATTTTTTAATTTTCATGAAATTGACCAAATTGCCAATTTCTGACCACGTTATTAGGTAGTTGAAATTGGTAAACGGGCAATTTTTTGTACTCAATTGATAGAAAAAATGGAGTTCTAAACAAATAGCTATGAGTTTGGTTGACTGGAACAATGGAATTAGCCGAAAATAGGGCTCAAATTGGGTGAAATAGCTTATTCGTTAATATCGTTGAGGTCGCTAACTTCACGAGAGCGTAATTCTGTAAGTTTTCCATCAAATCTTGTACTTTTGGTGTCATTACCAAAGGGAAAAGGTTCTCTATCATTTCACGAGAAAAAATAATTTTTTTTTTTAATTTTTGTGACACCAGGAGACGCCTCAGAATTTGGGGTTGCGAAAGTCAAGGGGTTAAATATTCCCTCGATTATGCCCTTCACCTATCAGTCATTGCAAGCAAGAAATCTTTGTATTGAATAATCTACAAATAAAATTAAATTAGCAAGGTAATTTAACCTTTCAGGATCGACAGGCCCTCTCCCAAACTTGTTCTCAGGGTCGAAAAATATTCAAAAAAAAAAATTATTTTTCTTATGAAATGACAGTTTTTTATTTTTGCGAGTATTATAGGCTATTTTTTTTTTTTGCGATCAATACTTACGGAGATATGGAGGCATGAAGTTGACAGAAATTGAACTGCATATGGCAACATCGCCGACTGCCGGTCACCCGGTAATAGTTTATTTTGTTTTTTCTACTTTTTTCTTTTATTTTTAATATTTTATTTTTTTCAAGTAACTTTTATGGCACAATACACAAATAACCCGCACATAGAAGAGAGGAGCTTACGACAATGTTAACTTTTATGGCCTCTCAGACCAATATAAAGACTATTTGGTATATATTCACTCATTGTATACTACACAATAACAGCACAAACTTTGCTGTCATTATATTGTTTACAAAACATGTTTACACAAACCAACAATAAAAATGTTGTTTATTACTACAGTGGACCCCCGGTTAACGATATTTATTCACTCCAGAAGTATGTTCAGGTGCCAGTACTGACCGAATTTGTTCCCATAAGAAATATTGTGAAGTAGATTAGTCCATTTCTGACCCCCAAACATACACGTACAAACGCACTTACATAAATACACTTACATAATTGGTCACATTCGGAGGTAATCGTTATGCGGGGGTCCACTGTATTTTTCTATCATACATATACACATACAGAGTCACTGGACAGGTTCCTATAACTACAAGAGGTTGTGAAAGCTTGTAGTTGTGTGGAGGTGGACTTGTAAATATGCCGAGTCGCCAGTGTGTCGTGTGTCACAATGATGCATCATACCACCACCCACTAACCCTCGCTGCCTTCCACAACACATTCATTCCTCCCCACAAACCTGCCTTCCCTCCTTCCTTCCTCTCATCTCTTCCTACCTACCTTCCCTCCCTCCTTCCTTCCTTTTTTTTCTTCATTCAAGTAATTTTATGGCTTGTGAGACCAATATAAGGTATATCGAATGTATATTTACTCGTTGTATGCTACACATTAACTGCACAGTCATTATATTTTTTACAAAACATGTTTACACAAACCAACAATAGAAAATGTTGGTTACTATTTTTCTATCACATATAAACACACACAAAGTCACTGGACACTTCCCAGAACTGCTACAGCTTCTGTAAAGCTCGTAGTTGTTGTGTGGGGGTGGACTTGTAAATATGCTTAGTCATCGGCATAATTAGTATCACAAGGACAAATTACACCATCACTCACCACCCTCACTGCCTGTCAACTTCTTCCCCACCCCACCAACCCACATGGAAATTTATTTATTTATTTATTTATTTACAATTTGAGCACACATACAGAGGTACAAAAAAAATACAGATAAGAGCAGCATGCCAAAGCCACTTATACTATGCATAGCATTACGGGCTGGCTTAAAATTAACTTAAGATTAACTAAGCAATGATGAAATCAGTGATAAAACATTAATGTAAACAGATTACTATAAAGCACAAATGAGTATTACAACGACAGGTCATATGGTTGCCTGCATTGCTGTACATTCATCGTATGGAGAATTCTGTTAGGTATGTTTTAAAAAAAATAGAAAAGTTAGAGGGGGGTTTTAGTTTAAAAACATTTATGTAAAATTAATTGTGAAAAAACATTTAAATGGGTGTGGGTGGTAACAGAAACCCACCCGGGGAAGTACTCCGCCCTCCAGATGACGTGAAAAAAAAACCCGTAACTGTTTTGCATGATGGTAGGATTGCGGGTTTTTTTTCTGTCTCAAAACACGCTAAAACAGGTATCTTGCTACCCTACTTACACTTTGGCACACTTCACAGACCGAATGCTATAAATATACTACATCTAGGTTTTTCTCCTTTTTCTAAATAGCTCTTGTTCTTTTTTATTTCTTCTATTGTCCTGGGGGAAAGTAAAAAGAATCTTTCCCTCCTAAGCCATGCGTGTCGTAGAGGCGACTAAAAAGCCGGGGGCAATGGGGGTATAACCCCTTTCCCGTATACAAATACTAAAAAAAGAAGAAAAAAAATTTATAAAACGGGTTTCTTAAAAAGTGCGTGGATGTAGTGCGGTGACAAGAAACGATGATTGCTGATGTTATGAATGAAAAGAATTGGATGTCCTGGCCCTAAACGAAACAAAGTGAAGGGGGTAGGGAAATTTCAGTGGGGGGAAATAAATGGGAAATTAAAACTGGGTATCGGAGGTTAGAGCAAAGGAAGGGTAGCGTAATGTTAAAAGACATTATGGAAGGAAAAAGAGATATGAAAGTGTAAATTCAAGAATTATTGGATTAAAAAAAGGTTGGGTCGAGAATGGGTCATAAAAGCGTGTATCACCGGAGAAAAGAGGAATGCAGAGGAGACAGAGAGATTTTGGGAGTTTAAGTGAATGTTAGGAGCCTTTGAACCCAAATAGAGAAATAATTTTTGGTAGGGGACTTGAATGCTAAAGTAGGAGAAAAATTTTTGAGAGGTGGGTAGGAAGTTTGGGGTGCCAGGTGAAATGAAATGGGGCCCTTTGTTGAACTTTGTTAGAAAGGGGTTTTGTTAAGGTAATACAATTTTAAGAAAAAGAGGATAAATAAGAATACAGATATGAGTAGGGCAATGACAGTAGTTTGTTGGATTATTATTGGTAGATAAAAGACTGTTGAGTAGACTTCAGGTGTCACGTTTATAGAGGGGGCCCAGATTATCAGTCACTTCTAGTTGTGCTACACAGAGTAAAAAGGTAATGGGAACAAGGGGAAAGAAGCATCAGGGGAAGAGAGAGGTGAAGGTTTTTAAACTAAAAGAGGAGGCAGTTAGGGTAAGATATAAACAGCTATTGGAGGATAGAGGGGCTAATGAGAGCATAGGCAATGGGGTCGAAGAGGTATGGGGTAGGTTTAAAAATGTAGTGTTAGAGTTTTCAGCAGAAGTTTGTGGTTACAGGAAAGTGGGTGCAGGAGGGAAGAGGAGCGATTGGTGGAATGATGATGTAAAGAGAGTAGTAAGGGAGAAAAAGTTAGCATATGAGAAGTTTTTACAAAGTAGAAGTGATGCAAGGAGGGAAGAGTATATGGAGAAAAGAGAGAAGTTAAGAGAGTGGTGAAGCAATGTAAAAAGAGAGCAAATGAGAGAGTGGGTGAGATGTTATCAACAAATTTCGTTGAAAATAAGAAAAAGTTTTGGAGTGAGATTAACAAGTTAAGAAAGCCTAGAGAACAAATGGATTTGTCAGTTAAAAATAGGAGAGGAGAGTTATTAAATGGGGAGTTAGAAATTGGGAAGAGGGAAAGGGAATTTTTTGGGGAATTTTAAATTTGATAAGATAGGGAAGCTGTGATTTCTTTGTTAGGGAAAGGGAGGAATAACATCTTGTGGAGGGGAAGAGCATTTGGAGTGGGGGGGGGAAGTTCGTGAGGCAGTAGGTAAAATAAAGGGGGGGAAAGGCACCGGATTGTGGGATAAAGATAAAATGTTAAAAGCGGGGGGGATATAGTTTTGGGTGGTTGTGCAATTATTTTAAATGTTTGGAAGGGGTAAGGTCCTAGGGATTGGCAGAGAGCATGCATATTCCTTTGTATAAAGGAAGGGGTAAAAGAAGTGCAAAAATTATAGGGGGATAAGTCTGTTGAGTGTACCGGTAAAGTTAGGGTAGAGTTATAATTGAAAGAATTATGAGTAAGACGGAGAATAGGAACGATGAAAAAGGGATTTTGGGAAAGGTGGGGGGTGGGGGACCAGGTGTTTACAGTGAAAATATAAGTGAACAATTTAATAAGGGCTAAAGAGGTCTTGTGGCATTTATGGTTTGGAAAAGGGTTGACAGGGTGGGGGGGGGGGCAATGTGCGAGTTGCAAGGTAGGGTGTAGGAGGAGGTTACAAAAGCAGTGAAGATTTTTCGGGGATAGGAGGCTCAAGTTAGAGTTGTGGGGAAAAAAGGGAATTTTTTTCCCAAAAAAGTACCCCTTAGACAAGGATGTGTGATTCCCCCGTGGTTGTTTAAATATATTTAAGATGGGGTTGTAAAGAAGTAATGCAGGGGCCCTTGGCGAGGGGGGGGGAGTTAAAAGAAAAAAAAGAATCACACACAAAGGGGGGAGTTGTCACAGTCTTTTTGTGATCACGTCTCTTGGGAGATTTGAAGAGAATTGCAGAGATTTGGGGGATTAATTTTGGGAGGGTGTGCAAAAAAAAAAATAAAGGTGAATACAGGAAAGATAAGGTTTTTTGGGGTAACAAAAAAATTAGGGATGAAAATTGAATAAGATTGGAGGGAGAGGTATGGAGGAGGTGAACGTATTCAAAATTTGGGAGTGGATGTCAGCGGATGGGGGCTATGAAAGATGAGGTGAATCATAGAATTTAGAGGGAAAAAGGGGTGGGGCATTAGGAGTCTGTGGGACAAAAACTTTTTCCTTGGAGGCAAAGGGGGAAGTTTTAGGTATAGTTTTACCCCGCTCTTATATGGGTGTGAAGGTGGGTGTGAATGTTGCAGCGAGGGAAGGGTGGGGCAGTGGGGTGTCATTTGAGGGCAATGGTGGTGTGAATATAATGGGAATTCGTATTTGGAAGTTAGGAAAAGGGGGGATTACCAAAACTGTTGTCCGAGGGCTGGGAAGGGTTTTTGAGGGGTTCGGACATTAGAAGAATGGGGGCGAAACAAATGACCAAAATGTATCAGCTGTAGTGGAAGGAAGGGGGGTAGGGGGGGGCCTAGGGAAGGGTTGGAGGAGGGGTAAAGGAGGTTTTGTGTGCGAGGGGCTTGGACTTCCAGCAGGCATGCGTGAGCGTGTTTGAAGGAGTGAATGGAGACAAATGGTTTTTAATACTTGACGTGCTGTTGGAGTGTGAGAAAAGTAACTTTATGAGGGTTCAGGAAACCCGCACCCGGGATTTGATCCTGGGAGGGGAAGTACATGCCTGCACTCTGAAGGGGGGGGTTTTAAATTTTGCTTTTTAAAAAACTGTAGTGAAAAACCCCCTTCTGGCAAGACAGTGATGGTGAATGATGGTGAAAGTTTTTTTTTTTTGGGGGCCCCCCTCCCTTGGGGGGAATCGCGGGTGTAATAAAAAAAAAAAATTTATAAGGGTTCAGTTTTTCAGTTTTTTATTTGGTTTTTTGGGTGAGAAAAGGATCTTTGAGAAAGACTTAAATTTTTATAAACGGGTAGTGTTTCTTTTATATTTCAGGTAATAATTTCCCAATTTTGGGGCCTTTTTGTGCATTGAGTTTTTGCATAGTTGAGATGGACACGGGGAAAACACAAAGAGTGATCTTGCCTTGTGTTATGGTCACGTGTTTTTTTGAAGTTGGGCAAGGAGATGTTTGAGGGGGGGGGTTTAAAAAACAGAGTTAAGTGTTCTATGTATTTAATGGTTTGCAGTAATAAGTATGGATGTTTTGTAGGGTAGTGTTTGTGTTTGAATATTGGTGAGTGTTGCCTGTAGTGAGAATTTGTTTTCATTCAACTGCAGCCTTTTTTTTGGGTAATTAGGGCAGATGGTTAATTGTTGTTGGGGGCCCCATGCACAAACCCTAGGTAATAGGGTAAAATAAGAGAGTGATATAGGGCCGGGGGGGCTGACTGTGGACCATAGACCGTATCTTCGATGTAAAGCCCACATCTTTGGGAAATTTTTTTTGAAATTTGTTGTAATGTGTAGAAATTTGAGTCTTTATCAAGGTGGATTCCCAAGAATTTTCCTCTGTTAGCTTTGTGATAGGGGGATGTTTAAACATTATGTTAAGAGGACATCTGTACTCTGTTACCAAACTGAATGAAGTAGGTTTTTTTCCCAAAGTTTAGTGTAAGTTTGTTAGTCCCATCCCCGGTGATATTTTCTGTAAATTGGTATTACAGATTGCTAGCGTGACTGGGGGTCGGGTGGGAGAAGACTTTTTGTAGTGCCCCCTTTTAAATAGGTGGGTTTGGTAATTGCAAGCATTTGGTAGTCATTTATGTATAGGGGAAAAAGGGAAAAGGGGCCAAAGGGCATTTCCCTGGGGACACCACTAATTTGGGTTTTGCAGAAGAGTTTTGCCCATTTCGTCAATATTGGCTTTTGTTGCTGAGTTTTGACTTGAGGGAGTTGGGGAGTGCCCTTTTATCCCCTGTGTGACAATTTTACGTGGAGCAAGTCATGGTCAACTGTATCAAAAGCTTTACGTAAGTCAATGAAGATCCCCGGGGACTTCTTTTTCTCTATTTTCAGTGTATTTATGTTTAGCATGTGTATAAAACATCATTAGTATTTTTTTTAAAGGCCCGAATCCCAAAATTTGGGAGGGGTTTAGTATGTTTTGGAGATAAGGGAGAGTAGATTCGTTTATGAATTAATTTTTTGAAGATTTTTTTGAGGAGGGGGTAAATTGGATATTGGCTATATATTAACTCTGTTTGGTCTCCTCCTTTGTGGATCGGGGGGCCCTTGCTATTTTGAGTACTAAAGGGAAAGGGGGAGGGTTCAATGGATTTTTTTAAAGAGTGTTTTCAACGATTTGGGGAAGCCCTTTTGGAACTTTTTTGTAATAAAGGGGGTAAAGGTATTTTAAAACTCCTGCCCTTTTTTTTTTGTGGTTGATAAAGGGGGACTTCGATGGGTTATCGGAGTAGAACAGTGTGTTCAGTAGTTGCCGGGGAGTAGCATTTGGGGGGGGTATCTGAGCTTGGGATTTTATTGGCAAGGTTTTGTCCTATAGTGGAGAAGAAATCATTGAGTCTGTTTGCTGTTCTGTTGGTGGGAGTTTGGGTTCATCTGATTTTGCTAATTTTATTTTGCTATTTCGTGATATCTTTTTTGTTCCCAGAATTTCTGATAGGGTTTTCCAGGTCTTTTTTATATCAACTCGTAAGTTGGATAATCTGTTCTCATAATACAATTTTTTTGCCCTTCTTATCAGGCTGGTTAGGATTGACGAGTAACGTTTTGTTTTGGTCTCTGGTTATGTGACCCATTCTGTACTGTTTTTCATATTGGTGTTTTGTATTTATGGATTTGAGAATGCTGGGTGTTAGCCAGGGACTGTTCAATCTCTTAGCTGTCATCTGTTTAGATTTTTTAGGGCAGTGCTTATTATAGAGGTATTGGGTCTTTTTTAGAAAATTATTAATACATTCGTCAATATCTGTATTGATTTTCTAGCTCAGTGTGCCAGTCAATGTTTGCTACTGCTGTTGTGAAGTTATTAATGGCTGCGTCATTGTGAAGTCTGAAGGTGATTTTAGTAGTGTCTTGGGGTAGTTTACCAAGAGTTGTTATGAGGAAAGTAGGGTAGTGGTCTGTGGTATTATCTGTAATTATGCCCGATTTTAAAGGGGATATGGTGTTGGTCCAGATGTGGTCAAGTAGGGAAACACTAGTCTCTGTAACTCTTGTAGGTTTTGTTACTGTTGGTAGCAACATACAGTTACTAATTGTTGTTTGTGAATTCAGTAACGTGTGGGTCCTGGTCTTGCAGGAGATTTATATTGAAGTCACCTGAGAGTAGTAAGTGATCTTTGTTCATGCGTGCATCAGTTATCATACTTCCTAGGTTTTGACTAAATTGGCTAATGCTTGACTGTGGAACTCTGTAGATGTTTATCAATGTGAGAGGTTTTTGTAGGTATTTGGATTTGAATTTAGCTATTATATATTCCCCATGTTCATCCCTTGTGCAAGTATTAGTGATACATTCTAGTTGGTCTGAGTAGTATATGGCTGTGCCACCCCCTGTTGGTCTGGCCTACAGTTGTGTATGGCTGTGTAACCAGGAATGGCATAGACATCTTTTACTATCAGGCTTTAGCCAGGTTTCAGTTAGTGTAATGATGGACATATTGGCATGCAAGGAATTTAGTAATGCTATGAGGTCATCGTAATGCTTGCTTAAAGATCTGATATTGTAGTTAAAGATAGTTATGTTGTTGTTGGCACTGAGAAGTGCCTTTGATTGTTCTGCAGTGTAGTAATTACAGTAACTGTTTGATTCATTTAAGTCATTAAATAAGAGGTTGGTATCAGGATCAATGCTTGTAATCATAAGATTTGTAGTGAATCTATAGTTAGAATTAAGTATAAAACAAAGTAAATAGTCTTAAGCTAATAAATAGCACCTGAATTATTTAACAAATGTAAAATAATGAGCTAAGGTAGATTTTTTTTTAGCTAAAATAAGGGAGACCATATAAAAGGGACTAATACAAATAAAGTGATGATCAAATAATGGAGCTTGGGAATATGATAGTAGGTAGTACTATAAAGGTAATTCTTTAAAGTCACTGTCTGAATTTTTTGGGTTATCCTAAGTTGATGGTCTCCTTACTTCCTTCCCTCCATCCTTCCTGTCTCTCATCTCTTCCTTCCTTCCTTCCTCCCTTTTTTCCTACCTTCCGTCCTTCAGGTTTCCTGGGCATTGCTTTCGGTAAAAAACCATGAAATTCATCTTCCCTGACACTTCCATCCATGTTTGAACTGTCACTTAGGAACAAAAGAGCCCCAATTAGCCGAGGAGTGAGGAGTTTCTTAGTGGTAGACATGGTGAACAAGGTGTAATAAAATAGCTTTCCCACAATGCACCACTGGGTCCCCGATGTTTTTTGTACTGCACACACTGACCATGGAGACCCATTCTCTCACATCTAGGCATAACAGCTGTTACCTGCTTAATTTGAGGCTGCTAGAATCTACGCATACTAGTACGGCATCAACCCTGGCACGTAAGCCGTACTAGTACGGCACCAACCCTGAAAGGGTTAAATATACCTGTAGGAATGAAGGGACTCAATATATTGATAGTGACACTCTGGGAGCTTCAGTACAGACCACTCACTCAGAACACCAATGACTGGGAGGTTTATGGATGTTTTCACATGCACCACCTACAGCCAATCCTTAACCCTTTCAGGGTCCAAGGCCCAAATCTGGAGTCACGCACCAGTGTCCAAGAATTTTCAAAAAAAAAATTTGTTATTTTTTCTTATAAAATTGTAGAGAATCTTTTTGTGAAGGCAATAAAACAAAAAGTACGAAATTTGGTGGAAAATTGACGAAATTATGCTCTCGCGAATTTTGATGTGTCAGCGATATTTACGAATCGGCGATTTTGCCGACTTTGACTCCCATTTTAGGCCAATTACATTATTCCAATCAACCAAATTCTTAGCTATTTCACTAGTATTACTTCTATTCTATCGATTGAGCACAAGAAATCGCCAAGTCAACTGTTTCAACTACAAAATAAAGTGATCGGAAATTGTTAATTTGGCCAATTTAACACAAGTTCAAAATATTCCAGTTTCAAAATAGGGTCCAGAATGAACATGTAGGCATTCCTGGCACTAAACTAACATTTCCTCTGTTCATTAGTTATGTTTTGAGGCTTTACAAATAAATTCCATTTTGATTTTTTATTCACATAATGAATTTTTATTCACACCAAAAAATAGAAGATTTACTGTTATGCAATACTGTAATAATTGTATAAATATCATCACCATATTTGTGAATGTATATTAGACCCACCAGCTGACGTGTATTAGACGTGTGAGGTCGTTTGTTTACTCTTGAATATCGGCAAAAATTTAACATTTCTGCTACTTTGAGCTCAGTTTCAAGCCATTTCCAATGCTAAAACCAATCAAAATCATCTCTATTTCTGTAATATGTCTTCCATTCTATCAAATGAGACCAAGAAATCGCAAATACAACTATAAAAAACATACGAAAAAACACTGCAAAGTTGCTGTTTTAATCGAAAAATCATGATTTCATTTTTCTCTCATTATACACAGTGTGCTGCAGGATCTGTTTTATGTGGTGCACACATACCACATAGATGTATTCTCTCATATCTAGGCCCAAATGTACCACTCACAGTTTATCAGAGTGAGCTGAGCTCATGGCGTAGATCTACGGTTTGGACCCTGAACGTGAAGCCGTAGATCTACGGGACGGACCCTGAAAGGGTTAAAGCCCCTGGATAAAAAATACATACTATACCTATTCTATATACATAGTTACAATAACTGTACAGTGGTCCCCCGACCTATGATATTACTCCGTTCCAGAGAGCCCATCGTACGACGAAATGATCATAGGTTGAATTAATTTTCCCCATAAGAAATAAATGGAAATCAAATTAATCCGTGCAAGACACCCAAAAGTATGAAAAAAAAAAAAAAAAAAAAAAAAAATTTACCACATGCAATAAACATTTTCCTACACACAAAAAGAAGGATACATGCACAAGAGTAGAGTAGTACATGCACAATAGAGTGGACCCTCAACTAACAGCAATTTCATCTAACCGCGTTTTGCCGTAGAAAAAAAATCTCTCTAACAATGGGGAAAAGCTCTACCAAAGACGTTCGTCCAGAACATGTCCATGTGCCGGGAGCGCGGCCTGAGCGGGCGCAGCTATTCCAAGACCCAGCGTGCCATTTTTTACAAGCTGCTGCAGTCAGTTTCCACATGTGCCCCAAGAACGCTTCTAGTGCCAAGACTGTGTTAAAAAGGGTGAGAATTACGATGGAAATGAAGGAGATCACTGAAAAATACGAGAGTGGAGTCCGTATGGCCGAGTTGGAAAGGCAACAAAACAAATCACATTCAACCATCAGTACTATCTTGGAGAACAGACAGGCAATCAAGGAAGCTATTGTTGTGAATGGTTCAAGTATGTTTTCAAAACAGAGACTGCAAATAACTGAAGATGTAGAGAGGCTTATCGGAATAGATAAATGAAAAACAATTATCAGGTGATAGTGTTTCTCAGTCTATAATTTGTGAAAAGGCAAGGAAGTTGCATGATGATCTCATTAAGAAAATGCCTCAAAATAGTGCTGTTGATGATGAATTTAAGGCCAGCAAAGGCTGGTTTGAGAGATTTAAGATTCGTAATGACATACACAGTGTGGTGAGGCAGCCAGTTCAGACAAATGCGGCTGAAAAATATGTGAAGGACTTTAACCCTTTCAGGGTCGAGATGCCCTCTCCTAAACTCGTTCTCAGGGTTGAAATTTTTTTTGGAAAAAAAAAAAAATTAGTTTTTCTTATGAAATGATAATCTTTTCCCGATCATAATGACACCAAACGTATGAAATTTGATGGAAAACTTATGGAATTATGCTCTTGTGAAGTTAGCGGTCTCGACGTTTGCGCATCGGCGATTTCGCCCACTTTAAGCCCCATTTTCAGCCAATTCCAGTGTACTAGTCGACAAAAATCATATCTATTTCGCTTGAACTCCATTTTTTCTATCGAATGAGTACAAGAAACCACCCACCGATTTCAACTATCCAATAAAGTGGTCAGAAATTGACTGTTGCCAATTTCACACAAATTTCAGAGGATGCCAATTTCCAAATAGGGTCCAGAATAAACAAGACAGACATTCCTGGCACTAAAATAACATTTTCTCTGTTCATTAGTCATGTCCCCAATCCCCTCTTACATCTCTTTTGCTTTCCACTTTGAATTTTTATTCTCACAAAAAAAATAGAAGATTTACTGTTATGAAGACTACTGCATTAGTGTAGAAATGGTGGAGAAATGGTATAAATAATATCAGCGCACTTGTGATTGGAAATGAAACCTTAACCCTTTCAGGGTCCGTCCCATAGATCTACGGCTTTACAGTGAGTGTCCAAACCGTAGATCTACGCCATGAGCTCGGCTCACTCTGATAAACTGTGAGTGGTACATTTGGGCCTAGATATGAGAGAATACATCTATGTGGTATGTGTGCACCACATAAAACAGATCCTGCAGCACACTGTGTATAATGAGAGAAAAAAACTGAAATGATTTTTCGATTAAAACAGCGACTTTGCAGTGTTTTTTCGTATGTTTTTTATAGTTGTATTTGCGATTTCTTGGTCTCATTTGATAGAATAGAAGACATATTACAGAAATAGAGATGATTTTGATTGGTTTTAGCACTGGAAATGGCTTGAAACTGAGCTCAAAGTAGCGGAAATTTTAAATTTTTGCCGATATTCAAGAGTAAACAAACGACCTCACACATCTAATACACGTCAGCTGGTGGGTCTAATATACATTCACAAATATGGTGATGATATTTATACAATTATTACAGTATTGCATAACAGTAAATCTTCTATTTTTTGGTGTGAATAAAAATTCATTATGTGAATAAAAAATCAAAATGGAATTTATTTGTAAAGCCTCAAAATGTAACTAATGAACAGAGGAAATGTTAGTTTAGTTCCAGGAATACCTACATTGTTTATTCTGGAGCCTATTTTGAAATTGGAATATTTTGAGCTTTGTGTTAAATTGGCCAAATTAACAATTTCCGATCACTTTATTTTGTAGCTGAAACAGTTGATTTGGCGATTTCTTGTGCTCAATCGATAGAATAGAAGTAATACTAGTGAAATAGCTAAGAATTTGGTTGATTGGAATAATGTAATTGGCCTAAAATGGGAGTCAAAGTCGGCAAAATTGCCGACTCTTAAATATCGCTGACACATCAAAATTCGCGAGAGCATAATTTCGTCAATTTTCCACCAAATTTCGTACTTTTTGTTTTATTACCTTCACAAAAAGATTCTCTACAATTTCATAGGAAAAAATAACAAATTTTTTTTTTGAAAATTCTTGGACACTGGTGCGTGACTTCAGATTTTGGCCTTGGACCCTGAAAGGGTTAAAATCCTGTACATGGTTATTTGTAAATATAATTGCGCACTTGTAAGATACAATAGGAAAGCTTAATATTTTATAATTGATATGTTCTAAGGAACAATATATTAAAGGCCATAAATTTTTACTTGTGATTTTTTGATTCCCTTTGAAAGTAGTTAGAAATTAATCAACTTATTGTACCTCGACATCCTGTAAAATGAGGAGGATAAGAGGGCAATAAAAGCCACAGGAGCAAGTCACTAGTAGAGCTGGCAAACTTAGAGCATCATATGGATAACCCAGGGAGGCAACTCGGCATCTATATCGAGTACATTATTGTAGAGCTTAGAGAGGGTAAATATACATACTCATAATCATCCTCATGACTTGATTCAGAGAAATGTGAGCTGCCACTGCCAAGGCTCTGGAGATACCACTGGTGTACAGTCTTTGCAGAAAGTTTAATACTAGTTGCAGGACAAACTTTTGATCAATGAAATCCATGTCAACGGCTGATTGAAGTCTGGATTTCATACACCAATAGCAAATTGGGCTATGCAGCTTCAAGACTGAGCTCATCCACCTTTGAGTTAAACTCTAAACTGTGTTTCATTAAGCTCAGTTGATGGGGGCATTTAATGGATAATAATGTTAGGAGAATACAATGAAACTGTATGGCCTCACTTGCAATTGACGTATAAGTTGTTAACAAGATTTCTAGAAAATCCAGACCTCAACCTTCTGTTGCTATATGTACGTATTAAAGATCCAAAGTTTATCCTGCAGCCAATGTCATAACTTTCCATATAGCCTGTATGAGGCATCATTTCATCCAGGTGGATATATCTGGAGCTGGCAGACCCAAAGCAAGAAGAATGAAATGGCTCAACTGTAGAGTTTAACCATGACAAGGGTAAAGTGAAATACTATACAATGGACCCCCGGTATTCGATGGCATCGGTATCCGATAAATCCGGTACAGTGGACCCCCGCATAACGATCACCTCCGAATGCGACCAATTGTGTAAGTGTATTTATGTAAGTGTGTTTGTACGTGTATGTTTGGGGGTCTGAAATGGACTAATCTACTTCACAATATTCCTTATGGGAACAAATTCGGTCAGTACTGGCACCTGAACATACTTCTGAATTGAAAAAATATCGTTAACCGGGGGTCCACTGTATTTGATACGTTTTAACGCAAAAATTTTGCCTTGCTTCTCGTTAAAAAACCCGCCACATGCGATTCGTCTGAGACATGTCCTCGTGAGGCCTGAACTGCCCAGTGTGTGCCAGTGTTTACAAGCCAGCCAGTGTGCTCGCATCTAAGGATACATTCAGTACATTCCACATTATCAGTGTTTTTGGTGCTTGTTTCTGCAAAATAAGTCACCATGGGCCCCAAGAAAGCTTCTAGTGCCAACCCTGTGGTAAAAAGGGTGAGAATTAGTATGGAAATTAAGATTTTGAAGGGTTTGGGGCTAACCCTGAGAAGCCTATGCCAGTTCATATCAAGTTTATTCTCTATAAGGATTACAATGCTGGGTTTACAGAATTTGGATATTGTGTAGTTTACATGTTTTAAAATAATAATTACAGAGGGTGCCACTAGAACACCTAGCATGGCTAGGCATTACAGGCAGACTTGGATTAATTCTTAACTTTAAAATATTACAAATTATGAGGTAAGTTGGTATTATGGCTAAGTGACTAAATACTAGTTTGTGAGTTTAGCAATGTGAATGCTTTTGTTTTTGCACAATACATAGTTTCAGTATTGGAGTATCACAGGCCAACTTATGACTAGTTAGGATTCATTATTTTAAGATTAAGATTGATATTTCTGTGTTTATGGTCAAATGGGTGAGTGAGTGTAAGTGTGAAATCCATTGTGCCTACTTCAAAAATTAAGGAAATGTGTGCAAAGTGGGTTGAACTGACTCACGAAATCGTAATAACACGATTGCAAACAAACCATACCCCGGTTGGGATTGAACCCGCGGTCAGAGAGTCTCAAAACTCCAGCCCGTCGCGTTAGCCACTAGACCAGCTAGCCACAATAAGATTCGTCCAACTAGGTATATTTCTACACCATAGGAAGGTTAGCACAGGCACCACTGTGACCACAAATGCAAGTTTTTACAGACGAATCTCCAGCTAGCGTGGCCGTGACGAACTCTAGCTAAAGTCCCTTCACTGCCATCAACATGACTCACGAAATCGTAATGATACGACTGCAAACAAACCTCTAGTGGCTAACGCGACGGGCTGGAGTTTTGAGACTCTCTGACCGCGGGTTCAATCCCAGCCGGGGTATGGTTTGTTTGCAATCGTGCTATTATCCACATGCTAGAACATATTTATACAGCAATAGAGAAAAAAGAAGTCCCACTGAGGATCTTCATTGGCTTACGTAACGCTTTCGATACAGTTGACCACGACTTGCTCCACATAAAATTGTCACACTATGGTATAAGAGGGCACTCCCTCAACTACCTAAAGTCATACCTCAGCAACAGAAGCTAGTATGTGTACACAAATGGGGCAAACTCTTCCGCACAACCAATTACAGTTGGTGTCCTAGGCCCTCTTCTCTTTCTCATATACATAAATGACCTCCCAATTGCATCGCAACTACTCAAACCCACACTATTTGCAGATGATACTACATACGTCTACTCTCACCCGAGCCCAGTCATGCTAGCCAATACTGTAAACACCGAATTACAGAAAATATCAACCTGGATGAGGACCAACAAACTTGCTCTAAACATTGATAAAACCTACTACATTCAGTTTGGTAACAGAGCTACAGATGTGTCTCTTAACATAATGATAAATGGATCACCTATCACAAAACTCACAGAGGGAAAAAGTCTTAGGAATCCACCTTGATAATAGACTCAAATTTCAAACACATATACAACAAATTTCCAAAAAAATTTCCAAGACCGTAGGCATACTATCGAAGATACGGTACTATGTTCCACAGTCAGCCCTCCTGGCCCTATATCACTCACTTATTTACCCCTATCTCACCTATGGAATTTGTGCATGGGGCTCAACAACAATAAACCATCTCAGACCACTAATCACCCAACAAAAGGCTGCTATCAGAATGATAAATTCCCACTACAGACAACACACTCCACCAATATTCAAAACTCTAAACCTACTCACAATACAAAACATCCATACTTATTACTGCACCTACTACATACATAGAACACTTAACTCTGACATAAACCCTCCCCTCAAACATCTTACCAACCTCAACAGAACACATGACCATAACACAAGGCACAGATCACTCTGATGTTCCTCGTGTCCACCGCACACTATGCAAAAACTCAATGCACATAAAAGGCCCTAAAATCTGGAATTCATTACCTGCGAATATAAAAGAAACACTGTCTGTTCATAAATTCAAGTCTCTTCTCAAAAATCACTCACCCACAACTAAATAAATACTGAATAACTGTATCTCAAATTGTATCTCATATATGTATCTCATTATTGTATCTCATAAATGTCAACCTGTGACCCACTCAAACTCTGTTACTATTTAACTTCATTACCTAACAGAATACAGTGGACCCCCGCATAACGATGGCATCACATAGCGATTATTTCGCATACCGCTTACTTTAATTGCAAAAATTTTGCCTCACATACCGCTTAAAAACCCCTTACCGATTTTTCTTCCAGATAGCGCTCACATGTTCCACGGTTGGCATTGTTTTACCAGCCAGCCCTCAGCCGGTAACTCAAGCTTACATCGGAATATTTGATATTATTACAGTGTTTTCGGTGCTGTTTCTGGAAAATAAGTGACCATGGGACCCCAAGAAAGCTTCTAGTGCCAACCTGTGGTAAAAAGGTGAGAATTAGTTTTGGAAATTAAGAAAGATTTTGAAGGGTTTGGGGCTAACCTGAAGCCTATGCCAGTTGTGGAATCCATGTGCCTAACTTCAAAAATTCAAGGAAATGTGTGCACAGTGGGTTGAACCTCAACCCGAGTTTATGGATGAAATCACCCTGACAAGCTGTTGCAAGCCGTGCTGGTGACTATTTCAATGACATGGTTGTGGCCCATTTTAGACCATAATCGTAAAGGAAAAGGAGGTACAGAGCTTCTTATGGTCAGATTTGTTGTGCGACCAGAGGTCCAGTGACTCTCAGCTCTCTTAATGGGATTAAAAGATGAGGGAAGTAACCCGAAAAGGACTTGCTCTCAAGTCTAATGGAAGGGAGATTCCCCTTCAAACAGTAAGAAGATAATGCTCTCCCCTCCTCCCATCCCATCAATCATCACCAGATCTTCAATAAAAGTAAGTGTCATGTAAGTGTGCATGCCTTTTTCAGTTTGTGTGTATTTTAAATTAACATTTCATGTGGTAAAAAAAATTTTTTTTCATACTTTTGGGTGTCTTGCACGGATTAATTTTATTTCCATTATTTCTTATGGGGAAAATTCATTCACATAACGATTATTTCGCATAACAATTACCCCTCTTGCACGGATTAAAATCGTTAACCGGGGGTCAACTGTACTCCATTCTACTGATTACACAGCAACACAGTAAATGACCATATGACCTGTCTTTGTAATACTCATTTGTACTAAATTGTTATCTGTTTTACAATAATTTTTGTACCACTGAATATATCATTGCTTAGTTAATCTTAAGTTAATTTTAAGCCTGCCCATAATGCTCTGCATACAAGGGGCTTTGGCATGCTGCACTTTAAAAATTGTATTCCTTGTACTTCTCTGTATCATGTTCAAATAAAGTAAATAAAATAAATATAATCAACCCAGGAGGGTTAATCCATCAACCAAGAAGGTTAATCCATCAACCCAGGAGGGTTAATCCATCAACCCAGGAGGGTTAATCCATCAACCCAGGAGGGTTAATCCATCAACCGAGGAGGGTTAATCCATCAACCCAGGAGGGTTAATCCATCAACCCAGGAGGGTTAATCCATCAACCAGGAGGGTTAATCCATCAACCCAGGAGGGTTAATCCATCAACCCAGGAGAGTTAATCCCATCAACCCAGGAGAGTTAATCCATCAACCCAGGAGGGTTAATCCATCAACCCAGGAGGGTTAATCCCTCAACCCAGGAGGGTTAATCCATCAACCCAGGAGGGTTAATCCATCAACCCAGGAGGGTTAATCCATCAACCCAGGAGGGTTAATCCATCAACCCAGGAGGGTTAATCCATCAACCCAGGAGGGTTAATCCATCAACCAGGAGGGTTAATCCATCAACCCAGGAGGGTTAATCCATCAACCCAGGAGGGTTAATCAATGCAGGATTAACCAATAATTTTCATATTTGTTTGCTTATTTGCCTCTGAGATCATTGATCCTCTTTCCCACCAAGCTTATACCCAGCACCTACTTTAATGCATAACTCAGGTATGATTATTCCTGACAATATCAAGGACTACATCTTGCTCTAGAATATGAAATCAAAATATCAAGCAACACTGGGAGCGACGAGAATCCAAGATAACCAACCTCGAGAACAAGATCCAAAACCTTGAAGAGAAGTTTACATGGGGAAAGTGTTGACACAGAAAATACTCTGAAAAGCAGCTATAGCCAGTCACACTGAACAAATAACAATAAATATGAAGGTTAAAGAAGCAATCAAGGACTGGAATCAGAACATGCACACTCGACTAAATGAATCCCTTTGTTTTCCAAAGACGACAAAACTGAACAAGGCAAGTTGTCTGATGCAGTTATAATAAACAGTCCACACATTCCTAGTGACATAACCCAAGCACAGTGCAAAAAAAACTCCTATCAGGATAATACAAGAACATGTACAAGTCATCGTGCAAAACAATGAAATCAAAAAACATGTTTGCAATGAAAACTAGGAAGTAAACACAGTATAATGATCCGCCCTTCATTCATACGATAAAAGAAAGGACCTAATTAAATCACAATTACAATGAAAAATGGAGTGTACATAAATGAGTGTCTAACAAGAAAAAATGTCAAAAACCTTCTGTTCAGGCTGAGAAAACTTAAACAGGAAAACAAAATACATCAGTGTTCACGTGAGATGGGAAAATACTAGAAAAAGGAAAACATCAACAGGGACAACAATTGTAATATAGTTGGTAGAAATTACCGACAATATGTAAAGTAAAAGGACCAAAAGTCACATTAGTTGCATTTGTGTCCTTTACTTTACAGGACAACAATATACCATCTCAAACGAACATGATTTCTCTCCCTTCCTTAGAAAAGCTGACTTTTTCTGTAACGTTTTAGATAAGTGCCCTTAATACATATACTATACGTGTGGTGCATATGGGTGTACGTTACTATTATATTGTGCATTTATTTTTTTTTATTTACATCACTAGCTAATGCCAACTACCTCCAATACTTTATACTTCTTTCTTTTTATTATTTTTTATTACCCTTTACTGGCCGATTCCCCCCAAGGGCGGGGTTTGGCCCAAAAAAGAAAAACTTTCACCATCATTAAACCCATCACTGTCTTGCCAGAAGGGTGCTTTACACTACATTTTTTTAAACTGCAAAAATTAACACCCCTCCTTCAGAGTGCAGGCACTGTACTTCCCATCTCCAGGACTCAAGACCCGGCCTTCCGGTTTCCCTGAACCCCTTCTAAATGTTACTTGGCTCACACTCCAACAGCACTCAGTTTTAAAAAAAACCATTTGTCTCCATTCACTCCTATCAAACATGCTCACGCATGCCTGCTGGAAGTCCAAGCCCCTCGCACACAAAACCTCCTTTACCCCTTCCCTCCAACCTTTCCAGGCCGACCCCTACCCGCCTTCCTTGAAGTTCATTCTGTTTTCGCTCCATTCTCTCTACATGTCCGAACCACCTCGACAACCCTTCCTCAGCCCTCTGGACAACGTTTTGGTAATCCCCCCCACCTCCTCCTAACTTCCAAACTACGAATTCTCTGCATTACATTCACACCACACATGCCCTCAGACATGACATCTCCACTGCCTCCAGCCTTCTCCTCCCCTGCAACATTCATCAACCATGCTTCACACCCAATAAGAGCATTGGTAAAACTATACCTCATACATTCCCCTCTTTGCCTCCAAGGACAAAGTTCTTTGTCTCCACAGACTCCTAAGTGCCCACTCACCATTTTCCCCCTCATCAATTCTATGATTCACCTCATCTCTCATAGACCCATCCGCTGACACGTCCACTCCCAAATATCTGAATACATTCACCTCCTCCATACCCTCTCCCTCCAATCTGATATCCAATCTTTCATCACCTAATCTTTTTGTTATCCTCATAACCTTACTCTTTCCTGTATTCACTTTTAATTTTCTTCTTTTGCATACACTACCAAATTCATCCACCAATCTCTGCAACTTCTCTTCAGAATCTCCAAAGAGCACAGTGTCATCAGCAGTTAGTTAGTTAAGTTTAATATGTTTATTATGCACCCCATACCCATCCTGTGGGCGGTAGTCAAAAGATTACAGAGGTACATAATTGGTCCAGGGACTGGACTCCAAAGTTTTTGTAGCTGAGCAAGTTACAAAGGTAATGAACTAGATCTGGTCATAATCATGACCAAGTTACAAAGGTAATGAGCTCCAGGTTGAGCTGGTCACACTCATGAAAAATTTCAAAGGTAATGAATCAAAAAACATTAATATGAGAATTTACAAGGTAATGAGCTCCAGGTAGAGCTGGGCACAATCATGACAAGTTTCAAAGGTAATAAATGATAAACACGTTATGACATGATTACAATCATAGACAAATTACAGAGTAATTTATTTAATTTATTTTTATTTATTTAGTAATTTAAGCATAAAACATGAGTAAAAAATTTCAGGTAAGAGCAGCATGCCAAAGCCACTTATATGCATAGCA
Source organism: Cherax quadricarinatus (assembly GCF_026875155.1). Taxonomy (NCBI): domain Eukaryota; kingdom Metazoa; phylum Arthropoda; class Malacostraca; order Decapoda; family Parastacidae; genus Cherax; species Cherax quadricarinatus. Next base: position 86,339,105 of record NC_069401.1, on the reverse strand, counting down.
TAACGGGTTGGCTTAAAATTACTGAAGGATTAACTAAGCATATGATGAAAAAACAGGATAAAAACATTATTGTAAACAGATAACTATAAAGCACAAATGATATTACAAAGACAGGTCATATGGTTGCTTGCATTGCTGGGAATTCAGTCGAAATGGGAGTATTTGTTAGGTTGTGTTTTTTAAAAAAAAATAAAGTAGATTGGGTCCTAGGTTTAACATTTGTTTGATATAATTGTGGGGTAACATATAGGATATACAATTATAAGGTTCAGTTATTCAGTTTTATTTGGTTTTGAGTGAGTAAGTGTCTTTGAGAAGAGATTGAATTATAAAAGGTAGTGTTTCTTTTATAAATTTTCAGGTAATGAATTCAGATTTTAGGCCTTTTATGTGATTGAGTTTTTGCATAGGTGAGATGGACACGAGGAACATTTAAGAGTATCTGTGCCTTGTGTTTATGGTCATGTTTTGTTGGGTTGGCAAGGAGAATTTGAGGGGAGGGTTAATATCAGAGTTAAGTGTTCTATGTATGTAAATAGGTCAATAATAAGTATGGATGTTTTTGAAATGTGAGTAGGTTGAAATTTTTGAATATTGGTGGAGTGTTGCCTGTAGTGAAGAATTTTATCATTCTAACTGCAGCCTTTTGTTGGGTAATTAGTGGTCTGAGATGGTTTTAAAGTTGTTGAGCCCCATGCCCAAATTCCATGGTGAGATGGGGTAAATAAAAGGGGTGATAAAGGGGCCCGGAGGGCTGACTGTGGAAAAATAGTACCGTATCTTTGATAGTAACCTACAGTCTTGGAGATTTTTTTAGAAAAATTTTTTGTATTTGTTAGAAATTTGAGTCTATTATCGGGTGGATTCCCAGGAATTTTCCCTCTGTTGCTTTTATAGGTGATCCCTTTATTGTTAGTTAAAATACATCTGTGCTCTGTTACCAATGAATGGCATTAAAAACATAGTAGGGATTCATCCAAAGCCCCAAAAAAAGATGCTGCGGTGCCGTCTCTCCTCGGAACAGCCTTGCAAAAGCAGCAAGTTTTTCCCCCGGGATCTGCGCTTTCATGAGCACCATCGCCCCCCAAGAGGTCCAAGAAGCCAGTGACCCGTTAGCAGCCCGATGGGAGCTGCCCCGGGGGCATTCAGCGTCCCGGTGGTGCCAAGTTGATTTAAGATCCCCGGCCCTCGTGTGCACGGATGTTGAAACTTGAGGGAACCCAAATCACCTGCCTGGGCAAAACCCGACAGTGCCCCCGCGGTCGAAATCCACGATGCGTCACGTAGTAGAAGTTCCTGCGAGCCCGGCACTCCCCGCAGGCCATTGCTGACATCGTGGGTTAGGGGAAAGTACCCCTATAATGGGGGGACCGGGAGTTGGGTGGGGGAGGCAGGGAGACGCACAGGGGTGAGCATTATGAGAGGGTCCCCTGTTTTCTACCACGCCCTCCCCCCCCCCCCCAGCGGAGAGGGGGGGAGGGGCAAAGGCAACTGTGACAACCCCACTTTATGTTGACTTTATCTTTTTTAACCCACCCTCTTTCCAAGGCCCCGCATTACTTTTCTTACAACCCCCTCATAAATATATTAAAAAAACCACGGTGACATCACATACCTTGTCTAAGGGCCTACTTTTCGGAAAAATTTCCCTCTTCCTACATACCAACTTGAGCCTCACTATCCCATAAAAAACTCTTTACTGTTTCAGTAACCTACCTCCAAAAACCCTACACCTCAACATCTGCCCATTGCCCCCCCATCCACCCGTCATAAACCCTTTTTTTTAAACCATAAATGCCCCAAAGACCCTTTAGCCTTACTAAATACTTTCACTTTTTGGTTTCACTGTAAACCACCTGTCCACACACCCCCTCCCCTTTCCTAAAGCCCCTTGTTCATCTGCTATCCTATTCTCCGTCTTACTCTTTAATTCTTTCAAAATAACTCTACCATTACACTTCCCCAGGTATACTTCAATAAACTTTCCCCCTATAATTTTCCCAACTTTTTTGTCCCCTTTCCTTTATACAAAGGAACTATGCATCTCTCTGCCAATCCTAGGTACCTTACCCCTTCCATCATTTATTAATAATCTTCCAACCAAACTTCTTTCTTACTGCAAATTAATTGCCTCTAATTTATGTTACAAGTCAAATCTTACTCCAAATTAATATTATTCATTGTTCTTACCTGTCCATTTAATTTTGTTTACCACTACTTGTTTTTTTTAGTCGCCTTTTATTGTGTGTGCAATTAGTGTATATTCCAATATTTTTTTTGCAAGAAACCAAAACTATCTTTTGCTAGCTAGTACCAACTACCTCATATTTTTTTTACTTTTTATTGTGCAATAAACTGTTCAACTTATTAATATTATTTCATATGACTATTTGTCCCATTTAACTTTTGTTTACCATTACTTAATTTAGTCCTTACATTATTTCTCCTTTATTTTAGCTTTATATAATTACCCTAGTTATATTCACAACTGTTAAAATAATCTAGGGGCTATTCTCAGGTGTTAAAGTGTAATAAGCTCACAATTTTTTCCATTATATTCCAAAACTCATTTATTTTTATTACCACTTTATTGTTCACCACAACTTATATTAGTCCCTTTTATATTGTTTTCCCCCAATTCTAGCTATAAAAAAATTACCTTTAAAGTACTACCTACTATCATATTCCCAAGCTCCATTATTTGATCACACTTTATTTGTTCACCACAAATTTTTTTAGTCCCTTTTTATTGTCTCCTTTATTTTAGCTTTAAAAAAAAAAAAAAAAAAAAAAAAAAACTACCTTACTCATTATTTTTACATTTTTTAAATAATTCAGGTGCTATTTTTTAGCTTTAGACTATTTACTTTGTTTTATACTTAATTTTTAACTATAGATTCACTACAAATCTTATGATTACAAGCATTGATCCTGATACCAACCTGTTTTTTAATGATTTAAATAAATCAAACATTTTCTGTAAACTACACGCAAAACAATAAAAGGGCACTTCCATAGCCAACAACATAACTGTCTTTAACTACAATACAGATTTTTAAAAACCTTTTTGAGGGTTTTCGTCGTATTTATCTTACGCGTGGGGGGTTTTTTTGACGTACTAGTCGCAAAATTCTAGCGGCTAAAATCCCCCGGCGAAAAGGGGTAGGCCTATGTGAGAGAAGGGGTCTGCTGGTCAGTGTGCGCGGTAAAAAAAAATTTCTGGGACCCAGTGGTGCATTGTGGGAATGCCCCTTTTATAAACAATGTCCACCTGCCTCGGGGAAAAGAAGCTCCTCCCCCTTGGCAAATTTGGGGGCCCTTTTTGTTCCCCAGTGACATTTTTCTAATAGGATGGAAGTGCCATGAAGATGATTTTCGTTTTTTAGTGGGTTTTGACCGAAACTAAGACCAAATATCGGTAATAGTGAAAAAACCCAGACGACCCTCAGCCTTCCACCTCTGGTGCTGGGCCCTTTGTTCCGTTCAGTTTGTTCCAAAACCCCAAGGGAAACTTCTTTTTTCCCCCCCCAAATCCCCAGACTCAGATGAGAGCATGGGGTATGTGTATAGTGAATATGAACTAAAAGCTCTTCAAACTAGTTCAGTAGTGAAGTGAATGAAAATTTTCCCCATGAAGCGTCAGTATTACGACGAATATGCGCTCTGGAAGTGTGCCATACGTTAACCCAAGGGGGAAGGATGTACTCGGAGACACCCCGTGGCTGTACAACAGGAAAGACAGTGAAAATGACAAGAACTGTTGCAATTGGGAGGGAAAAAAAGTGCGTGGTGGTAGTGGTGCCGGGGTGGGGCCCAACAGGGGGCCATGCTGCCACCCACGCTGCCACCCCCCCGCCGCTGCCTCAGCTGATCTGAACAAGGCCCACCATCCCCCATCCCCCACCCACCGGGCCCCCCACAACCAAAACCTCCACAACCACAACCTCCCACAACCAAACCCCCTGTCATTGTCCAGTACCCACCAGAAAAACGCACCTGGGATTGGCGGGAACTGTAAATTTTTTCCAAACCCCCACCAGTTGAGGCAGCCAAAGTGGAATAGGGCCATCTTGTGCATTTGGGAACAATGCCCCTGACGGGAATGTTTCGAGTTATTCTTTAAACGAACCACGTAAAAAGATTGTCAGGAAAGCAACAATACTGAGTACACCATGGAAAAACACAATACTTTCCCCAAAAACACTCAAACCCCAAAAGGGAAGGAGGCAACTGTGGCTGGATGTATCTTTTTTTTGCCCTAATGTTTTTCCACATGTGTATAAGCAAAAAGTGAAATCATAGGGCAACAGCCCCCCTGTTTTGCAACAAAAGGTTTCTTTGAATAATGCCGTAAATCGTTTTGTGCTAATTTAGTATTTCACTTCTCAGATAAAACCAGGCCTGACAGAACTGAAGTTTTATAAGATTGGGAATGTTTTTTGTGTATCTGAAACAAAAATTCAGTACTCTTTTTTACCCCCTTCGGGGAAGCTTGTAATTGACGAGTTTTTGATTCTGTTCAAAGGAAGACTCTCTTTCAACAGTACTCCCAAGAAAAGGGAAACGTTTTGGGTATAAAGTTTTTTTGTGCTTTGTGATTGTTACAGTGGTGTGGATTGGTTTATTGTGTACACGGGAAAAGTTTAACAACAAAATACCGGGAAATTTTTAAGGGGATCTCGGGTGATGGGTTTTAAAACCATAAAATAAACCTACCTTGGTAAGGGGCATATTTTATTACAGATAATGGTACACAAGCCCCTCACTCAGTGATTTTTTTGCGGTGAAACAGACAATGTGTTGGCCAGTGCGTGAAAATCAAAAAAAACATATGCCCGGGTTGACGCTGGCACCGCAGGGGGAGGTGCAGGTTTTCTCCCAATGACATCAGGGCCCTTTTTGGGTGGCATACAAACGAATGCACATTTTTGTCATCAATTCCCCCCTAAGAAATGGCAGACGTGGCAGGCAGCATAGAGAGAGAAATGAACCAAATTTCTAAAACCTGCAGCGTGATGATTACACCTTCAACATGCATTCAGGGACAAATGTGACATGCAGATTGGGTTTTTGTGATTGTGTTCGCAAGAGTTTAAAAGGGGTACATCAAACTTTTTTTCCCCTTTTCTGGACATTTCCATGCTAATGCTTATAAATGTAAAAAGATGAGACCAGAAACAAACCCCAGTACGGCAAATTTTGTTTTTCTGTCCCTCAGAAAATAGTATTCAAAAAACCAAGGAAAGGCACCTGCAATTGCCCGCCCCCAAAATTATCAAAAACTAACCCCGCTCGTCCCGAAGCATGGGACACTTCCGGGAAAACTGCCTGCTCTCTTTGAAAAAAAAGGGTCAGAAGAGGTTTTTGCTGTTCACATACAAAAAAAAAAAGCCCACAACAAAGCAGGACACTGTTTTTTGTGTAGGGTGCAAAATCCACTTGCATGACACCATGTTTTAAAGACTTCCAAGGCTGCAGAACTTCTAGAAACATGTCTGTGACTGTTATGTGTAATAAAATATAGAAAAATAGTAATAAACAAAATTTCATAAAGTTTGTTTGTGTAAATATTTTCTGTAAACAAAAATGACAACAGTGTTTACGCCCCCCTTTTTGTGTAGTATTGAAAAAGAAATAACTTTCAAAATACTGTCATGTTGGGCCTCAGAGGCCATAAAAGTTACTCAGAAAAAGAAAAATTGAAAATAGTACAAAAAAAGAAATAAAAAATCCGGGGGACGGGGCGGCGATGTTACCTATGACTCAAAAATCTAATCCCAAAATTTTTGCAAAATAAACCATACCCCCGGCCGGGATTGAAAACCCGCGGGATGAGTCCCAAAAAATCCACCCCTCGCTTAGCCACAGACCAGCTAAACCACAAAAAGATTCTTCCAAAAAGGTATATTTTTACCCCATAGGAAGTTCACAGGACCTCGTGCCCCAAAAGCAAGTTTTTTTACAGACGAACTCCACTAGCGTGGCCGGACGAATCCCATAGAGTTCATCACGGCCACCTAGCTGGGATTTGTCTGAAAAAATTGCATTTGTGGTCACAGAGGGGCCTGTGTAACTTTTCCAAAAGGGGTAAAATATACCCATTGGATGAATCTTTTTTGGGCTAGCTGGTCAGTGGCCAAAGCACGGGGTGGGGTTTTGAGACATGACCGCGGGTTTAATCCCGGCCGGGGGTTGGTTTTATGTTCCATATGTTGTTCAATTTGGCAAAATTTTACACCTCCCTACTCGGTAAGTATTGACGTTTTTAAAAATTTTTTTTTTTAGCCTTAATGTTTTTGAAAAAATACTCTATTTTTCATAAGAAAAAAATTTTTTTTTTTTTTTTAAATTTGGGGGCCCACCCTGGAAACGAGTTTCGGAGAGGGCCTGCGACCCCCAAAGGGTTAAGCAAGCTTAAAGATGACCTCATAGCATTTCTAAAATTCCTTTCATGCCCAAAATTCCTATATCCTAAAGAAAACCCGGCTAAAGCCCCATACTTCAGATGTCTAAAGCCAATTTCCCGGTTACCCAGCCTACACAACTGTAAGCCAGATCAACAAGGGGGTGGCACGCTTTTTTCTACTCAGACCAACTAAATGTACCTAAAACTTGCACAAGGGGAAAAGAACATGGGAATTAAAGTAGCTAAAACAAATCCAAATACCTACAAAAACCTCTCACATTGTAAAAAAATCTACGAGTTCCACATCAAACATTAGCCATTTAGTCAAAACCTAGGATAAAAATGATGCAGCAGAAAAAAGATCACTTACTACTCTCGGTGACTTAATATAAACTCCCGCAAGACCCGGACCCACAGTTATGAATTCACAAACACAATGAGTAACTGCATGTTGCACCAACATAAAAAACCTACAAGAGTTCAGAGAAGTGTTTTTCCCACTTACCACTTGGACCCAAAACCCCTTTTCCCTTTTAAAAACAGGGATAATTACAGATAATACCACAGCCACTACCCCACTTCCTCATAATCTTGGTAAATTACCCCAAAACATACTAAAGTCACCTTCGACTTCACAATGAGGCAGCCCTTAATAACTTCACAACAGCAGTAACAAACATTGACTGGCACACTGAGCTAGAAATCTTAAAAAGATATTGACGAATGTATTAATAATTTTTTTAAAAAAGACCCAAACCTCTAAACAAGCACTGGGCCCCAAAAAACTAAACAGAGACAGCTAAGGGAAATGAACAGTCCCCGGCTAACACCAAGCATTCCAAAACCATAAATACAAAACACCCATATGAAAAACATACAGAAAGGGGTCACATAAATAGAGACCAAAAAAAAAACTTATCGTCAATCCTAACCAGCCTGATAAAGGGGGAAAAAAACTATTTTGAAACAGATTATCCAACTTACGAGGATATAAAAAAGACCTGGGAAAAACCCCACCGAAAAACTAGGAAAAAAAAAGATATCACGAAAAAGAGAAAAAAAATTAGCAAATCCCGATGAGCCCAAACTCCCACCAACAAAAAAGCAAAAGACTCAATGATTTCTTCTCCACTATAGGATAAAACCTTGCCAAAAAAATCCCCAAACTCAGATACCCCACCAAATGACTACCTCATTGG
>NC_069401.1:86315019-86331000 GCF_026875155.1 Cherax quadricarinatus | reverse complement strand
TCCCCCCATCCTTGTGGGCGGTAGTAAAAAGAACAGAGGTACATAAATTGGTCCAGGGATGGCCCCAATTTTTTGTAGGAGCAAGTTACAAAGGAATAAAACTAGATCTGGTCATAATCATGACCAAGTTACAAAGGTAAGGAGGCTCCGGTAGAGTGGTACAATCATGACAAGTTTAAAAGGGTAATAATGATAAAAAACGTTATGACATGATTAAAATATAGACAAATTAAGAGTAATTTATTTATTTTTTTATTATTTTTTTATTTAAGCATACAAACAGAGGTACAAAAAATAAAAAAAAGGCAGCATGCCAAACCAACTTATATGCATAGCTTTAGGGTGGTTTAAAAATTTAAATTTTAGATTAACTAAGCAATGAAAAAATCAGTGAAAAAACTTTATTGTAAACAGATAACTATAAAGCACAAATGAGTTTACAAAGACGGGTTCTAGGTTGTTGCATTGCTGTACATTCAGCGAATGGAGTATTCTGTTGGGTAGTGTTTTAAAAAAATAATAAAGTAGTTTGGGCCTAGGTTTAACATTTGTTTGATAAAATTGTGAGTAACATATAGGATATAAATTTATAAGGTTCATTTATTCATATTTATTTGGTTTTTGAGTGAGTAAGTGATTTTTGAGAAGGACTGAATTTATAAACAGGGAGTGTTTTTTTATATTTACAGGTAATGAATTCCCCGATTTTTGGGCCTTTTTTGTGCATTGAGTTTTTGCATAGCGTGAGTGGACACGAGGAACTCAAAGGTGATTGTGCCTTGTGTTTTGGTCAGTGTTCTGTTGAGGTTGGCAAGGAATGTTTGAGGGGAGGGTTAATCAGAGTTTGTGTCTATGTATGTAATAGGTGCAAAAATAAGTATGGTTTTTTGAAAGTGAGTAGGGTTGGGGTGTTTTGAATATTGGGGAGTGTTGCCTGTATGAGAATTTGTTTCATTCTAACTGCAGCCTTTTGTTGGGTAATTAGTGGTCTGAGATGGTTAATGTTGTTGAGCCCCATGCCCCAAATTCCATAGGTGAGATAGGGGTAAATAAGAGAGTGATAAAGGGCCAGGAGGGCTGACTGTGGAACATAGTACCGTATCTTCGATAGTATGCCTACAGTCTTGGAGATTTTCTTAGAAATTTGTTGTATATGTGTATAAAATTTTGGGTTATTAGGTGTTTCCGGTTTTTTGTTATGTTAAGAGGTACATCTGTATCTCTGTTACCAAACTGAATGAGCAGTTAACATAGTAGGGAATTCATCCAATGCCCCAACAACAGATGTTGCTAGGTGCCTGTCTCTCCTCGGCAGACAGCCCTTGCAAACAGCAGCAAGTTGCCCAGGGATCTGCTGCTTGCACGAGCACCATCGACCCTCCCCAAGAGGTCCAAGAAGCCAGTGACTCCGTTAGCAGCCCGATGGAGAGCTGCCCTTGGGACATGTCAGCGTCCTGGTGGATGCCAAGTTGATTGAAGATCCCAGGCCCTCGTGTGCACGGATGTTGAAGCTTGAGGAACCGAGTACACACTGCCTGTGGCACACCTGACAGCTGCCTCGCGGTCGAACTCCACGATGCTGTCACTGTAGTAGAAGTTCCTGCGAGCCCGGCACTCCCTGCAGTGCCATTGCTGACATCGTGGGTTAGGGGAGAAGTACCCTCTATAGATGGGGTGACGCTGGGAGTTGGGTGGGTGAGGCAGGGGAGACGCACAGGAGTGAGGCATTATGAGAGGGTCACTGTTTACTACACACGCCCTCCCCCTCCCCCCCAGCGGAGAGGGGGGGAGGCGCAAAGAGCAACTGTGACAACTCCCACTTTATGTGTGATTCTTTATCTTTTAACTCCACGCCTCTTGCCAAGACCCTCGCATTTACTTCTCTTACAACCCCATCTATAAATATATTAAACAACCACGGTGACATCACATATCCTTGTCTAAGGCCTACTTTTACTGGGAAATAATTTCCCTCTTTCCTACATACTCGAACTTGAGCCTCACTATCCTCATAAAAACTCTTCACTGCTTTCAGTAACCTACCTCCTACACCATACACCTGCAACATCTGCCACATTGCCCCCCTATCCACCCTGTCATACGCCTTTTCCAAATCCATAAATGCCACAAAGACCTCTTTAGCCTTATCTAAATACTGTTCACTTATGTGTTTCACTGTAAACACCTGGTCCACACACCCCCTACCTTTCCTAAAGCCTCCTTGTTCATCTGCTATCCTATTCTCCGTCTTACTCTTAATTCTTTCAATAATAACTCTACCATACACTTCACCAGGTATACTCAATAAACTTATCCCCCTATAATTTTTGCACTCTTTTGTCCCCTTTGCCTTTATACAAAGGAACTATGCATGCTCTCTGCCAATCCTAGGTACCTTACCCTCTTCCATACATTTATTAAATAATCGCACCAACCAACTTCTTTCTTACTGCTATTAATTGCTCATAATTTTATGTTACAAGTCAAATCTTACTCCAAATTAATATTATTCATTGTTCTTACCTGTCCATTTAATTTTGTTTACCACTACTTGTTTTTTTAGTCGCCTTTTATTGTGTGTGCAATTAGTGTATATTCCAATTACTTTTTTGCAAGTACCAAAACTATCTTTTGCTAGCTAGTACCAACTACCTCATATTTTTTTTACTTTTTATTGTGCAATAAACTGTTCAACTTATTAATATTATTTCATAGTGACTATCTGTCCATTTAACTTTGTTTACCATTACTTAATTTAGTCCCTTACATATTTTCTCCTTTATTTTAGCTTTATATAATTACCCTAGTTCATATATTCACAACTGTTAAAATAATCTAGGTGCTATTCTCAGGTGTTAAAGTGTAATAAGCTCACAATTTTGCCATTATATTCCAAAATTCATTTATTTGATTACCACTTTATTGTTCACCACAACTTATATTAGTCCCTTTTATATTGTTTTCCCTAATTCTAGCTATAAAGAATTACCTTTAAAGTACTACCTACTATCATATTCCCAAGCTCCATTATTTGATCATCACTTTATTTGTTCACCACAAATTATTTTAGTCCCTTTTATATTGTCTCCTTTATTTTAGCTTTTAAAAAAAAAAAAAAAAAAAATACCTTAGCTCATTATTTTTACATTTGTTAAATAATTCAGGTGCTATTTTTTAGCTTTAGACTATTTACTTTGTTTTATACTTAATTCTAACTATAGATTCACTACAAATCTTATGATTACAAGCATTGATCCTGATACCAACCTGTTATTTAATGACTTAAATGAATCAAACAGTTACTGTAATTACTACACAGCAAAACAATCAAAGGCACTTCTCATAGCCAACAACATAACTGTCTTTAACTACAATATCAGATCTTTAACCCTTTGAGGGTTTTCGTCGTACTAGTACGTCTTACGCGTAGGGGTTTTTGACGTACTAGTACGCATAAATTCTAGCGGCCTCAAATCTCGCGCGAAAAGGCTGGTAGGCCTAGGTGTGAGAGAATGGGTCTGCGTGGTCAGTGGCCGGTAGAAAAAAAATCTGGGACCCGTGGTGCATTGTGGGAATGCCCTCTTAGTAAACAATGTCCACCATGCCCCGCGGTAAGAAGCTCCTCACTCCTTGGCGAATTGGGACACTTTTGTTCCCCAGTGACAGTTCTAATAGTGATGGAAGTGCCAGTGAAGATGAGTTTCGTGGTTTTAGTGGGTTTTGACCGAAACTAATGACCATAATATCGTAATAGTGAAGAAAACCCAAAACGACCCTCAGCCTTCCACCTCTGGTGCTGGGCCTTCGTGTTCACGTTCAGTTGTTCCAGAACCCAAGAGGAAACTTCTATTTTCCCAAATCCCAGACTCGATGAGAGCATGGGTGATGATATTGATAGTGAATATGAACTACAAGCTCTTCAAACTATTTTCCAGTAGTGATAGTGAAGTGCAATATTCCCCATGAAGCGTCAGTATATACGACATATATGCGCTCGGGAAAGTGTGCCATACTTTATACCAAGGGGAAGGAGTGATCCGAGATACATCCCGTGGCTGTACACGGGAACAGACAGTGAAAATGACAAGATACTGTTGCAATTGGGATGGAAAATGTGCGGGGTGGTAGTGGTGCCGGCGGTGAGGCACCAGCATGGGCCATGCTGCCACCCACGCTGCCACCCACGCCGCTGCCTCAGCTGATCTAGAACAAAGGCCACCACCCCCCCACTCCCCCACCACACCAGCCTCCACAACCACAACCTCCACAACCACAACCTCCACAACCACAACCACCTGTCATTGCCCCAGTACCCACCAGCAGACCGAAACCTGGGATTGGCAGGAAGCGTCAATTTTGTCCAAATCCCCACCAGTTTGATGGCAGCCAAAGGGGAATACGGCCATCTTGTGCACTTGGGAACAATGCCACTGAACTGGAATGTTTCGAGTTATTCTTTGACAAACCACTGATGAAAAGTATTGCATGGAAAGCCAACACATACTACGAGTACACCATGGCAAACACAATACTTTCACCAAAATCACGTCTACACCAATGGAAGGGGGGCAACTGTGGCGAGATGTATTTTTTCCCTTTGCCACAATAATGCTTATGCCACATGTGTATAAGCACAAAGTAAAAATCATACTGGTCAACAGACCCCCTGATTGCAACAAAAGGTTTCAGTGATATAATGCCAGTGAATCGATTTGTGCTAATGTTACGATGTTTCCCACTTCTCAGATAAAACCAGGCCTGACAGAACTGACAGGTTATATAAGATTAGGAATGTGTTTGTGTATCTGAAACAGAAATTCAGTACTCTTTTATCCTTCAGGAAGTTTGTAATTGACGAGTCTTTGATTCTGTTCAAAGGAAGACTCTCTTTCAAGCAGTACATACCAAGAAAGGGAGGAAACGCTTTGGTATAAAGTTGTTTGTGCTTTGTGATTGTTACAGTGGTGTGGTTTTGGGATATTATTGTGTACACTGGAAGTTTATACATAGCAAAATACCAGGAAGTTATTGGGCATCTCAGGTGATGTGGTTCGAACCATGATAGAACCATACCTTGGTAAGGGGCAAAATTTTATACAGATAACTGGGACACAAGCCCCTCACTCAGTGATTTTTTTTCGAGTGAACATGACAGATGTGTGTGGCACATGCGTGCAAACGAAAACATATGCCCAGTTTGACGCTGGCACTCGCAGAGGTGAGGTGCAGGCGTTTGGCTGCCAATGACATCATGGCATTTCGGTGGCATGACAAACGAGATGTCACACTGTTTTTCATCAATTCACCCTAATGAAATGGCAGACAGTGGCAGGGAGCATAGAGAGAGAAATGAACCCAAATTTTAAAACCTGCAGCTGTGATTGATTACACCTTCAACATGCATTCAGTGGAACAAATGTGACATGCAGATTGGGTTTGCTGATTGTGTTCGCAAGAGTTTAAAAAGTGGTACATCAAACTGTTTTTTTTTCCCTCTTCTGGACATTTCCATGCTCAATGCTTATAATATGTATAAGATGACACCAGAAACAAACCACATACGGCAAATTCCCGTTTGTCTGTCATCAGACAAATAGTATTTAAGTACCAAGGAAATGCACCTGCAATTGCCCGCCCACCAAATATCAACAACTACCCGCTCGTCTGAAGCATGGTGATCACTTCCGGTAAAACTGCCTGCTACTGCTTTGAAGAAAAAGGCTCAGAAGAGGTGTTACGTCTGTTCACATACAAAAAAACGCCCACAACAACGCAGAGACACTCGTTTTATGTGTGAGGAGTGCAAAACTCCACTGTGCATGACACCAGTTTCAAAGACTTCCACAGGCGCAGAACTTCTAGAAACATGTCCTTTTGACTGGGATATGTGTATATAAAATATAAAAAAATAGTAATAAACAACATTTCATATTGTTTGTTTGTGTAAATATTTTCTGTAAACAAAATAATGACAACAGTGTTTACGCCCTTATTGTGTAGTATTGAAAAAGAAATAACTTACAAAATACTGAACATGTTGGCCTCAGAGGCCATAAAAGTTACTCAGAAAAAGAAAAATTGAAAATAGTACATAAAAAAGTAAATAGAAAAATACCGGGTGACGGCAGTCGGCGATGTTACCATATGACTCAAGAAATCGTAATCACACGATTGCAAATAAACCATACCCCCGGCCGGGATTGAACCCGCGGTCATAGAGTCTCAAAACTCCAGCCCGTCGCGTTAGCCACTAGACCAGCTAGCCACAATAAGATTCATCCAACTAGGTATATTTCTACACCATAGGAAAGTTAGCACAGGCACCTCTGTGACCACAAATGCAAGTTTTTACAGACGAATCTCCAGCTAGCGTGGCCGTGACGAACTCTAGCTAGAGTTCATCACGGCCACGCTAGCTGGAGATTCGTCTGTAAAAACTTGCATTTGTGGTCACAGAGGTGCCTGTGCTAACTTTCCTATGGTGTAGAAATATACCTAGTTGGATGAATCTTATTGTGGCTAGCTGGTCTAGTGGCTAACGCGACGGGCTGGAGTTTTGAGACTATGACCGCGGGTTCAATCCCGGCCGGGGGTATGGTTTTATGTTACCATATGTTGTTCAATTTTGGCAAATTTCACACCTCCCTATCTCGGTAAGTATTGACGTTAAAATTTTTTTGTTTAGCCTATAATGTTTAGAAAAAAATACTCTATTTTTTCATAAGAAAAAATTTTTTTTTTTTTTGAAATTTGGCCGACCCTGAGAACGAGTTTCGGAGAGGGCCTGTCGACCCTCAAAGGGTTAAGCAAGCATTACGATGACCTCATAGCATTACTAAATTCCTTGCATGCCAATATGTCCATCATATCACTAACTGAAACCTGGCTAAAGCCTGATACTTCAGATGTCTATGCCATTCCTGGTTACACAGCCATACACAACTGTAGGCCAGATCAACAAGGGGGTGGCACAGCTATGTACTACTCAGACCAACTAGAATGTATCACTAATATTTTGCACAAGGGATGAACATGGGAATAATAGTAGCTAAATTCCAAATCCAAATTTCCTACAAAAACCTCTCACATTGATAAACATCTACAGAGTTCCACAGTCAAAAATTGCCGATTAGTCAAAACCTAGGAAGTATGATAACTGATGCATGCAAAGAACAAAGATCACTTACTACTCTCAGGTGACTTTAATATAAATCTCCTGCAAGACCAGGGCCCACACGTTTCTGAATTCACAACACAATGAGTAACTGCATGTTGCTAAACCCAAAAGTAACAAAACCTACAAGTTACAGAGACTAGTGTTTCCCTACTTGAAACCACATCTGGACCAACACCATATCTCCTTTAAAATCAGGCATAATTACAGATAATACCACAGACCACTACCCTACTTTCCTCATAACTCTTGGTAAATTACCCAAGACACTACTAAAGTCACCTTCAGACTCACAATGAGGCAGCCATTAATAACTTCACAACAGCAGTAACAAACATTGACTGGCACACTGAGCTAGAAATCTATACAGATATTGACGAATGATAATTAATATGTTCTAAAAAAGACCCAATACCTCTATAACAAGCACTGCCCTAAAAAACTAAACAGATGACAGCTAAGAGACTGAACAGTCCCTGGCTAACACCAAGCATTCTCAAATCCATAAATACAAAACACCGATATGAAAAACAGTACAGAATGGGTCACATAACTAGAGACCAAACAAAACGTTACTCGTCAATCCTAACCAGCCTGATAAGAAGGGCAAAAAAACTATTATGAGAACAGATTATCCAACTTACGAGGCGATATAAAAAAGACCTGGAAAACCCTATCAGAAATTCTAGGAACAAAAAAGATATCACGAAATAGAGAAATAAAATTAGCAAAATCAGATGAGCCCAAACTCCCACCAACAGAAACAGCAAACAGACTCAATGATTTCTTCTCCACTATAGGATAAAACCTTGCCAATAAAATCCCAAGCTCAGATACCCCACCAAATGACTACCTCATTGGCAACTACCCGAACACACTGTTCCTAGCTCCGACTAACCCATACGAAGTCTCCCTTATTATCAACGCACTAAAAAACAAGGCAGGAGATTTAAATGCCTTACCACCCTTTATATACAAAAAAGTGTCAAGTTCTATCACCAATCATTGCAGCACTCTTTAACAAATCCATTGAATCCTCCACCTTCCCTACAGTTCTCAAAATAGCAAGGGTCACCCCGATCCATAAAGGAGGAGACCAAACAGAGTTGAATAACTATAGGCCAATATCCAACTTACACCCGCTCTCAAAAATCTTCGAAAAATTAATTCATAAACGAATCTACTCCTACCTCATCTCCCAAAACATACTCAACCCCTGCCAATTTGGATTCAGGCCTAATAAAAATACTAATAATGCTATTATACACATGCTAGAACATATATACACTGCAATAGAGAAAAAAAGTCCCACTGGGGATCTTCATTGACTTACGTAAAGCTTTCGATACAGTTGACCATGACTTGCTCCACATAAAATTGTCACACTATGGTATAAGAGGGCACTCCCTCAACTACCTCAAGTCATACCTCAGCAACAGAAGCCAATATGTGTACGCAAATGGGGCAAACTCTTCCGCACAACCAATTACAGTTGGTGTCCCACAGGCAAGTGTCCTTGGCCCTCTTCTCTTTCTCCTATACATAAATGACCTACCAAATGCTTCGCAATTACTCAAACCCACACTATTTGCAGATGACACTACATACATCTTCTCTCACCCGAGCCCAGTCACGCTAGCCAATACTGTAAATACCGAATTACAGAAAATATCTACCTGGATGAGGACCAACAAACTTACACTAAACATTGACAAAACCTACTTCATTCAGTTTGGTAACAGAGCTACAGATGTCCCTCTTAACATAATGATAAACAGATCACCTATCACAAAGCTAACAGAGGGAAAATTCTTAGGAATCCATCTTGATAATAGACTCAAATTTCATACACATATACAACAAATTTCTAAGAAAATTTCCAAGACCGTAGGCATACTATCGAAGATACGGTACTATGTTCCACAGTCAGCCCTCCTGGCCCTATATCACTCTCTTATTTACCCCTGTCTCACCTATGGAATTTGTGCATGGGGCTCAACAACAATTAACCATCTCAGACCAATAATTACCAAACAAAAGGCTGCAGTCAGAATGATAAATTCCCACTACAGGCAGCACACTCCACCAATATTCAAAACACTAAACCTACTCACCATACAAAACATCCATACTTATTACTGCACCTACTACATACATAGAACACTTAACCCTGATATTAACCCTCCCCTCAAACATCTTGCCAACCTCAACAGAACATGACCATAACACAAGGCACAGATCACTCTTTGATGTTCCTCGTGTCCATCTCACGCTATGCAAAAACTCAATGCACATAAAAGGCCCTAAGATCTGGAATTCATTACCTGTAAATATAAAAGAAACACTGTTTATAAATTCAAGTCTCTTCTCAAAGATCACTTACTCACCCAAAACTAAATAAATACTGAATAACTGAACCTTATAAATTGTATATCTTAAATATTTCTCACAATTATATCACATAAATGTTAAACCTAAGACCCAATCTCACTTTTGTTATTTTTTAAATACACTACTTAACAGAATACTCCATTCTACTTAATGTACAGCAATGCCTGCAACCATATGACCTGTCTTTGTAATACTCATTTGTGATTTATTGTTATCTGTTTACAATAATGTTTTATCACTGATTACATCATTACTTAGTTAATCTTAAGTTAATTTTAAGCCTGCCCGTAATGCTATGCATACAAGTGGCTTTGGCATGCTGCTCTTACCTGTATTTTTTTTGTACCTCTGTATGTATGCTCAAATTACTAAATAAATAAATAAATAAATAAAAAGAGGCAACAGGGTTATGTCGGCATATCCGAAGTGTCCACTAGTGCCGGGATTGATCCCAGGTGCCTCAGATGTGAGCTTATGACGTTACCACTTCAACCTCAAGACAATGAAAGATGCCATAAATGCTGTGCATTCTATGAGTTTTACAATCATTGTATATTTTTGTATATGAAGTGATTTAAATAAAGAATCTGAATCTGATGGAACCCCAGTGAAAGCAAGTGAAGGACCCCAATGAAAGCAAGTGAAGGACCCCAATGAAAGCAAGTCAAGGACCCAATGAAAGCAAGTGAAGGACCCAATGAAAGCAAGTGAAGGACCCAATGAAAGCAAGTCAAGGACCCCAATGAAAGCAAGTCAAGGACCCCAATGAAAGCAAGTCAAGGACCCCAATGAAAGCAAGTCAAGGACCCCAATGAAAGCAAGTTAAGGACCCCAATGAAAGCAAGTTAAGGACACCAATGAAAGCAAGTCAAGGGCCCCAATGAAAGCAAGTCAAGGACCCCAATGAAAGCAAGTCAAGGACCCCAATGAAAGCAAGTCAAGGACCCCAGTGAAAGCAAGTGAAGGACCCCAGTGAAAGCAAGTCAAGGACCCCAATGAAAGCAAGTCAAGGACCCCAATGAAAGCAAGTCAAGGACCCAATGAAAGCAAGTGAAGGACCCAATGAAAGCAAGTGAAGGACCCCAGTGAAAGCAAGTCAAGGACCCCAGTGAAAGCAAGTCAAAGACCCCAATGAAAGCAAGTCAAGGACCCCAATGAAAGCAAGTCAAGGACCCCAATGAAAGCAAGCCAAGGACCCCAATGAAAGCAAGTCAAGGACCCCAATGAAAGCAAGTCAAGGACCCCAATGAAAGCAAGTCAAGGACCCCAATGAAAGCAAGTGAAGGACACCAATGAAAGCAAGTCAAGGACACCAATGAAAGCAAGTCAAGGACACCAATGAAAACAAGTCAAGGACCCCAATGAAAGCAAGTGAAGGACGCCAATGAAAGCAAGTGAAGGACACCAATAAAAGCAAGTGAAGGACACCAATAAAAGCAAGTGAAGGACGCCAATAAAAGCAAGTGAAGGACGCCAATAAAAGCAAGTGAAGGACGCCAATAAAAGTAAGTGAAGGACGCCAATAAAAGCAAGTGAAGGACACCAATAAAAGTAAGTGAAGGACACCAATAAAAGCAAGTGAAGGACACCAATAAAGGCAAGTGAAGGACGCCAATAAAGGCAAGTGAAGGACACCAATAAAAGCAAGTGAAGGACGCCAATAAAGGCAAGTGAAGGACACCAATAAAAGCAAGTGAAGGACACCAATAAAAGCAAGTGAAGGACGCCAATAAAGGCAAGTGAAGGACGCCAATAAAAGTAAGTGAAGGACACCAATAAAAGCAAGTGAAGGACGCCAATAAAGGCAAGTGAAGGACACCAATAAAAGCAAGTGAAGGACGCCAATAAAGGCAAGTGAAGGACGCCAATAAAAGCAAGTGAAGGACACCAATAAAAGCAAGTGAAGGACACCAATAAAAGCAAGTGAAGGACGCCAATAAAGGCAAGTGAGGACGCCAATAAAAGTAAGTGAAGGACACCAATAAAAGCAAGTGAAGGACACCAATAAAAGCAAGTGAAGGACGCCAATAAAGGCAAGTGAAGGACACCAATAAAAGCAAGTGAAGGACGCCAATAAAGGCAAGTGAAGGACGCCAATAAAAGCAAGTGAAGGACACAATAAAAGCAAGGAAGGACACCAATAAAAGCAAGTGAAGGACGCCAATAAAAGCAAGTGAAGGACACCAATAAAAGCAAGTGAAGGACACCAATAAAAGCAAGTGAAGGACGCCAATAAAAGCAAGTGAAGGACGCCAGAAGTAACAAGTCACAGACTCTGGGTTATCCTTGGTAATTTACATATATATCATCCTGCAAGACAAATATAATATTAGTATAAGTGTGGGTAAATCAAGTTAGTTATCTGACCTGTCATGGAAGTATTTACACAGCAGCCAGACAATAATGGGTAGATTATCTTTCTCATTATAAGTGGGCAGCAACACTGAGTACTTGTCACCAGCCATGATACAACACAGTATTGACCACAGCTAATATGTCTTCAACACTTGTACTATACTCTCTTAACACTGATGACAGGTAATGAGTCGTGTGTCAAGACGTGTGTCAAGACGTGTGTCACGACGTCACTGCTGTGTTGTCACCTCTGACGTCACAATATACTAAGTATCTACACTTGTCTAATTAACTTCATTTACCTTCACGTATACATTAATACACCTATACAAATTATCATACACAGTAACATATGTGTAAATAACCCAGGATAACTCCCTGAAAAAAGTCAGTCAAAGTGACTTTCTATTGGGTCATTTTTTTTTTTCCAGTGTTGTGTTGAAGATATATATAATACACTGGGTAAGGGATTATAACAAATATTACTAACTATTAACAAAGTTTTAAGCAAGCATAATCCAACGGATTAGGTTTTGCCACCTAAGTGGCTAGTTTATTGTGCACCCCATATTGTGCACCCCATATTGTGCACCCATATTGTACACCCCATATTGTACACCCCATATTGTACACCCCATATTGTACAACCCATATTGTGCACCCCATATTGTGCAACCCGTATTGTGCACCCCATATTGTGCAACCCGTATTGTGCACCCCATATTGTACACCCCATATTGTGAACTCCATATTGTACACCCCATATTGAGCACCCCATATTGTGCAACCCATATTGTGCACCCCATATTGTACACCCCATATTGTGAACCCCATATTGTACACCCCATATTGTGCACCCCATATTGTACACCCCATATTGTGAACCCCATATTGTACACCCCATATTGTGAACCCCATATTGTACACCCCATATTGTGCACCCCATATTGTACACCCCATATTGTACACCCCATATTGTGCACCCCATATTGTGCAACCCATATTGTGCACCCCATATTGTACACCCCATATTGTGAACCCCATATTGTACACCCCATATTGTACACCCCATATTGTACACCCCATATTGTGCACCCCATATTGTGCACCCCATATTGTACACCCCATATTGTGCACCCCATGTTGTGAACCCCATATTGTGCACCCCATATTGTGAACCCCATATTGTACACCCCATATTGTACACCCCATATTGTGCACCCCATATTGTACACCCCATATTGTACATCCCATATTGTACACCCTATATTGTGCACCCCATATTGTACACCCCATATTGTGCACCCCATATCCATCCTGTGGACGGTAGCGCGAGAGCATATGGATACACAGAAGGCCTAGGAACTAGGCCCCAAAGGGTTAACAGGAATACATATGGATTTATATCTACATATCTGTAGTTCACTTATCGTTAACAAGCAAATTTAGGAAATTTGCTTAGTATATCTGGTATCTTATTTTCATTAATAAGATATCTTGACATGTCACATAGGTTATTATACTGTCTGTCTCTGTATCTCAATAAGTGGACAATTAAGCACATAGTGTTCAGGACAGTGACCATATGCCTGATCACATAATTTATATTTAGTTTGATCATCATCTGTGTGTCTGCCAAACTGCCAGAAGTACTTGTAACCAAGCCTAAGCCTGGCCACTACAACATCAGTCAGTGTTCACATTGCAAGTTGCTCCATAAACATACTTATCTACGTTCATGTTATCATAGTGGGTTATAGATCTACTCAGGCTTCTAACTGCATTCCTATAACAATCATTTTCATTATTTACTTCTCTCCTAATATTATTCCTAATGCTAGACACAGACATACCAAAGTTATATTCAACATTCTCCTTCTGGTACTCTTCTTGGCTAACATATCAACTTTATCATGAAGGAGTAATCCATGTGTGATGGGTTCCACAGCAACTGTACATTAATTCCTTTGTCCCGGATTTTGAGTATCTATACCTGGCTTCTCCAATAGCATGTTGTTGGAGTCATTAATGAGTTAAGGCCTTCAATGATGACATAGAATCAGTTAATGATGATTGAGTCAAGCTCAGTGTTTTAAGTTAGCTTAGCGCCTTTAGGATTGCAAATAATTCATTTTTGCAATCACGCAAACGTAATAACCATTTTTACGGATTCATTCCTTTGTAGTTGTGATTCATTACCTTTATACCTAGTTCACATAAAAACCTTCCCGCCCCCCTGCCCCATTACTACCCTGAAAACTGAAATCCTTAGGCTTATATTTGCAGACCCCCCGAGTCAATTTTTTTAAATTGTGAGTTCATTACCTTTGTAAATTTGAGCATACCTTTTGTAAATTTGTAGTTCTTTAACCTCTGTAACTTCTCATTATCTAACTTTGGAGCCAGCCCCTGGACCTTTAAATGTCCCCTCTGTAATTTTTTTGACTCCCGCCCAGGATGGGTATGGGGCAAATAAACTTTTAAACAAACATATTAAACTAACAGCCCGTTTTTTAATTCTTTGCCTAGTTTAACAAGTTTATTATCGTTTTAACTAGGGAGGGCAAAAGACAGATGCACCCCTGCCAAAGATCCTGTTTAATCACATTAATAAAATTTACCCCCATTACACCAAAACCGACAAAATTTTCTTCCGGACCCCCTTTAACTATTTTAAAAAAATACTCAATGGCCGGGAGGAACTTGCATTTGGGAAAATTTTTAAATAACACACTTCCATGGAGGAGTGGAAATCCCTCTTTTTTGTCTACAGTGATAAGTTCATGCGGTTATAAAACTTAATGAAAAATTGCACGTTTTCACAACCCAAACCCAACAAAAGTAAATGACATAGTTTAGTTCCGGGGAAATTTTGGATTCACAATTAATTAAATTTATTTTTTTTTTTTTCGGCATAATACACATTGTACAAACAAATATGTTAACACGGTGCTTTGTAATGTTTTTTAATTTTTATTTTTATTCTGTGGATTCCCCAAGTAGATTCGGGGCCCCCTTATTATCTTATGTTATGTCAATGACAGCCATCATTGTAAAGTCAAACCCCTACTTATGCAGGGACAGTGCCCTGTTAGTGTCGGGAAAAACCCCAAAGATATCTAATGCTTTAACACTGAACTGGAGTCCCCGCGCAAATGGTTTTAACAACAAACTATCATTAACTCGGGAAAACGAAAACCTTCTCTTTGGCAGAAACATAAACTGAAAGGGGAAATAATTTTTTAAAGTCCAGTGTATTGGGGGCCCCTCACTTTTGGGTTTTATCAAAAAATATCTGGGAATCCCCCCTTTACCCCCCCATGTCAGGAGAATTTTTAGGGAAAGTGAGTAAAGAAAGCAATGCCAGACTGAAGTTTTCCCGTATAGACAAGCACTGTCTACCCACTGAATCGCAGGCCCTATTCTAGCCCTTATACAATCCATTGGGTTACGCTTGCTCTTTGTAGATAGACTGCAAATCCCCCCGAACAAAATTGAAGATTCCCTGGGGCTGGGTCAAGAAGACGCAGGCCAGGTAATTACAGAGTTGGGTATGCTGAATGTTTTAAGACGAGTAAACAACTGAAGCTAAATCAGTTTATAAATGCCACAAACAGTGTCCGAATTCTTGCGTCAATTTTGTCAAGGTTGGGACCAAGGGAATCATGTTACAGGGGAGAGAGCACAATTTGTAGTACCCACAGTCAGTGGCCAGGCTTCAAAAACCTTTTTGTACAGCAATAAAGGAATGGGAAAAGCTTCCCTGGGCATTCAAACCCCGTCATATCATGAACCAGTTTAAAAAAAGTGCCAAAAGGGGTTTGATGAATTAGCTACAGAAAAGGGGGGGGAATGATTTTTATTTTTTAGCTAACTACGTGTAAATTTTTCCGATTCCTAGTAAAGACCCTCGTTGTAAAATCTTTTTAGATGATAAAGATTTATCTTTTTATAGAATAATAAGAAATTTATAATCTTTTATTATAAAAATAAAAAAGGAAAAAAACCCCAATGGGAAAAAAGTCACTCTGCTACTTTTTGGGTTTTCCCAGGTTTTCTAA
>NC_069401.1:86291816-86314519 GCF_026875155.1 Cherax quadricarinatus | reverse complement strand
TGGATAAAATAAGACTTTAGGTGATCATGGTGGGGCAGCTTGGAGGTTGCGATGTTAGCAAATAGGCAGCAGAGAGTTTGCATAAATGGGGGAAATCAGATTGGGATTGCATCCCTTTGGTGTTCCACAGGGATCAGGTTGGGCCCTTGTCGTTCACAGGTTTTTTAAAAATTAACGATTATATAGATGAGGGAATAAATAGCAACATTAGCAAGTTTGCCTGGTGACACAAAATAAGAGAAGTGGCACATGCTGTTAATATAGGACAAATGCAAAGTTCTAAACATTGGACAGTAAATAACCATGCCACATGTAAACTAATAATGATAGATCTAAATTTATGGATTGCGGAAAAAGGATTTGGGAGTTCAGTAGCAGTAATATAAAACCAAGTACAGACAGTGCTTATGTGTTCACAATAAAGCGAACAGAATTCTTGGCTCATATAGAAGAAGCACAAATAATAGGAGTCCTAGGTTGTTCTTTGACTTATATATCCTTGGTTAGAACTTGTCTAGATATGCTGCACAGTTTGGTCACGTTATACAGAATGCATAAAGTGCTCTGGAAAAGTACAAAGGAGGATGACAAAGTTGATCCATGTATCAGAATACCTTTCATATGAGGATAGGATGTGGGCCCATGAATCTGCACTCTCTAGAAACGGCGTAGTGTTAGTGGGGATATAATGAGGTGTATAAATAGAAGACAGGAATAAATAAAGGGCGATATAAATAGCGTGACTAAAAAATATATTGCCTATAACAGGACTCGCAGAGCAATGGTTTAAGTTGGAAAAAAATTTAGATTCAGGACAGGAGTATAGGAATTGCACAGTGTTCTGGTGTAAAGAGTTGTGGATGAGTGGGACAAACTTCGAGTACAGTTAATTAGAGGCTAAAGACGCTGTGTAGTTTTAAAGATGGCTTAGATAAATGTACGAGTGGGTGTGTGGGTGGTTGTGAGTTGGGCCTCACTTAACTTTGTGCTACTAGGTCAAAGGAAATTTTTTTGCGTGCTCTTTCCTTAAACCCTTTCAGGGTTTCAAGCCGTACTAGTACGGCTTAGACCAGGGTTTTGAGTATAGTATGCCTAAATTCTAGCGCCCCTCAAATTTCTAGTATAGAAAGCTGGTAGGCTGAATATGAAAGATGGGTCAGTGTGCGCAGTAATAATAAAAAATCCTGACAGCACACAGTGCGTAATGAGAAAAAAAAAACTTTGACCTTGTTTTTGATATAAAACAGCGACTTTGCACTGTATTTTCGTGTGGTATTTATTGTTGTATTCTAGTTTTTCTTGCTCTCATTTTATAGAATGGAAGACATATTACAGAAAATTGAGATGATTTTCGATGGTTTTACAATGGAAAAGTACCTTGAAATTGTGGAGCAAAATATAAGAAATGTTCAATTTTTATCAAGTTCTTAAGTAAAAACAAATCATACCAAGCATCCAATACCACATCAATGGTTGGTCTAAATATTCTTTCACAAGGGGCTGATATTCATTTATACCATTTCTACACTAATGAAGTAGGCTGCAAAACAGTAAATCTTCTATTTTTTGTAAAGAATAAAATTCAAAGTGGAAAGCCAAAGAAAATATAGAGGGGCCTAGGGGATGTGACTGACGATCATGAGAACTTGTATTTTAGTGCAGGAATGTCTTCTTTTGTTTATTCTGGACCCTATTCGGAATTGGATCTTTTGAATAATTTTGTGTGAAATTGGCAAAATTGCTAATTCTGACCACTTTATTGGATTAGTTGAATTGGGTTAAATAGGTGGTTTCTTGTACTCATTCGATAGAAAAAATGGAGTTCTAGCGAAATAGTTAAGATTTTGCAACTAGTACATTGGAATTTGTGGGGGCCGAAAATAGTGTCAAAGTGGATAAATTGCGATGCGTAAACGTCGTGGAGGACCGTCTAACTTCGCGAGAGGCTTAATTCCGTAAGTTTTACATCAAATTTCCTAATTTTTGGATGGTGTCATTATGGGGATCAGGGCCCCCCCCCCCCACCCCCCCCCCCCCCCCCCACTCATCACAAGCACTCGTCTCTATGTCGTTCTCTCTGATTAGACTTCTCGTGTGCGAAAATAAATTTTTTTTTCTCTTGAAATCGCCTGGCCCCTCGATGTGTGTGTGTCTGAAAACGACTGTGGCAATGATGTAGTGTGGAGGGCGTCGACCTCAAGGGATAAGGGACCCCCCCCCCCCCCCCACCCACGCAATAAGTCTGGACTTTTTATTGGGTTATTCCTAGGTTCTCTAACATATTGCTGCAATGTATGATAATCTGTGTAATGATATGTGTATTATATGAATCAGCTTGCTTGTTTACTGTATTCTGTCGATATGAGGTACAAGAAGCCGCCTATCTAGGTATGTATCTAATTATGTCTTTATCTTATATTGTTTGTTCTGCTCGAAATGCAGAGACATGCTGTGGGCCTTTCTTTGTAATTAACATTTCACAACGTGTAAACCCCAAACATTGTAAGCCTTTTACAAGGAAATAAAAAATTAAATTTTTAATTTTAATTTTTATTCAATTACCAAAAAAAACTGATCAGAAAATTGGCAATTTGGCAAATATCACACAATGTCAAAAATATTCCAATTTCAAAATAGGGTGCAGACATTCCTGGGCACTAAAATAACATTTATTCTGTATCATTGGTAACGTCTCCAGGCCCCTTCTTATATTACTCTTGCTTTCTATCCTGACGCCAAATGACTTCGACAGGACGATAAATGACATGCCATGCACTCTGCCCCCAGGCCAGACTCATGGAACGCCGTGTTCATCAAGAACTGCAAGAAGACCCTATCACGACAGCCTTTTCATCCTATGCAGAGGGAGCATGGACACGGGTTGGGTCGTCCACAGCTACTAAACAACAACTGACATCAGCCCAACTCACAAAGGGGCAGTAGTAAAGCAACAAGCAAAGAACTACAGACCAATAGCACGAACATCCCATATCATAAAATCTTGACAAGGTCCTAAGAAGCAAAGTTCACCTCCCATCTAGAAAACCCAATAAGTTACACAACCAGGGGCAAACATTTATGGGTGTTAGAAACAGTTCGCTCCTGTCTGTCTCAAAACTTTGATCACTACGACAGGTTCCTAAATGCACTAGAGGACTAAAAAGAATGCAGATGTAATATATACAGACTTTTGCCAAATGCCTATCGCACAGTGTGACCATGGCGTAATAGCGACACAAAATGCGTGGCTTAAAGGGATAACAGGAAGTCGGTTAGATGCGATCTATAATTTCCTCACTAACGAACACTGAGAGTAGTGTCAGTCAGAGTAAGTTCCGAAGGGCAGCGACGGTGAAAAGTCTGCCTGTTCCACAAGGCACACGTACTCTCCACTCCCATCTTGTTCCGTCATCCTTGCATATGCCGACTAGACAAGGATGCTCAGCCACAGGCACCATGTCTTCCTTTTCAGGATGACACCCAGCATCTGCCATGACTAGTGTCTTCCATTGCAGACACTGCCAAGGCTCCATGCGGATATCAACCGATACTTTCAGTGGGTCTGCAGAATAAAGACAATATGAGTGCAACGATGAGGAAATTTCAAATTACTCAGATATTGTAAACACGAGGGAAATTAAATCTTCATCAGAGTACAAAACAAATTCTGGCCACAAAATATAGCGAAACAACAACGTCAAAGGGACCTGGGACCTGCTTGATCATGTCGGAGGGATCTCACTTCAAGGCCATAACATTAGTATCAATCGCATCTTGCTAGAAAAATCGAAGTGATGGGATAATGGAGAACCTTCTCAAGACAAAACTTAGGGAGGCAAGCCCATGATGCACCTCTTCAGGTCACTTGTTCTATCTAGGCTGGAAATATGGCCTGCACCACTTAACAGTCACCTTTTCAAGGCAGGTGAAATTGACTGACCTAGAAATATGTTCACAGACTGAACCTTCACGGCCGCATAACGGAGATAAAACACTCTTTACTGGGAGCGCCTGAGGTTCATGAACCTGTATTCCCTGGAACGCAGGCGGGAGAGAGATACTATGATTATATACACCTGGAAATCCTTAGAGGACTAGTACCGATACTTGCCACGAAACATCACTCACTACGAAAGCAAAAGACTTGGCAGACGATGCAACAGCCCCCCAATGAAAAGAGGGGTGTCACTCAACGTTAAGAAGGAGACCATACAATAGTGTCTGGGCCCGAGACTGTTTCAACTGCCTCCCAGCATACATAGGGGGTTATCCAAACTGACCCCTTGGCAGTCTTCAAAGCTGGCACTGGAAAGACGTAAAGTCGGTTCACCGGACCAGCTCGGGCTGTGGCTCGTACGTTGGTTTTTTTTGCGTTGCAGCCGGCAGCAAATGCCTGGTTTGATCAGGCTGTGATCCACAGGAGGCCTGGTCACAAAGACGGGCCCGCGAGGTGGCGTTGACCCCTGAAACTCTCTCAGGTACAACTCAGGTAAATCAAAAATATAGAGATTCACTGTATGCAGGACAACTGCATTATTGTAATATTGCATTAAATAATGTCAACCCATTCATGCAGCTAAGCTTAGGACTGGCAGTTGGACATGGTATTGGACAGTGGTTTTTCATTTGTTTACTCTTGAACGACTGGCAAAGAATTGAAAATTTCTCTACTTTGAGCTCATTTCAATATATTTTTCATTGTGTAAATCAGTCAAGAATCATATCTCTTTCTGTAATATATCTTCCATCCTATCAATGAGTCTCAATAAAATGAGATTTACTACATAAAAAACGTACTAATAATATTACCAGCTGAATGGCTGATGAACTGTGAACTCGTTTATTTATCATAATGATGTTTCTTTCATTTTTTGGTTGTACGTTATGAACCGTTCTTTTCATCTTAGCCATTTCCCAAGTTTTCAATAAGTTAGTCCAACAAACAACAAATAGAGTTACAATAGATTATTTTAAAATAGGACACATATGTGTAGAGAAACCGGATAACCAAAAAAGTCAGACGAAGTTGGTGACTTATGTATTTCCAATTGGGAGGTCTTTATTGTGCGGTTCTCTTTTATGTTGTTGTGACAAATTCATTGCATTCCTATCATTCATTAATGCCGTATAGTTATGATATAAATGAGTACATCAACGAAAATGGGTGTTGTATCAGTAGCCCTGTATCACCACTATAGTTTTCTCTTAATATAAGCCCCCAAGACCAGAGATGGAGGAACGGAGTACAGTGGACCTCAGGGAACAGTCAGTTATTCTGGTTCCAGAGAGCTTACCTTTAACCGATTTTGGCCGTTAGCCGAATTAATTTTCGCCCTTTAAGAAATATATGGAAATCAGTTGATCTCTTCCAGACACCCAAAAGTATTTAAACAAAATCATTTTTTTACAATGGCTATATATACATTTCCCTACCAGATATAACAATGACACGTGCCACAAAAAACAATACTCGAAATGACAATTACTTTTTGAGACTTGGTGATGAAATGATGTAGCATGGGAGCGGAGGGGGACGAGGATGGAGGTACATTATACTATGTTGGGAAGGGCAATCCTCTTTCATAATAGACTTACTGGATAACACAAGTCCTTTTCTGGTGTTACCTCCTTCTTGGTTTTTTATGCCACTAGAACCAGCTTAAGAGATCTGGAACCTGTCGCACAAAATATTCTGTCCAGAGAGCTCTGTTTCTGGCATCTCTCTTATGATTTCTCCTATGAAGATGGACACAAGAGTGTCATTGTACATTCTGCCAATACGAGCTTGCAACAGCCTGTGTCAGGATAATGTTCATCCATAAATGCTTGCACCTTTTGATCCACATTGCCAAATGATTCTTTAATCTGTTGATGAAGGCCAAACCTTCCTCCATCTCGCTCTTCCTCCCCTCTGAAACATAATTGCTGAGCTGTGATGTTGTTGCTGTTGGCATCCTGAAGCTGCTTGTAGCTATGTAGTGGATAGCTCTTCATCGTAATCCTCCACCATCTCTAACACATCCTCGCATCTAACCTCCAACCCCATGGCCTTACCCAATGCACAATAGATTCCACATACTGGCATAGGCTCCTCAGAGTTAGCCGCCCAAACCTTCAAAATCCCTCTCTTGTACACATTGTGGCGCACCAATTTTCTCCAAGCAGAGTTCAAATCCTGGAGTCACTCCTCAAGGACTTACCTATAGGTTTATGCAACTGCGGATATCCTGAAGTTGATCTTTCCAGACTCTCTTAAGGTCAGTTCATGTCTGAGGTCACTTCAGAGCTCTTCTTGAAAACACTGCTTTGGATGGGTATGGTCTATCTTCCCTTTTCTTTTACGAGTTTTTTTGATGTTTGAAATGACTTGGCTAGCGTCCATGGGCTGGAAGTAGAGGAGTTGTATTAAGGATGGCAAAAAACTTCTCTTTGATGACTAAACTCCCCCACTTTTTGCTCTCTGCAAGTTGTCACCATCCCGTGGATGAGCAGGAGCATTGTCCTTTATCCCACAAATGAACACTTGTTGGGGGTTTTTAATTTTTCAGCCTGTATCGTACCCCTTAAACGAAAAAAAAACACCTCTGCACATTATTTTTTCAGATGTTTTTTTTTTTTTTGTCAGAACTGGCAGCCTCACCATGTTCTTATCACACTGTGTATGCAATACAATTTGTCTTAAGTCTCTCCAAACCAACCTTGCTGGCCTTAAATCACTAACATCAGTCACTAGATTCAGGCATTTTCTTAATTTGCATCATAATGCAACTTCCTTGCCTTTTCACATATTACTGGACTGAGAACACTCTCCTGGGATAATGTTACGTTGATCAACACCAACAGCAGTCTCTCACATCTTGGAGTTATTTGTCGATCTCTGTTTTGTAAGCATTCTTGCAGACCTTTGTACAACAGCTTCCTGATTGCCTTTGTGTTGGCCAAGATAGTAGTAATGGGTTGGATTGAATGGGGTTTGTTATATAAACCTGGCCAGAATCAGAGACACGCACTTCCACTTTCGTTACTTTGTGATTATTTAAGTTCAGTAGTATTTCTCACCTGTTTTTTTCACAGGCGTGTGGCATAGAGAAGCTTTCTTTGAGCTCCATGGTGGCTTATTTAGCAGTTACAAGCTCTAAAAATAATGAAATTAATCTAAAATGTATCGCATATTGTACGCGTGGAATCATCCGCACTGGCTTGTGTAAATCAACGGCACCTAGCTGTAATGGCAAGGCCAGAGCGGCTTTAAGTGTGCTCAGCGCCACACATGGACAGTTCGGGATCGATGAATGCCCTTAACCGAAGTTCTTGGGCGCATTAGGCTGAGCCATCTTTTGATGCAAAAATGCGCCGCTATCCCGGTTTTGGCGTTCAGAGCCAATGCCGCCATTACCTGAGGGTGCTCACTGTACTTTTATCCCATATCCTCTGTTGTTGTTGTTAGTGATTTTTTTTCTTTATTTTTTTTATTATTATTATTATTATTATTTTTATTATTATTATTATTATTATTAAAACCAATCATACCACGGGAGGGAATTGTAACCTGCGGTTCCAGAGAGTCATCAAAACTTCCAGACGTCGCGTTAGCCACTGGACCAGGCTAGACTCCAATAAGATTCATCCAACTAGGTATATTTTTACATCAATAGGAGGGTTGTGCATAAGGAACACTGTGCCACAATCAATGGTCAGTGGCTAGCGCGACCGGTTCTGGATGTTTGGACATCACTGACCTAGGGTTAGATATAATACCCTGTGAGTTTTTAAAGAAAATTAAGATGTGGGGTATTACAATACAACTACTGTGGTTTATTTTGTGCATATCGGGAAATTATAACAATAATAAGTTTCGTTATAATTATAAATATTTTTGGGATATGCAGGGATCAGGACACTGTTGCTGCATTGCTGTTTTGCTACGCAGAAGTACTACATTTCAGACTCATGGCTGTGGTTTTAGTGGCGTGAGCTAACGAAACATTCTACAGTCACCACGTGGGGACGAATTAATGGAGAAGTACATGATTTCGTAATATGTTTAGAGGCTTTTCCGGATGGTGCGTAGCTTCGTAGCAAATCTTTTAATATGTATTTAGGTCTTTTTAGATTTTTTGCGCTTTGCAATTTGATATGATTGAAAGTGGTTATATATGATAAGTATGTATTTTGATAATGTAGGAAAAATGTCACCAAAAGCCTGCACATAAAGTAATCTTATGAATAACTTGACAATGGTCCAGGATGGACCAAAAAACTTAAGTTTCCTCGTTTGATGTGCAGGCTCTTTTGGTGCATTTTCCCTACATATCATAAATACATGTATCTTTCTTTCATATCTAACTCTTTCTGGGTCCAAAGCCCAAATTTGAGACTATGTCCACAGGGTCAAAAATTTAAAAAAAAGAAAAAAATATTTTTTTCTTAAGATAATGATAGAGAATCTCTTTTTCTGAAATCTTTTGCTCTTGCATCATTTTGATGGCCATCAGCGATTATTTATTCATCGACGGCGTGTGCTGACTTTGACTCCCATTTTTAAGCCAATTACATTAATTCAGGAATCGACTCCAAATTCTTAGCCATTTTGCTGTATTACTTCGCTATTTTATTGTATTGAGCACAGAAATCACTAAGGTCAACTGTTTCAACTTACCCAATAAAGTGATCGGAAATTGGTATTTGGCCATATTTACAACAATGTTCTCAAATATTCCTATTTCAAAATGAGGGTTCAGAATGAACAATGCAGGCATTCTGGCACTTAAACTTTATTCCTCTGTTCATTAGTTATGTTTTCTAAGGCTTATTTAATGAACGCCATTTTGTTTTTCTTATTAAAACATAAGATTTTTTATTCAAATAAAAAGATATGGAAGAATTACTGTTATGCAATATTGTAATTGTATAATTAATATCTGGCATTTGTGTGAAACGCTGTAAGGCCATCAGCTGAGTGTTCTGGGATGGTTTGATGTGATTTGGTCTACTACTTGACATTCGACAATAAAGTTTCACCTTTTCGCTATTTTGAGCTCAGTTTCAAGCCATTTTTCAGTAGCCAAACCAATCCAAAATCATCTCGATTTCTGCACGTAACTTCCTATTCTATCAAAATGAGACCAAGAAATTGCAAATACCAATATAACATAAAAAGCATACGAAAAAAAACCACCGCAACAGTCCGCCTGTTTTAATATCCAAAATTACGTCTCAGTTTTTTCTCTCATTATGCGCCCAGATTTGCCCCTTGCCAGGATTTGTTTTAAGTGGTTGCACATTTACCACATAGATGTATTTTCTCATATCTAGGCGCCCAACATTTACTTGCTCACAGCTTATCTGAGTTGAGCCGAGATCGATGTAGTGTAGTTGAACTACGGTTTGACTCAGAACTCAAACGCCGTAGAACTATGGCACGGACCTGAAAGGGTTAACAATCATGGGACTGAATCATCATATATAGGTTTTTTTTTTTTTTATTTTTTTTTCCCCCTCCTAAGTGATGGCGTTTGGTAGATGGCTTCAGTCATGTAGTGTGACTTTATTTTCTGTTTTTTATATCTTTATATTCTTCTCTGTTGTCCAGAGTTATGGTGAGTCCTGTTCCCACTGTAGCCTCAGTTCCTGTTCCTTAGATGTTCTTGGCTTCTGGTAACCATCACTCTTCAAGGTTTAATGTCGTGTGAATTCAGAGATGCTCTTTCGCTTACCACTGTCTGTATCATGGGTTGTTTGAGTTGCTGTTATCTTCCTGTCTGCTTGTACAATTCTGGCTGCCTTTCTCTTCTTGACCTCTCTCATTAATCAAGGCCATTTTTTCCACGTACTTATGCTCCTTTAATGTTTTGTGTTTTTTCTACCATTCTCTGTAAAATCAGAGACCACTTGTGCATGAAAATCCCAGCAATCAAACAATTTCTAAAGATACTCAATCCTCCCTGTCATGGCACCAATAATCATTCCACAGTTATACTCACTAGGATCATATTTCTTCACCAATCTGTTGTTCAGTTTAAAGCAACAACACCTGTAGCCTCTGACTGTGTCTGCATGTTTTTAGGCACGAGATGCTACCACATGATCAGCTGATTTAGGGACATGTGCCATTTAACGAGCAGATGCTACAGGTATACATAGTATAGTCGGCCTCTGGTGTAGGTTAGTGGCAAAAAATATTTCAAGAGAAATATATTAATTACAATTTATTGTGTTTTTTATAATTCATATGGGCGAATGTTGTTCAATCTTTGTTGGCTCCTTTTGTTTGCACTTAGTGTCTATAATAAGTTCAGGTATATATGAAGAATACCCAGAGTGTTTCCAAGTATGATGTGTCTTCTGTTACAGTTGTTGCAGGTAGAGTGTCATAGGTCAGCGTCAGCATTACAATGTTAATGATTTTTAAGATGTGGAGACTGATAGTGCAAATCAGTAGTATGTATGGAGGTAAGTATTTAGCAGGGCATCGTGTGTTCCTTGTAATTTGAGCTTGTAATGGTTTTGATACTTCCTTTTGTGTGTATTTTAATTGGTTTGTGGTGGACGAACTAATAGTAGAACCTCAGGCACCAAATTCCATAGGTGAGGTAATGGTTAATGGGGAGCGTGTGTTAGAAGTTATCGATGTAAGACTATAATGGTAGATTTTGGCAGTTTCATATATAGGAGGCCCTCCATACATTCATGAGGGTTAGGGGATAAGAACCTCGTGAATCCTGAAAATTCACGAATGTTGGTGGCGCAGATATGATTAGGGGAAATATAATACTGTACTGTATCGTTAGCGAATGTTTTGATGCGCAAATATATTGTAGGGAAATATAATATTGTACTGTAGCGTTAGCGAATGTTTTGATGCGCAAATATATTGTAGGGAAAAATAATAATAACATTTTCTTAGCCTAACAATACTGCTTCCTTAGCCTATTGAACCATGAACAATTATAAAATGCATGAAAACATCTTAAAATATTGTACTATATATAGTGGACCCTTGGTTTTTGTTGATCATAGTTATTGCGGATTTTGGTTTTGGCCGACTTTTTTCGTAAATTTTTGGCTTTAGTTTTCGTTGATCGTACAGAACCTGTCCAGTCCCCAGTGCACAGACAAAGCGGCCTCCCACACGCATTCTCGGCCAGTGTGGCGTCGTTTCTCAGTCAGTGAACATATCCTGCCAGGTCATACAAAACGTTTCTTAATAATCCATTGTTTTTGCCACTTGTTTTCATGTGTGACTGCCTAAATAAGTGGACCATGGCCCCAAAGAAAGCTCCTAAAGTGCCAGTGCTGTTTGGTAAAAGAAAGTGAGGAGCCCAGTAAGAAACTGAAAAAAAAGAATCCTAAGAAAAGTATGATAGAATGGCAGGTGCTTTGCTGTGAACTCGGCAGGATGAATGGGAAGTCGCCATCAACAATTCAGTCCATTGTGGCCAAGAGAAAAGAAATCATGGAAGTGATGTGTTGCAAAGTAAAAGGGTGAATGCAATTAACCATATCAGAGATTCCCAAACAGTTGAAGACAGAATGGAAAAGAATTTTTTGTTGGGTGGATCAGAGATGAAAGAATGTTAGCAGGTATAGTGCTGGTGCAAATTCCTTTATTGTTGTAAAAAGTGGCAAGGCGTTGCATGAGGATATCATAAAGAAACTGCCTGAAAAAGTGGTGTTGAAAAAGTGAATTCCAGACCAGCAAAGCTGGTGTCGGAAAATTTCAAGAGAGAACGAAGTGGCTACCCAGAATGTTGTAGGCATGGTGAGGGTGCCAGTTCAGGACAAAACGTAGAGGCTCCTGAAAAATTTGTTGGGGAATTCAATTGTTATGTAGAGTCTGAAAAATTTCCAACCCCAACAAGTGTGTTACGTGTGTGAAGTACAGCCTCTTTTTTGGAAAAAAATGGCAAAGGGACCTACATCATACTGGAGGAAAAGGGACTCCCAGGACACAAGCATTGTGAAGACGAGGCTAACTCTCTTGTTGTGGTCGGTTAATGTAGGGGGAATTTCAAAGTTTACGTCTTTACTGGTGTATCACTCAAAAAGACCATAGTTGTTCAAGGAAAAACAGCAATGTTAAGTCAACTTCAAATTCAAATTTATTTATTTAATTTGCAAGTCAGTCATTGAGATTTGTTTGTACAATAATGCTGGATTCTGCAGCTGCAAAGAGGAAGTCCTTTATTATGCCTAAGCGATTATGGGCTTGACTTAATTTAATGGCCTTACTGACTACTTAACACTATGAAATTTATTAATACGTTGTGTTGTAGTTCTATTACTTATAAGTGAATCTATTTATAAGTGAATCTAATTTATAAAAGAGTAAATTGTGTGTACATGGTAGGCAGACATGTAGGGCATGGTCACAAGGGAAATTTTCTGGAATGATTTAATGAAGTGTTTGGCTTTGTGTGAAAAAATACTTTCCTGATAAGAAATTACCCTCCAGTGTCTCTTGTTATAGGACAATGCTCCTTGCTCATCCTCCAGATTGGAAGACAATTGTCTAAGAATTCAGTTTTGTTAACAATGAAGTTTTTGCCTCCTAATACCCACTCTCTTCTTCAGCACCGATCATGGACAGCAGATCATTGCCCCAGACTTCATAAACACTCTACACCAAAGCAGTGTTTCAAAGGTGCCTTGACATAACCTTGGACTCTGATTGACCCATAAGAGGAGTTCTGGAAGATCATCTTCTGTATCTTCCCATGCATATGCCTTATAGATAAGGCTTGCAGGGAGTGACTTCCAGGACGTATGAACTCTGCTGGGAGAAAATGGTGGCCAGAAGGTGTCCAAAAGTAGGATTTTGGAAGGTTTGAGGCTTGACCCCTATCGACCCTACACCTGTTGTGCAATCAGTTGTGAGCATTGGGGATTCCATGGGGTGGATGTGAGTTTGGAGGATGTGGAACGAGTTAGGTGGAAGACCACCACGATGAGAGCTAACCACTGATTGTTGCTGCAAGAGCTTCATTTGACACAGCAACATTCCACCGGCGCTGAGGTAAGAGAGTTGCTAGAGGAGGAGGAACGAGAGATGGATGGAAGAAGGTGCCTTCTTAAAGATTAAGGGGAGATTTGTGCAATGTGGACTAAAGTGCATTCATTTGTGGAGCAACATCACCATGAGAAAGCTGTTGTAATCTGTGCTGGTGGACTTTACAATCGAACAATGCCATGTCCCCTTTAGGCAAATCTTAAGAGATTCCAGAAACAGACCTTTCTGGGACAAATATTTGTAGGCAATAGGGGTTCACGTGACTCTCAAGCTGGTCTTAGTGGACATAAAAACAATGGAGGAAAGTGTCCCCATATAAGGAACTGGTGCCTAGTATCCTTATGGAGGGCATTCCCCCTTCCAACAATTAACTATCTTCCCTTTCCCTTCATCCCTCGCCTTCCTTCCAAGCAACAACAGCTCTTCAGAATAAGGTTGTTTTAGTCATATCATTACGTCTTAAAACACACATGGTGTTTGACTGTATAATACGCCAAAATTCTAGGTGCTTCAAATCAAGCAGTGAGAATGCTGGGTTAGGTCCACATTGAGGATAAATGAGTCTCTATGGCTCACAGTGTGCGCCATATAATAAAAATCGGGGTAGCAGTGGTGCATTGTGGGATAATTGCCATTTCAGTAGTCCTTGTTCATCATGCCTAGGGGCGGGGTAAGAGATATCCGATCTTCTGGCAAATCTGGACTCTTCTCTTCCACAAGTGATGCGTCTACACAGATGAAGTGTCACGGTGGAAGATCAGTTTCATGGTTTTGAGGAGTTTGTGACCAAAACATGCCCAGGATACAAGATATGAAGGGGAATGAAGATAGATTGAAGGGAGAATGAGGAGAGAATGTGGGACCGAGAATGGAGAGAGAATGAAGGAGCAAGATAATTAGGAGGATGGAAGGGGGTAAGCGAGCATCGACCCATTTTTGACAGGCGGGTAGGGGAGGAGTGAGTAATGATAAATACGTCATTCTTGACAGCTGACTCAGCACAATTTAGAAGTGCACACAACACTACAACACACAACACAAGCTTGCTCTGAAGATAATAGCATTATGTGGAAAGTGTCCATCCAGTGATAATATATAGGTTATACTATTATAGGTAGTAGGTTGGTAAACAGCAACCACCCGAGGAGGGGTTTCTACCGTCCTGCCAAGTGGAGTGTCAAACAAAGCCTGTAATTGTTTTACATGATGGTAGGATTTGCTTGGTGTCCTTTTTGTGTCTCTTAAACATGCAAGATTTCGTTACATCTTGCTTCTTGTTACTTTACACTTAGGTCACACTACACATACATGTACATGGATATATGTACAAACCCTCTGGGTTTTCTTCTATTTTCTTTCTAGTTCTTGTTCTTGTTTATTTCTCTTATCTCCATGGGGAAGTGGAACAGAATTCTTCCTCCATAAGCCATGAGTGTTAGTAAGAGACGATTAAAATGCGGGCAGCAAGGGTAGTAACCCCTTCTCCTGTATAAATATACTAAATTTGAAAAAGATGAAAATTTTTGTTTTCTTTTTCGGCCACCCTGCCTTTGGTGGGATACGGGCCAGTGTTGTTAACCTCATCAGGGTCCAAGGCCAAAATCTGATGGTCCTCCAGTGATTCCAAGAAATTTTGAAAAAAAAAAAATTTTTTTCTTACAGCGAATTAAAGGTATATTTTTGCTTGAAGAGTAATAAGACCAAAATTTTTTTTTTTCTGATCATTAGACTTACCGAGATACAGGGGCGGGGAATTTGACCAAAATGATCCGGGGGTGGCGGCAACTTCAGTGGACTTCCGGCGCAAAATCCCAATTTTTTTATTTTAATAACATTTGTGGCTGTGAGACCACAGTAAGTATAATGTATATTGTTTAAGTGTACACTCATTGTATCAACACAATAGTCTGCATAAGTTTGTTTTTCCATTATGTTCTTACAAAAAACTGTTTTACAAGTTTATTGTAAACAAAATGATGAAAATATTAGTGTGGTTTATTGTGAGTGAATACAGTGGGTACAATATAGTAAACATGTTGGTACAATGGTGCCATAGGTGCAATTGTACCATATGGGTACAATGGCACCTATGATACAAGTGGTACAATATGGTACAAGGCACATGATACAATGGGACCTTATTGATACACAATGGGGTGGTACCCCCCCCCCCCCCCCCCCCCCGCCCCCCCCCCCCCCCCCCCGCACTACCATATTGATACAATGGGTACCATGTGGTACAATGGCCACCATTTGGTACAATGGTTCAATATGAAACTCAGAATGATTCATATTGTGCGTGTATTAAAGATAAAGATTCATCACATAAAGTGGGAGTTGTCACAGTTGCTTCTTTGCTGATGACACTGTGCTCTTGGGGATTCTGAAGAGAGATAGTTGCAGAGATTGGTTGGATGAATTTGGTAGGGGTGAAATAGAAGCAAATTCTAATAGTGAATGCAGGAAAGAGTAAGGTTATGAAGGATAACAAAAGAGATTAGGTGAGAATCAGATTGGAATATCAGAATGGAGGGAGAGAGTGATGGAGGAGGGTGAAACGTATTCTGATATTTGGAGTGGACTGTCAGCGGAGGGTTTCTATGAAAGATGAGGCGATATCCATAGAATTGATGAGGGGAAAAGGCGTGATTTGGTGACACTTAGGAGTCTGTGGAGACAAAGAATTTGTCCTTGGAGGCAAAAGAGGGGAATGTATATATAGAGTATAGTTTTTACCAACGCTCTTCTTTGGGTGTGAAGCATGGGTGATGGAATGATGCAGCACGTAGGAGAAGGATGGACCGGCAGTGGAGATGGTCATGTGTCTAGAGGGCAATGTGTGGTCGAATACAATGCAGAGAATTCGTAGTTTGGAAGTTGTTGGAGGAGGTGCGGATTACAAAACTGTTGTCCAGAGGGCTGAGGAAGGGTTGTTGTCGGTGGTTCGGACAATGTAGAGGAGAATGGAGTGAAACTGAGTGACTTCTTGAGTGTTATCAGTCTGTAGTGGAAGGAAAGCGGGGGAAGGGGTCGGCTAGGAAAGGTTTGGAGGGAGGGAGTAATGGAGGTTTTGTGTTGTGCGAGGGGCTTGGACTTCCTAGCAGGCATACGTGAGGCGTGTATGATAGGAGTGATGGAAGACAAATGGTTTTATTACTTGACGTGCTGTTGGGTTGTGAGCAAAAAACATTTGTGAGAGGGGGGTTCAGGGGAAACCGGCAGGCCGGACTTGAGTCCTTGGAGGTGGGAAGTCAGTGCTCTGCACTCTGATTGGAGGGGTGTTAATGTTGCTCAGTTTGTAAAAACTAGTAGTGTAAAGCACCCTTCTGGCAAGACAGTGATGGAGTGAGTGATGGTGTGAGAGTTTTTCCTGGATAAAATAAGACTTTAGGTGATCATGGTGGGGCAGCTTGGAGGTTGCGATGTTAGCAAATAGGCAGCAGAGAGTTTGCATAAATGGGGGAAATCAGATTGGGATTGCATCCCTTTGGTGTTCCACAGGGATCAGGTTGGGCCCTTGTCGTTCACAGGTTTTTTAAAAATTAACGATTATATAGATGAGGGAATAAATAGCAACATTAGCAAGTTTGCCTGGTGACACAAAATAAGAGAAGTGGCACATGCTGTTAATATAGGACAAATGCAAAGTTCTAAACATTGGACAGTAAATAACCATGCCACATGTAAACTAATAATGATAGATCTAAATTTATGGATTGCGGAAAAAGGATTTGGGAGTTCAGTAGCAGTAATATAAAACCAAGTACAGACAGTGCTTATGTGTTCACAATAAAGCGAACAGAATTCTTGGCTCATATAGAAGAAGCACAAATAATAGGAGTCCTAGGTTGTTCTTTGACTTATATATCCTTGGTTAGAACTTGTCTAGATATGCTGCACAGTTTGGTCACGTTATACAGAATGCATAAAGTGCTCTGGAAAAGTACAAAGGAGGATGACAAAGTTGATCCATGTATCAGAATACCTTTCATATGAGGATAGGATGTGGGCCCATGAATCTGCACTCTCTAGAAACGGCGTAGTGTTAGTGGGGATATAATGAGGTGTATAAATAGAAGACAGGAATAAATAAAGGGCGATATAAATAGCGTGACTAAAAAATATATTGCCTATAACAGGACTCGCAGAGCAATGGTTTAAGTTGGAAAAAAATTTAGATTCAGGACAGGAGTATAGGAATTGCACAGTGTTCTGGTGTAAAGAGTTGTGGATGAGTGGGACAAACTTCGAGTACAGTTAATTAGAGGCTAAAGACGCTGTGTAGTTTTAAAGATGGCTTAGATAAATGTACGAGTGGGTGTGTGGGTGGTTGTGAGTTGGGCCTCACTTAACTTTGTGCTACTAGGTCAAAGGAAATTTTTTTGCGTGCTCTTTCCTTAAACCCTTTCAGGGTTTCAAGCCGTACTAGTACGGCTTAGACCAGGGTTTTGAGTATAGTATGCCTAAATTCTAGCGCCCCTCAAATTTCTAGTATAGAAAGCTGGTAGGCTGAATATGAAAGATGGGTCAGTGTGCGCAGTAATAATAAAAAATCCTGACAGCACACAGTGCGTAATGAGAAAAAAAAAACTTTGACCTTGTTTTTGATATAAAACAGCGACTTTGCACTGTATTTTCGTGTGGTATTTATTGTTGTATTCTAGTTTTTCTTGCTCTCATTTTATAGAATGGAAGACATATTACAGAAAATTGAGATGATTTTCGATGGTTTTACAATGGAAAAGTACCTTGAAATTGTGGAGCAAAATATAAGAAATGTTCAATTTTTATCAAGTTCTTAAGTAAAAACAAATCATACCAAGCATCCAATACCACATCAATGGTTGGTCTAAATATTCTTTCACAAGGGGCTGATATTCATTTATACCATTTCTACACTAATGAAGTAGGCTGCAAAACAGTAAATCTTCTATTTTTTGTAAAGAATAAAATTCAAAGTGGAAAGCCAAAGAAAATATAGAGGGGCCTAGGGGATGTGACTGACGATCATGAGAACTTGTATTTTAGTGCAGGAATGTCTTCTTTTGTTTATTCTGGACCCTATTCGGAATTGGATCTTTTGAATAATTTTGTGTGAAATTGGCAAAATTGCTAATTCTGACCACTTTATTGGATTAGTTGAATTGGGTTAAATAGGTGGTTTCTTGTACTCATTCGATAGAAAAAATGGAGTTCTAGCGAAATAGTTAAGATTTTGCAACTAGTACATTGGAATTTGTGGGGGCCGAAAATAGTGTCAAAGTGGATAAATTGCGATGCGTAAACGTCGTGGAGGACCGTCTAACTTCGCGAGAGGCTTAATTCCGTAAGTTTTACATCAAATTTCCTAATTTTTGGATGGTGTCATTATGGGGATCAGGGCCCCCCCCCCCCACCCCCCCCCCCCCCCCCCACTCATCACAAGCACTCGTCTCTATGTCGTTCTCTCTGATTAGACTTCTCGTGTGCGAAAATAAATTTTTTTTTCTCTTGAAATCGCCTGGCCCCTCGATGTGTGTGTGTCTGAAAACGACTGTGGCAATGATGTAGTGTGGAGGGCGTCGACCTCAAGGGATAAGGGACCCCCCCCCCCCCCCCACCCACGCAATAAGTCTGGACTTTTTATTGGGTTATTCCTAGGTTCTCTAACATATTGCTGCAATGTATGATAATCTGTGTAATGATATGTGTATTATATGAATCAGCTTGCTTGTTTACTGTATTCTGTCGATATGAGGTACAAGAAGCCGCCTATCTAGGTATGTATCTAATTATGTCTTTATCTTATATTGTTTGTTCTGCTCGAAATGCAGAGACATGCTGTGGGCCTTTCTTTGTAATTAACATTTCACAACGTGTAAACCCCAAACATTGTAAGCCTTTTACAAGGAAATAAAAAATTAAATTTTTAATTTTAATTTTTATTCAATTACCAAAAAAAACTGATCAGAAAATTGGCAATTTGGCAAATATCACACAATG
Source organism: Cherax quadricarinatus (assembly GCF_026875155.1). Lineage (NCBI taxonomy): Eukaryota > Metazoa > Arthropoda > Malacostraca > Decapoda > Parastacidae > Cherax > Cherax quadricarinatus. The sequence goes on along the minus strand of NC_069401.1, from coordinate 86,295,528 downwards.
TCAAAAATATTCCAATTTCAAAATAGGGTGCAGACATTCCTGGGCACTAAAATAACATTTATTCTGTATCATTGGTAACGTCTCCAGGCCCCTTCTTATATTACTCTTGCTTTCTATCCTGACGCCAAATGACTTCGACAGGACGATAAATGACATGCCATGCACTCTGCCCCCAGGCCAGACTCATGGAACGCCGTGTTCATCAAGAACTGCAAGAAGACCCTATCACGACAGCCTTTTCATCCTATGCAGAGGGAGCATGGACACGGGTTGGGTCGTCCACAGCTACTAAACAACAACTGACATCAGCCCAACTCACAAAGGGGCAGTAGTAAAGCAACAAGCAAAGAACTACAGACCAATAGCACGAACATCCCATATCATAAAATCTTGACAAGGTCCTAAGAAGCAAAGTTCACCTCCCATCTAGAAAACCCAATAAGTTACACAACCAGGGGCAAACATTTATGGGTGTTAGAAACAGTTCGCTCCTGTCTGTCTCAAAACTTTGATCACTACGACAGGTTCCTAAATGCACTAGAGGACTAAAAAGAATGCAGATGTAATATATACAGACTTTTGCCAAATGCCTATCGCACAGTGTGACCATGGCGTAATAGCGACACAAAATGCGTGGCTTAAAGGGATAACAGGAAGTCGGTTAGATGCGATCTATAATTTCCTCACTAACGAACACTGAGAGTAGTGTCAGTCAGAGTAAGTTCCGAAGGGCAGCGACGGTGAAAAGTCTGCCTGTTCCACAAGGCACACGTACTCTCCACTCCCATCTTGTTCCGTCATCCTTGCATATGCCGACTAGACAAGGATGCTCAGCCACAGGCACCATGTCTTCCTTTTCAGGATGACACCCAGCATCTGCCATGACTAGTGTCTTCCATTGCAGACACTGCCAAGGCTCCATGCGGATATCAACCGATACTTTCAGTGGGTCTGCAGAATAAAGACAATATGAGTGCAACGATGAGGAAATTTCAAATTACTCAGATATTGTAAACACGAGGGAAATTAAATCTTCATCAGAGTACAAAACAAATTCTGGCCACAAAATATAGCGAAACAACAACGTCAAAGGGACCTGGGACCTGCTTGATCATGTCGGAGGGATCTCACTTCAAGGCCATAACATTAGTATCAATCGCATCTTGCTAGAAAAATCGAAGTGATGGGATAATGGAGAACCTTCTCAAGACAAAACTTAGGGAGGCAAGCCCATGATGCACCTCTTCAGGTCACTTGTTCTATCTAGGCTGGAAATATGGCCTGCACCACTTAACAGTCACCTTTTCAAGGCAGGTGAAATTGACTGACCTAGAAATATGTTCACAGACTGAACCTTCACGGCCGCATAACGGAGATAAAACACTCTTTACTGGGAGCGCCTGAGGTTCATGAACCTGTATTCCCTGGAACGCAGGCGGGAGAGAGATACTATGATTATATACACCTGGAAATCCTTAGAGGACTAGTACCGATACTTGCCACGAAACATCACTCACTACGAAAGCAAAAGACTTGGCAGACGATGCAACAGCCCCCCAATGAAAAGAGGGGTGTCACTCAACGTTAAGAAGGAGACCATACAATAGTGTCTGGGCCCGAGACTGTTTCAACTGCCTCCCAGCATACATAGGGGGTTATCCAAACTGACCCCTTGGCAGTCTTCAAAGCTGGCACTGGAAAGACGTAAAGTCGGTTCACCGGACCAGCTCGGGCTGTGGCTCGTACGTTGGTTTTTTTTGCGTTGCAGCCGGCAGCAAATGCCTGGTTTGATCAGGCTGTGATCCACAGGAGGCCTGGTCACAAAGACGGGCCCGCGAGGTGGCGTTGACCCCTGAAACTCTCTCAGGTACAACTCAGGTAAATCAAAAATATAGAGATTCACTGTATGCAGGACAACTGCATTATTGTAATATTGCATTAAATAATGTCAACCCATTCATGCAGCTAAGCTTAGGACTGGCAGTTGGACATGGTATCGATGCCCTGTTTACACCGAAGGTTTTTTTCCCAGCGGGAAGGGGTTTCCCGTTGGTTTGTCCCAGTTTAGAAGTAGTGTTTCCCATAAAACTTCACTATCCTTGGTAGAGAATCAGGGTTTCACTCGGGCGGGCTCTATTTCACACCCCGATTCTTTAACTTAATGTTTTTATCACTGTTTTATTTTTACCTTTACAAGACAATTTAACGTCTCAAAATTATTATACACATTAGAGGTCACCCAAAAGATCTGAGGCCCGATGAGTGAGGTTTTAACTCAGGGTTTTCCCCCCTGGAACACCCATGGCTCGCCCCAGTCACACCCGGCGACCTTATTCACTAATTTTACACCTTTTACGGTGGTCCCAAAAACCCGTTCCTCACTTTCACCGGGAAACAGTTACGACCTTCCTATTATGAAGTGGGGCCCCATTTAAACCCTTTTGGCCCGCCGTGAACGCCAATTTCCTGATCCTGTTTCACAGTCACTACATAAAAACACTCCCCCCCTCGTCCCCAGTCGACCTATCCCCCCGCAATTGTGCTGGCAAAGGGAAAACCTTGGTTCGTCCTATTTCAAATACTTTTTTGACTTTACGACAATTAAAAACACCTATTGGCGTATAGCTTCGGAAAATCAAAAAATTTCCACGATACAATTGGAAAATGGTATCATATGATAAAATGGTATTTGATGCAATGGAAACCATATGGTAAAAAGGTCCCATTGGTACCATATGATGCAACGGTACCATATGGTCATTGTCCCTACAGTACAATGATCCAATGGCTCATTGATTTTTTGGGTTACAAAAAACGGAGATAAAAAACCTCAATTACTGGGGCGCTTGGGGTTTCCTAAACCTGTTTTTCCCCGGGAATGAGGCGGGGGAGATGATTATATACACCTGGAAAACCCTAGGGGAACTGTCCCGAACTTGCCACGAAAATCACTCACTACGAAGCAAAAGATTGGGAGACGAGCAACATCCCCCAATGAAAAGCAGGGGTGTACTGCACGTTAAGGACCTACAATAAGTGTCAGGGCCCGAGACGTTTAACTGCCTCCCAGCATAATAAGGGGATTAACAACAGACCGGGGGCCCGGTGGGTGGTGGTACAGCTCCCCCTTCCACACTGAGGGCCCCGGGTTCGATTCCGGCCCGGGGGAACCCTTTCGGAAAGTTTCCTTCCCTGTTGTCCTGTTCACCTAGCAGCAATAGGTAACCCGGGTTTAGTCGATGGGGGTGGGTCGCTCCGGGGGACAGTTTAAAGGGCCCCAATGGAAAAAAAGTTAGACAGCCTCGATGCGCACTGACTTTCTTGGGTTCCCCCGGGGGGTAACCCCCCGGGGGTTTTTTTAAAAACCCCAACGAAATCTTATTTATCTTATCTTTCTTTCCCCTTTGGGGTCTTCAAGCTGGCATGGACAAGCACCCAAAGTTGGTTCCTGACCAGCGGGCTGTGGCTCTAGTTGGGTTTGCGCGCCCGGGGCAAAGGGTGGGGATAGGCTTTGATCCCGGGGCTGGTCACGACCGGGCCGCGGGGCGTTGACCCCCGGACTCTCCCAGGTAAAACTCCAGGTAAAAAAGTGGACCCGGATAATGTCGCTCCAAATCGACCCAAATTTTGTAGTTTTTTTTGAAGGCTTTTTTTGGTGTATTTTTTGGGGTTGAAATGGACTATTAAATTTACAAAATTTCTTTTGGAAAAC
>NC_069401.1:86202431-86291316 GCF_026875155.1 Cherax quadricarinatus | reverse complement strand
TAAAGTCACCTGAGAGTAGAAGTGATCTTTGTTCTGCGTGATCAGTTTCATACTTCCTAGGTTTTGACTAAATTGGCTAATGTTTGACTGTGGAACTCTGTAGATGTTTATCAATGTGAGAGGTTTTTGTAGGTATTTGGATTTGAATTTGGCTATTATATTTTCCCCCATGTTCATCTCTTGTGCAAGTATTAGTGATACATTCTAGTTGGTCTGAGTAGTATATGGCTGTGCCACCCCCTTGTTGGTCTGGCCTACAGTTGTGTATGGCTGTGTAACCAGGAATGGCATAGACATCTGTACTATCAGGCTTTAGCCAGGTTTCAGTTAGTGTAATGATGGACATTTTGGGCATGTAGGAATTTAGTAATGCTATGAGGTCATCGTAATGCTTGCTTAAAGATCTGATATTGTAGTTTAAAGATAGTTATGTTGTTGTTGGCACTGAGAAGTCCCTTTGATTGTTCTGCAGTGTAGTAATTACAGTAACTGTTTGATTCATTTAAGTCATTAAATAAGGGAGGTTGGTATCTGGATCAATGCTTGTAATCATAAGATTTGTAGTGAATCTGTAGTTAGAATTAAGTATAAAACAAAGTAAATAGTCTTAAGCTAAAAAATAGCACCTGAATTATTTAACAAATGTAAAATTATGAGCTAAGGTAGTTTTTTTTTTTTTTTTTAGCTAAAATAAAGGAGACAATATAAAAGGGACTAGTACAAATAAAGTGATGATCAAATAATGGAGCTTGGGAATATGATAGTAGGTAGAACTATAAAATAAATGAGCTTTGGAATATAATGGCAAAATTGTGAACTTGTTCTACTTTAGCACCTGAGAATAGCACCTTGATATTTAAGCATCCCAGAGCGATAAAATGTATATACAGTTCACTCATTACTTACCTTAAAATATTTGTAGTCTTAATGTACGGTCAGGAATAAGTAAATGAGATAAAACGAATAAATGAGAGAGAGAGAAAGAATGAGTACATGAGAGGGGACAGGCGCAGAGTTATGTAAACAAACCAGGCGAAGGTAAGTTTTGTAAACAAACAGTGTACACGTCTGGTTTGTGTACAAGTTACATTGTGTACAGGTTGTCTCTACTTGATATGGTAGAATTAATAAGAAGAACACTCCCATTCTCATGTAAATCATTTTGAGAAGAAATGAAGCTCTGAGTGAAGGCAATGGAAATAAGTCACACTGACTTTTTTTGGGTTATCCAGGTTCTCTACACATATGTTGTTATGTATGATAATCTATGTAACTATTTGTGTATACCTGAATATAAACAATAACTAATAAGAAAGGAATAATTTCTAGTTACCACAGTAACCACATTTTCTCTTATGTTAGATTAGAGAAAAATGTTATTCTTGCCATCACTTGTACAGTTAACTGGCTCCACATCTTATATTTCTGTTCATTTCATTCTATTGTTGGGGTGTATTTATCAATCTTTTTATGTTATGTATCGTGTTTTTATATAATTTTGAATAAAATATCATGGTTGGATTAATGAAATGTGTTTTTAACGTAATATACGAAATTAATGAGACTCGGCGAGTTCTTATTATTATTATTATTATTTCTAATATGGCGTCACTTGTGCAAGTCGTCTGACTACCACATCTCACATTTATGTTTATTTATTCTACTGTGGGGTTTTATTTATCTTATTAAATATGTTAGCTTCGTGATTTATTATATAATTTTGAAAAAAAAAAATATTCATAGATGGATTAATGAAAATGTGTTATTAACGTAATATATGACATTTTAAATGACTTGATGATTTTTCTTATCATTACTAATATTGTCTTGGAGGTATAAGACATTACCGATTTTAATGTGTACTGCACGCCAGCACAGTATGTAAGTTTATTAGGTACAGGTATACATAAGTATAAATATCAGAGTATATGTTAAAATATGAAATAACTTTTAAAAACCTTTGAAATTTTGGAGTTACAGTTTTCCAGACAAAATGGAGAGACTTAGTGCTTTGAGTACACGAGAATGTAAACAAACAGGGTGGGGCACGGTTGACCGTATTAGAAAGACAGGTGGGGGGAGCCGGTTATAGCGATGTTTTGGGTCATAATTTGAAATGACCGTATTAGCGGAATGGCCGTAAAGTGAAACGCCGTTTTAAAGGGGCCCTACTGTATATATATTTATTTTATATATATATATTTTATATATATATTTATAAATTATATATATAATACAGTGGAACCCCGCATAGCGGACGCTTTGCCATAGCGGACAATCGCATAGCGGAGCTTGTGTTCGCTAAAATTTTGCCGCAGAGAGACAAAAACCCCGCGCAGCGGCCTTCTCGTCGAGCCGAGTCAATGTGCGCCCTCCGCCTGCGCACATGTGCCGGCCTGTGCCAATGTATACCAGCCAGCCTCCGCGGTAACATTCAAGCATACACTCGGAATATTTGTATTATACAGTGTTTTTCGGTGGCGTTTCTGAAAATAAGTGACCATGGGCCCCAAAGAAAGCTTCTAGTTCCAACCCTCAGCAATAAGGGTTAGGATTCCTATTGAATAACGAAAGAGAACATTGATAAGTATGAACGGGAGTAGTATCACCGACCTGGTCAGGTTGTACAAGAAACAAAATCAACCATCTCTTTATTGTGGGCAAAGGAAAACGGCAATCAAGGAAGTGTTGTTGCCAAAGGTTTAACTGTGTTTTCGAAACAAAGAACGCAAGTGCTGGAAGATGTTGAGAGACTTATATTGGTGTTGTGGAGAATGAAAAACAGCTGCAGGAGGATAGATAGCGTCTCCAGGATCATATGTGAAAAGGACTAGGAGTTGCATGACGATTTAATTAAAAAAATGCCTGCAACTAGTGATGATGTGCGTGAATTTACAGGCAGCAAAGGTTGGTTTGAGAGATTTTTTAAGAAGGTAGTGGCATCCATAGTGTGATCGGCATGGTGAGGCGCCCGTTCGGACCCACCAAAGCGGCTGAAAAAATATGTGCTGAATTCAAGGAGTACATAGAAACGGGAAGGACTGAAACCTGACAAAGTGTTTAATTGTGATGAACAGGGTGTTCTGGAAGAAAATGCCAGCAGGACCTACATTACTCAGGAGGAAAAGGGCCTCCAGGACATAAAGCCTATGAAGACAGGCTTACTTTGTTGAATGTGTGCCCAAGTAGTGGTGATAGCAATGTTAAGGCCTTTATTAGTTGTATCACTCTGAAACCTCCCAGAAGACCGTTTTTTTTTCCAGGCAAAAGAATGTCCTCAAGGCTAATTTGTTAATGTGTGTGTGGAGGGCAAACAGAATAAGCATGGGTCACTAGGGATATTTCTATAACTGCGTTCACCATATGCATTTGCCCCCAATGTGAAAGATTACCTAACTGAAAAGAAATTAGACCTTAAGTGCCTCTGTGTTAGGACAATGCCTTGGGTCATCCTACAGACGTGGAGAGCGCCTTTTGGGGAACATGAGCTTCATTAGGTGACGTTTTTGCTCTACTACCACCCTCTCTGCAGCCCATGGGAACAGGCAGGTCATTTCCAACTTCCAGAATGATACACAAAAAGCTCTGTTTCAAAGTGCTTATGAAGGTGACAACAGCACTCCGATTGACTTCTAAAAGAGTTTTGGAAGGTCACTTAATAAATCCTCAATTGTGGTAAACTTATTAGGTCAGGCTTGGGAGGGCGTGGACCAAGGAGAACTTGAACTCTGCTTGAAAGAAACTGTGGCCAGAATGTGTAGAAAACTAAGGGATTTTGAAGGAAGGGTTTCAGTTTCCCCCCCCCCCCCCCCCCCCCCCCCCCCCCCCCCCCCCCCCCCCTGGTAACCGGAGATGAGTATACCCAGTGAGGAATCCAATTGTGGAATTGGGGAAGTTTGGGGTTGGAGGTTTTGTGGGGAGGATGTGGAAGAGTTGGTGGAGGAGGACTGAAAGAACTAACCACTGAATGAAGCTGATAGACAACTTCAAAAGCAAGAGGCGACCTGGGGAGAAACTGGTTCAAGGGAGGGGAGAGAGGGGGGGGGGAAAAAAAAAAAAAAAAATTTTGAAGGAATTGCCTACTTCAAAGATTATAGGAAATGTGTGCAAAATGGCTTGAAGTGAAACCTTTTGTGTTGAATCACCCTCACACCGCTATTGCAAGCCGTGCTGGTGACTGTTACAATGGACAGTGGTTGTGAACCACTTTAGATATCATAAGGATACGAGAGGTACAGGCCTCTATGGACAGATATGTTTGTGCGAAAAGAAGTCCAGTGACTCTGAAGCTGGTCCTAGTGGCATTATTAAAAGAAGAAGGGAAAGTAACCCCCAGAAAAGGACTTGCTTCTCAAAGTCTAAATGGCAAGGGGATTCCCCTTCTAAACACTAACATCTCTCTCCCCTCTCCCTTCCCATCAATCATCACCAGATCTTCACTAAAAGTAAGTTGTCATGTAATTGTGCAGACTTTTTCGTTTGTGTGTACTAACATTAACATTTTTATGTGGTAAAAAAAATTTTTTTGTCATTACTTTTGGTGTGGTCTTGCACGGATTTCATTTTATTTCCATTATTTTAAGTATGGGGAAATTTCATTGCATAACGAAACATTAGCCATAACAGCCAGCCCTCTTGCACGGATTAAGGTCACTATTTACGGGGTGTCCACTGAAAATATTTATATATATATATATATATGTTCCTTGATAATGTGCGTCGTCACGAAAAGCGCTAGGAATTTCTCTATTCTTTCAGGTGGTTGTTTTTGAATATATTATTATATATTATAGTGATATATATTCTATATATATTAAATATATATATACGTGGACCCCCGGTTAACGGATATTTTTTCACTCCAGGTAGTATGTTCAGGTGCCAGTACTGACCGATTTGTTCCCATAAGAAATATTGTGAAGTAGATTAGTCCCTTTCAGACCCCCAAACATACACTTACAAACGCACTTACATAAATACACTTACATAATGGTCACATTCGAGGTAATGTTATGCGTGTGTGTCCACCTTGTATATATAAATATTGGCCGTTTGGAGGAATATGTTGTGTATCTTTATATGTGTATGCTTTCTAAACTTTTGTATTCTGAGCACCTCTGCCAAAACAGTGATAAATGTGCGAGGTGTGGTGAAAGTGTTGAAATGATGATGAAGGTTTTTCTTTTTGGGGATTTTCTTTCTTTTTTTTTTGGGTCACCTGCCTCGGTGGGAGGACAGCGACTTGTTGAAAAAAAAAAATATATATATATATATACAGTGGACCCCCGATTAATGATATTGCTTTCTTTCAAGAAATATCGTTCAAGTGCCAGAGGTACTGACCGCATATTTCCATAAGGAATATTGTGAAGTAAATTAGTCCATGTCAGACCCCAAACATACACATACAAACGCACTTACATAAATGCACTTACATAAATTGGTCGCATTGGGCGGTGAACGTTAAGCGGGGGTCCACGTGTATATATATATATATATAATATATTCTCTATATATATATATATATATCATATTTAAATATATAATATATATATATATATTCTCAATATATATATATCTTATATATCTCTATTCTTTCTTTTCCACATACCAGCCATAATCCCACCGAGGTGGGTGGCCCAAAAGAAAAAACTAAAGTTTCTCCTTGTAAATTTTAGTAATATATGCAGGAGAAGGGGATACTGGCCCTTGGCTCCCGGCCATTTTAGTCGCCTCTACGACACGCCTGGCTTACAGAGGGGAAGTATTCTGTTCACTTCCCCATGGAGAATATATATATATATAATTATATATATATATATATATATAAATATATATATATATATATATATAATATATATCATATATGCATATTTTCTAAGGTAGTAGGTAGGTTTAGTAGACAGCAAACACCCCGGGAGGTACTACCGTACTGCCAAGTGAGTGTTAAAACGAAAAGCCTGTAATTGGTTTTATTTGATGATAGGATTGCTGTGTCTTTTGTCTGTTCATAAATATGCAAGATTACAGGTATGGTCTTGCTACTGCTACTTACACTTAGGTCACACTACACATAATATACTCACGTTTATTTATCCACAATATCTGCTGTTTTCTTTGATTTTTTTTTAATAGTTCTTGGTCTTATTACTTTCACCTTTACATCCATGGGGAAGTGGAATAAGAATCTTTTACTCCGCTAAGCAATGCTTTGTTGTAAAAGTCAATATACTGCTTGGAAACAATGGGTGTAACCCTTTTCCTTTAAAGATTACTAAAAAGAATAAGAGGAAAATATTCATAGTGGGACGTCTGAATGTGCGAGGATGTTTGTGCAATTGCATAAGAATGAGATGCTTGTGGGAAGTTATGACGAGAAGCTGATGTCCTAGGCTATTAAGTGAAACAAACCTGAAAGGAGGTGGGAAGTTTCAGTGGAGAGGAATAAATGGATAGGTTAGGGGTTTCAAATAGTTAGAGCTAAAGAAGAGTAACAATAATGTTGAAGGATAAGATTATGGCAGGAAAGGAAAAGAGGGACTATAAATGTATTAATTCAATGATTTATGGGGAGTAAAATAAGGGGTGGATGTGAAAAGTGGGTTATAGTAAGCGTAAATGCACCTGGGAGAAGACGAGAAGTTGTAGAGGACGTGAGAGAGAGATTTTGGGAAATGGTTGACGTGAATTGTGTGGAGAGTTTGACCAAGTGTGGCGAGTACTTGTGTGTTGTGGATTTCAATGCTAATGTGGGTAAATGTTGTGGTGGAGTAGTAGGTAAATTTCGGGTGCCAGGGGGTAAATGTAAATTGGGGGAGCCTTAATGAGCAATGTGTAGAAAGAGATGTGGAACTAAGTATACCTAGTTTATGAAAAAGCGGATAAATTAATATCAAAGGTATTGATGTAGCACATAATGAAAGTCGTTTGTTAGATTATGTTATTGGTGGATAAAAGGTTGATGGGTAGGCTCCAGGATGTACATTTTATAGAGGGGCAACTTATATATCAGCTCATTATTTAGTTGTAGCTACATGTTAGAGTAAGAGGAGGTGCAACAACAAGTAGGAGGGAAGTGAAAGTGTAATAAACTAAGGGGAGGAAGTTCGAGAGAGATCTAATTGATATTGGCCAGAAGGTGGGGTAGTGCAAGATGAGTAGAGGGGGTTGAAGGGGTTGGAATAGTTTAAAAATGCAGTATTTAGAATGTGCGGCAGAAGTTGTGGTTATAGAAGGGTGGAGCAGGAAGGAACGAGGAGTGATTGGTGGAATGATGAAGTAAAGGGTGTGATAAAAGAGAAAAAGTTTGCCTTATGAGAGGTTTTTACAAAGCAGACGTGTTATAAGAAGAAGCAGAGTATCTGGAGAGTAAAAGAAGGTGAGAGAGTGGTGGAGAGTGTGCAAAGAGAGGAGATGATTAGAGTGGGAGAGGCACTGTCAAAAATTTAATAAACATAAGAAAAAAAATGTGGAGTGAGTTAACAAGTTGAAAAAGCCAAGGGAACGTTATGGATTTGTCAGTTAAAAAACAGAGTAGGGGAGTAGGTAGATGGGGAGAGAAGGTATTAGGTAGATGGCGAGAATATTTGAGGAACTTTAAAATGTTGACGGAAGTAAAGGAGGATGGTAAATTTCATTGCCTGGCCAGGGAGATATACAATCTTTTAGAGTGAAGGAGAGCGAATGTAAGTGTGGCGGAGGTGTTGTGAGGCATTACATAGAATGAAAGGGGGTAGAGTTAATAAAGCAGCTGGAAACTGATGGGATCATGACAGAAATGTTTTAAAAGCAGGGGGGGATATAGTGTTGGAGTGGTTGTACTTTTGTTTAATAAATGTATGAGAGAGGGGAAGGTACTAGGGATTGGCAGAGGAGGAGCGAGTCATGTATATTCCTTTAATATAAAGGGAAAGGGGACAAAAAGAGATTGTAAAGATTATTTAGAGGAGTAAGGTTACTGAGTATACAGGAAAAGTGTACTGTCGGGGTTAAAATTGACGAATTAGGGTAAGCCAGAAAGGAGAATTGCGGATGAGCAGGAGGTTTCAGGTGGGTAGGGGATGTGTAGATCAAGTGTTTACAATGAAGCATATATAGTGAACAGTATTAGATAAGGTAGGGAGTTTTTATGTCATTTATGGATTTAGAAAACGTATATGAGAGAGTGGATAGGGAAACGCCAATGTGGCAGATGTTGCAAGTATATGGAATAGGTGGTAAGATACTAATGCTGTAAAGAAGGTTTTTATGAGGATAGTGTGGCTCAGGTTGGGTTGTGTAGGAAGAGAGGGGACTACTTACGGTAAAAGTCGGTCTTAGACAGTGGATATGTAATGTCACCAGGTTGTTTTAATATATTTAGAGATGGGGTTGTAAAAGAAGTAAATGCAGGGTGTTCGGGAGAGGGTGGGATTATATTATGGGGAATCAAATACAAACAGGCATTGACACGTTACATTTTGTGATGCGATACTGTGCTTATGGGAGATTCTAAAGAAAAATTACAAAGGTAAGTGGAATGAGTTTGGGAAGGTGTGTAAGGTTAGAAAGTTTGAAAGTGAACATAGAAAAAGAGTAAAAGGTGTTAGAGGGTATCAAATGATTTAGATAAAGAAAATTGGCTATCAAATTGGGGAGGAGGAGTATGGAAGGATCAGTGAAAGTTTTTCAGATACTGGGGAGTTGATGTGTCGGCAGATGTGATATATTAGAAGGATGAGGTTAATCAGTAGAATTGAAGAGGGAACAAGGTGCGTGGTTGCATTGAGGGGATATATGTGAGTCAAAAAACGTTCTCTATTGAGGGCAAGAAGGGAATGTATGAAAGTATAGTTAGTACCAACACTCTTATATGGTTGTGAAAGCTTGGGTTGTGAATGCCGCAGCGCGGAGACCAGTTGGAGGCAGTGGAGAGGGTCAGTCTAAGGCAATGAGTGGTGTATATATTATGCAGAAAATTCGGAGAGAGTGGAAATTATAGAAGGCGAGAAGTTGTGGAGTTAATAAAAAGTATTAGTCAGAGGCTGAAGAGGTAGTTGATGAGGTGGTTTGGTCATTTAGAGAGAATGGATCAAAGTAGAATGACATATAGTGCATAAATCTGTAGGAGAAGGAAGGCAGGGTGGGATGTCCTCGAAAGGTTGGAAGGAAGGGGTTAAGGGAGGTTTTGTGGGTTGGTTTCCAGCATGAGCGTGTTCGATAGGAGTGATAAGTCGAATGGTATTTGGGACCTGACGTTCTGTAGGGTGTGAGCAGGGTAATAATTTAGTGAGGGATTCACGGGAAACCAGTTATTTTTTATGTAGCCGGACTTGAGTCCTGGAAATGGGAAGCACAATGCCTGCACTCTAAAGGAGGGGTTTGGGATATTAGCAGTTTGGAGGGATATGTTGTGTATCTTTATACATATATGCTTCTAAACTGTTGTGTTCTGAGCACCTCTGTAAAAACAGTGATTATGTGTGAGTGAGGTGAAAGTGTTGAATGATCATGAAAGTATTTTCTTTTTGGGGATTTTCTTTCTTTTTGGGTCACCCTGCCTCGGTGGGAGACGGCCAACTTGTTAAAAAAAAAAAAAATAGTATCACGAACGTATGAGCGGCCCAGGCGGACGTGTCTGGTATGGACGGCTTCCGAGCATGGGTACGAAACCCGGAATAAAGTTTTGCCCAAGAAAGTGGTCAGAATCTGAATTGTACAATATCCTCACCAGACGAAATCCGGGGTTCCACTGTACATTGGTTTGCGTGCAGCCAGCAGTAAACAGCCTGGTTGATCAGGCTCTGATCCACCAGGAGGCCTGGTCACAGACTGGGCCGCGGGGGCATTGACCCACGGAACTCTCTCCAGGTAAACTCCAGGTATCTCCACCGTTCCCTCAGAGTGCAGGCACTGTACTTCACACCTCCACGACTCAGTCTGGCTAACCAGTATCCCCTGATTATTCTTCTTTATTATTCTTTGTGTTTGCTTGCTTCTTAGCCTTTTAACTTCATTTCACTTAATGTCTCGATCTGCACATTTTCAATTATTCATAATGCCTATATTGTTATGTTCTCTATATCTCTTATGTTTAATGCCAAATATCACAAAGTACTATGATTTTAGATATTTTGGTTATTAAATTCATGAAAAGAAAAAACCAGCACCTTTCTCTTGAAATTTTAGTCACCTTCAGTGACATGCATGAATGCATATTTTCCTTAATTTCACTTGTCACTTTATCATGGATGTGAATGATCATGTAGTGACAGGAAGGATCTTAGTAGTCAACTTTACATTATATAGGAAATTTATTTTTATTGTTCTTCCTTCCTACTATTGAGATTTATTTTTATTTGTCTCACATAATGCATTCCATGTCATTCGAAAATTTGTTGTACTTTTATGTTTCATTCATTAAGTATATGTTTTCATTGCAGAGACACAACGGTTACAACAGCTTGGACATCCAGCCGGTGGTAAAAGATGGACTATACATTATGATGATTCTCCTCTTGATGTGCACAGTAATAAGGACTGGCCGTGTGTTGGTGGTGATGAGGCTGATAAAGCTCAACCACCGTTACATGGTCCTTAAAGGTAAAAAAAAAAAAAGGCAGTGATTGAATGAGTGATAATGAATGTGTTTCCTCTTTAATGGTTCACTCTACCTTGATTCACCCTACCTTAGTTCACTCTATACCTTGGTTCACGTTACCTTGGTTAACCCTACCTGGTTCACCCTACTTGGTTCACTCTACCTTGGTTCAACCCTACTTGATTCACCCTACTGGTTCATTACTTGGTTCACGTTACATGATCACCCTACCTTGGTTCACCCTACCTTGCTTCACCCTACCTTGGTTCACTCTACCTTGCTTCACCCTACCTTGGTTCACCCTACCTTAGTTCACTCTACCTTGGTTCACGTTACCTTGGTTAACCCTACCTTGGTTCACCCTACCTTGGTTCACCCTACCTTGGTTTCACTCTACTTGGTTACCTTACATTTGTCACCCTCCCTGGTTCACTATAACCTTGGTTCCGATACCTTGGTTAACCACTTGGTTCACCTACTTGCTTCACCCTACCTTGGTTCACTCTAACCTTGCTTCACCTACCTTGGTTCCCCTACTTATTCCACTCTACCTTGGGTTCCTTACCTTGGTTCACGTTACCTTGGTTAACCCTACCTTGGTTCACCCTACCTTGGTTACCCTCCTTGTTACCCTACCTTGGTTCACCCTACCTTGGTTCACCCTACCTTGGTTCACCCTACCTTGGTTCACCCTACCTCGGTTCACTCTACTTTGGTTCACCCTACCTGGTTCACCCTACCTTGGTTCACTCTTCCTAGGTTCACCCTACCTTGGTTCACCCTACCTTGGTTAAAACCCTACCTGCTTCACCTACTCGGTCCACCTACCTTGGTTCACTCTTCCTTGGTTTGCCTATCGTGGTTCACCCTACCTGGTTCACCCTACCTTGGTTCACCATTACCTTGGGTCACCCTACCTAGGTTACCCTACCTTGGTTCACCCTACCTTGGTTACTCTCTTGGTTCACCATACCTTGGTTCGTTCGTTACCTTGGTTCACCCATCTTGCTTCACCTAATTTGGTTCACTTACCTTGGTATCACCCTACCATGATTCAACCAACCTTAGGTTCACCCTTCTTGGTTCACCCTACTTTGGTTCACCCTACCTTGCTTCACTCTACTTGCGTTCTCTCGTACCTGGTTCACCCCTACTTGGTTCACCCTACCTTGGGTTGAACCCTACCCTTGCGTCACTTACCATTGGTTCATTACCTGGTTCACCCTACCTTGGTTCACCCTACCTTGGTTAAACCCTACCTGGTTCACTCTTACCTTGGTTCACTCTACCTTGGTTCACAGTACCTTGGCTCACCCTACCTTGTTCACCCTACCTTGGTTCACCCTCCTTGGTTTCACTACATTGGATCACCCTACTTCGGGTTCTCCTACCTTGGTTCACCTACCTTGGTTCACCCTACCTTGCTCACCCTACCTTGCTTACCCTACCTAGGTTCACCCACCTTGATTCACTCTTCCTATGGTTGCCTATCATGCTTCACCCTACCTTGGTTCACCTACCTTGGTTCACCTACATTGGTACTCCCTACCTGGGTTCACTTACACTTGGTGTCACCTACCTTGGTTCACTCTACTTGGTTTTCACTTACCCTGGTTCACCATCCCGTGGTTCACCCAACCTTGGATCACTCTACCATGGTTCTCCCTACCTTGGTTCACACTACCTGGTTCATCTCTACCTTGGTTCACCCTACCTTGTTCACCCTACTTGGTTCACCCTAACATGGTTCACCCACTTGGTTCACCCTACCTTGGTTCCACCCTACCTTGGATCCACCCTACCTTGGTTCCACTCTACCTTGGTACACCCTACCTTGGTTTCACCTACCTATGGTTCACCCTTACCTTGGTTCCACCCTACCTTGGGGTGCACCCTATGTTGGTTCACTCTACTTGGTTCACCCTACCTTGGTTCACTTCTACTCCCCCCCCCCCCCGTGGTTCACCCTACCTTGGTTCATTTCCTTGGTTATTTCACTATAGCCTTGGTTCACTTACCTTGTTCACTCTACCTTGGTTAAGTCTACTTGGTTCACCCTACCCATGGTTCCCTAGCTTGGTTCACCCTACCTTGGTTCACCCTACCTTAGTTCACCCTACCTTGGTTCACGTACTTGGTTTCACCATACCTTGGTTTCACCGTACCTTGGTTTACCCTACCTGGTCACTCTACTTGGTTCACTCTACGGGTTCACTCTACCTTGGTTCACTACCGTGGGTCACCTATCGTGGTTCACTCTATCTTGTTCACTCTACTTTGTTAACCCTCCTACCTTGGGTTCACCCTACCTTGGTTCACCCTACTGGATCACCCTACCTGGTTCACCCTACCCTTGTTCCCTCTTACTTGGTTCACCCTACTAGGTTCACCCTTCCTTGGGTTAATGTAACTTGGTTCACTCTACTTGGTTCACCCTACCGTGGGTCACCCTACCTAGGTTCGCCCTACCTTGGTTCACTCTACCTTGGTTCACCCTACCTTGGTTCACCCTACCTTGGTTCACTCTACCTTGGTTCACCCTACCTTGGTTCACCCTTCCTTGGTTAATGCTACCTTGGTTCACTCTACCTTGGTTCACCTTACCTTGGTTTTCCTTTGGTTAACCCTACTGGTTCACCCTTCCTTGTTCCCTACTTGGTTTCACTCGCTTGGTTCACCCTACGTTGGTTCACTCTACCTTAGTTCAACCTACCTTAGTTCACCCTACCTTGGTTCACCCTACCTTGCTTCACGCTATTTTGGTTCACCCTATTTTGGTTCACTCTACCTTGGTTTACCCTACCTTTGTTCACTCTCTGGGTTTCACCCTACTTGGGTTACTTCCTAGGTTCACCCTACTTGGTTCACTTCCTTCATTCAACTCTACCTTTGTTCACTCTACCAGGTTCTCTACTTGGTTCACCTACCTTGTTCACCTACCTTGGTTCACCCTTACCAGGGTCACCCTACCTTGGTTCACCCTTACCTTGGTTCACCTACCTTGGTTCATACCTACCTTGCTTAACTCTCCCTTGGTTCACTTACCTTGGTTTCACCTACCTTGGTTCACCCTACCTTTGTTCACCCTACCTAGGTTCACCTACTAGTTCACTCTACCTTGGTTCAACTACAATTGTTCCCTAACTTTGTTCACTCTTCCTTGGTTTGCCCGACAACTTGGTTTCACCCTACTTGGGTTCACCCTACTTGGTTCAACCTACCTTGTTCACCCTCTCTTGTTCACTTACCTGTGTTTTTCACCCTCTCTTGTTCACCCTACCTTGGTTCACCCAACCTGATTCACCCTACCTTTGTTCACCCTACCTGGGTTCACCCACCTTGGGTCACCTGACCTTGGTTCACCTGCCTTGTGTTCATTCTACCTTGGTTCATCCTCCTTTTTGTAATGGTTCACTCCTACCTTGGTCACCCTATCTTGTTCACTCTACTTTCGATACCCTACTTGGTTCCCTACCTTGGTTCACACTACCTTGGTTCAACCTTACTTGTTTCACCTTTCCTTGGTTCCACCTACTTCATTCACCTACATTGGTTCACCGACCATGGGTTCATCTTACCTTGGCTACCTATTCAGTTCACCTCTACCTTGGTTCACCTACCTTGGTTCACCTACCTGTTAACCTGCCTTGGTTCACCCTACCTTGGTTCACTCTACCTTGGATCAGCCTACCTTGTTCACCCTACCTTGGTTCACCCTACCTTGGTTCACTACCTCGGTTCACTACTTCGGTTAACCCTTACCCTTGGTTCACCCTACCTAGGTTCACCCTACCAGTGTTTCACCCTACCTTGGTTCCACTTCTTAGGGTTCACCCTACATCGGTTCACCCTACCTTGGTTCACCCTACCTTGGTTCACCTACCTTGGTTCACCCTACCTTGGTTCACTCTACCTTGGTTCACCCTACCTTGGTTCACTCTACCTTGGTTCACCCTACCTTGGTTCACTCTACCTTGGTTCACCCTACCTTGGTTCACTCTACCTTGGTTCACCTACCTTGGTTCACCCTACCTTGGTTCACCCTACCTTGGTTCACCCTACCTTGGTTCACTCTTCCTTGGTTTGCCCTATCTTGCTTCACCCTACCTTGGTTCACCCTACCTTGGTTCACCATACCTTGGTACACCCTACCTTGGTTCACTCTACCTTGGTTCACCCTACCTTGGTTCACTCTACCTTGGTTCACTCTATTTCTTGGTTCACCCTACCTTGGTTCTCCTACTTGGTTCATCTACATGGTTCACCCTACTTGGTTCACACTACCTTGGTTCACTCTACTTGGTTCTCCTACTTGGTTCTCCCTACCTGGTTCAACCCTACTTGGTTCACCCTACATGGTTCACCCAACCTTGGTTCAACCCTTCCTTTGGTTCACCCTACTTGATTCACCCATACCTTGGTCACTCTACCTTGGTTCACCTACCTGGTTCACCCTACCTTGGTTCACCCTACCTTGGGTCACCCTATGTTGGTTACTCTACCATGGGTACCCTACCTTTGGTTCACTCTACCTTGGTTCACCCTACCTTGTTCTCCTACTTGGTTCACTCTTCCTTCCTTTGGTTCTCTATGCCTTGGTTCACCTTACCTTGGTTCACTCTACCTTCGTTTGTCTACCTTGGTTCACCCTACCTTGGTTCACCCTATCTTGGTTCACCCTACATTGGTTCACCCTACCTTTGGTTCACCCCTACCTTGGTCTACCTTCTTGGTTCACCGTACCTTGGTTTACCCTACCTTGGTTCACTCTACCTTGGTTCACTCTACCTTTGTTCACTCTACCTTGGTTCACCCTACCTTGGGTCACCCTATCTTGGTTCACTCTACCTTGGTTCACTCTACCTTAGTTAACCCTACTCTGGTTCACCTACTTGGTTCACCTACCTTGGTTCACCCTACTTGGTACACTCTACCTGGGTTCACCCTACTTGTTCACTCTTCCTTGGTTAATGCTACCTTGGTTCACTCTACCTTGGTTCACCCTACCTTGGTTCACCCTACCTAGGTTCACCCTACCTTGGTTCACCCTACCTTGGTTCACCCTACCTTGGTTCACCCTACCTTGGTTCACTCTACCTTGGTTCACCCTACTTTGGTCACCCCTTCCTTGGTTAATGTACTTGGTTTTCACTTACTTGGTTTTCACCATACTTGGGTTTACCTTATTTGGTTCACCCTACCTGGTTCACCTACGTGTTCAAACTACTTGGTTCACTCTGCCTTGGTTCACCCTGCGTTGGTTCACTCTACCTTAGTTCACCCTACCTTAGTTCACCCTACCTTGGTTCACCCTACCTTGCTTCACGCTATTTTGGTTCACCCTATTTTGGTTCACTCTACCTTGGTTTACCCTACCTTTGTTCACTCTACCTTGGTTCACCCTACCTTGGTTCACCCTACCTTGGTTCACCCTACCTTGGTTCACTCTACCTTCATTCACTCTACCTTGGTTCACTCTACCTTGTTCTCCCTACCTTGGTCACCCTACCTTGGCTTCAACTCTACTTGGTTCACTATACTTGGTTTCACCTTACCGTGGTTCACTTACTTGGTTCACTCTACCTTGGTTCACTCTACCTTGGTTCACCCTACCTGGTTCACTGACCTAGGTTCACTTACCTTGGTTCACTTACCTTGGTTCACTTTACTTGGTTACAACTCTACTGGTTCCTTACCTTGGGTTACTTACTTTGGTTCATTACTTGGTTCATCTACCTTGGTTCACTTCTTGGTTCACCACTACTTGGATCATCTACCTTATGGGTTCACTTACTTGGTTCACTCTACCTTGGTTCACTCTACCTTGGTTCACTCTACCTTGGTTCACTCTACCTTGGTTCAGTCTACCTTGGTTCAGTCTACCTTGGTTCAGTCTACTTGGTGTTCACTTCTACCTTGTTTCACTCTACCGTGGTTACTCTCCTTGGTTCACTCTACCTTGGTTCGTCTACCTTGGTTCAGTCTACCTGGTTCACTCTACTTGGTTCATTCCTTGGTTCACTTACCTTGGTTCACTCTACCTTGGTTCACTATACTTGGTTCACTCTCTTGGTTCACTCTACCTTGTCATCTACCTTGGTTCATCTACCTTGGTTCACTCTACCTTGGTTAATCTACTTGGATCACCTACCTTGGTTACTCTACTTGGTTCCTCTACCTTGGTTCACTCTACCTTGGTTCACTCTACCTTGGTTCACTCTACCTTGGTTCACTCTACCTTGGTTCACTCTACCTTGGTTCACTCTACCTTGGTTCACTCTACCTTGGTTCACTCTACCTGGGTTCCTCTACCGTGGTTCACCTTCCTTGTTCACTCTACCTTGGTTTACTTTACCTTGGTTCACTCTACCTTGGTTCACTCTACCTTGGTGGGATATGGCTCTGTGTTAAAAAACAGTTTTGCTCAGTGTTAAGCTTAATGAAAATATTAGGTTTGAGTTATGAGATTTATCAGGTTGTAGTTTTATTTGATCATATTAAGAGTTTTATCATGACATGACATAACCACCACAAAGATCCTTTTCCCTTTCTCTCTAAAAAAATAAGATTAAAGACAGAACACTACAAAACTATGTATCTTCACACACAATGTAGTGTAAAATATTTAAAAATCGTACGGTGGTATTAACATTGCTCTTCTTAATGTTGACTTGAGTGGTTATCGTTTTATTTTTGCATATAATATGGTGCAGTTATCTTAAATAAATGGATGTTAATTCCTAGCATTGTAAGTGATTACCCTATGGTTTGAGCAAAATAAAACACTATTTATACTTTGCAGACTTTGGTTGAAGTGGAGAAATGTTTATTATCAGTTGGGCGACCCGCATTGTTGCAAGGACTCACTATTGCCTCAACAGGCGAAGGTAAGTTTTGTAAATCAAACAGGTACACGGCTGGTTTGTGTTTCAAGTTACATTGTGTACAGGTTGTCTCTTAATTGATATGGTAGAATTAATAAGAGAACACTCCCATTCTCATGTAAATCATTTTGAGAAGAAATGAAGCTCTGAGTGAAGGCTAGGGAAATAAGTCACACTGACTTTTTTTGGGTTATCCAGGTTCTCTACACATATGTTGTTATGTATGATAATCTATGTAACTATTTGTGTATACCTGAATATAAACAATAACTAATAAGAAAGGAATAATTTCTAGTTACCACAGTAACCACATTTTCTCTTATGTTAGATTAGAGAAAAATGTTATTCTTGCCATCACTTGTACAGTTAACTGGCTCCACATCTTATATTTCTGTTCATTTCATTCTATTGTTGGGGTGTATTTATCAATCTTTTTATGTTATGTATCGTGTTTTTATATAATTTTGAATAAAATATCATGGTTGGATTAATGAAATGTGTTTTTAACGTAATATACGAAATTAATGAGACTCGGCGAGTTCTTATTATTATTATTATTATTTCTAATATGGCGTCACTTGTGCAAGTCGTCTGACTACCACATCTCACATTTATGTTTATTTATTCTACTGTGGGGTTTTATTTATCTTATTAAATATGTTAGCTTCGTGATTTATTATATAATTTTGAAAAAAAAAAATATTCATAGATGGATTAATGAAAATGTGTTATTAACGTAATATATGACATTTTAAATGACTTGATGATTTTTCTTATCATTACTAATATTGTCTTGGAGGTATAAGACATTACCGATTTTAATGTGTACTGCACGCCAGCACAGTATGTAAGTTTATTAGGTACAGGTATACATAAGTATAAATATCAGAGTATATGTTAAAATATGAAATAACTTTTAAAAACCTTTGAAATTTTGGAGTTACAGTTTTCCAGACAAAATGGAGAGACTTAGTGCTTTGAGTACACGAGAATGTAAACAAACAGGGTGGGGCACGGTTGACCGTATTAGAAAGACAGGTGGGGGGAGCCGGTTATAGCGATGTTTTGGGTCATAATTTGAAATGACCGTATTAGCGGAATGGCCGTAAAGTGAAACGCCGTTTTAAAGGGGCCCTACTGTATATATATTTATTTTATATATATATATTTTATATATATATTTATAAATTATATATATAATACAGTGGAACCCCGCATAGCGGACGCTTTGCCATAGCGGACAATCGCATAGCGGAGCTTGTGTTCGCTAAAATTTTGCCGCAGAGAGACAAAAACCCCGCGCAGCGGCCTTCTCGTCGAGCCGAGTCAATGTGCGCCCTCCGCCTGCGCACATGTGCCGGCCTGTGCCAATGTATACCAGCCAGCCTCCGCGGTAACATTCAAGCATACACTCGGAATATTTGTATTATACAGTGTTTTTCGGTGGCGTTTCTGAAAATAAGTGACCATGGGCCCCAAAGAAAGCTTCTAGTTCCAACCCTCAGCAATAAGGGTTAGGATTCCTATTGAATAACGAAAGAGAACATTGATAAGTATGAACGGGAGTAGTATCACCGACCTGGTCAGGTTGTACAAGAAACAAAATCAACCATCTCTTTATTGTGGGCAAAGGAAAACGGCAATCAAGGAAGTGTTGTTGCCAAAGGTTTAACTGTGTTTTCGAAACAAAGAACGCAAGTGCTGGAAGATGTTGAGAGACTTATATTGGTGTTGTGGAGAATGAAAAACAGCTGCAGGAGGATAGATAGCGTCTCCAGGATCATATGTGAAAAGGACTAGGAGTTGCATGACGATTTAATTAAAAAAATGCCTGCAACTAGTGATGATGTGCGTGAATTTACAGGCAGCAAAGGTTGGTTTGAGAGATTTTTTAAGAAGGTAGTGGCATCCATAGTGTGATCGGCATGGTGAGGCGCCCGTTCGGACCCACCAAAGCGGCTGAAAAAATATGTGCTGAATTCAAGGAGTACATAGAAACGGGAAGGACTGAAACCTGACAAAGTGTTTAATTGTGATGAACAGGTTACATACTCTTTGCATGCCACATTTATTTATTTATTTTATGTCTTTGCAAACAGTACATTGAGATTTTATATTTACAATAGTGGGTTGCAATGCAAAGAGAGCCTCTATTATGCCTAGGCATTATGGGCCAACTTAACATTATTGGCTTACAGACTTCAATATAAATCTCCTGCAAGACCAGGACCCACACCTTACTGAATTCACAAACACTATGAGTAACTGCATGTTGCAACCAGTAGTAACAAAACCAACAAGAGTTACAGAGACTAGTGTTTCCCTACTAGACCACATCTGGACCAACACCATATCCCCTTTAAAATCAGGCATAATCACAGATAATACCACAGATCACTACCCTACCTTCCTCATCACAAATCTTGGGAAATTACCCCAAGTCACTACTAAAGTCACTTTCAGACTTCACAATGAGGCAGCCATTATTAACTTCACAGCAGCAACGACAAACATTGACTGGCACACTGAGCTAGAAATCTATACAGGTATTGATGAATGTATTAATAATTTTCTAAAAAAGACCTAATATCTCTACAACAAGCACTGCCCAAAAAAAAATAAGCAGATGACAGCTAAGAGACTGAACAGTCCCTGGCTAACACCCAGCATCCTCAAATCCATAAATACAAAGCACCTATACGAAAAACAGTACAGAATGGGTCACATGACCAGAGACCAAACAAAACGTTGCTCGTCAATCCTTACCAGCCTGATAAGAAGGGCTAAAAAATTGTATTATGAGAACAGATTATCCAGCTTACGAGGTGATATAAAAAAGACCTGGAAAACCCTATCAGAAATTCTAGGAACAAAAAAGATATCACGAAAAAGCGAAATTGAATTAACAAAACCAGATGAACCCAAACTCCCACCAACTGAAACAGCAAACAGACTCAATGATTTCTTCTCCACTATAGGAAAAAAAACTTGCCAATAAAATCCCAAGCTCAGATACCCCCCAGTGACTACCTCCCTGGCAGCTACCTGAACACACTGTTTCTAGCTCCGACTAACCCTACTGAAGTCTCCCTTATTATCAACACACTAAAAAACAAGGCAGGAGATTTAAACACCTTACTGCCCTTTATATACAAAAAAGCATCACAAGTACTATCACCTATCATTGCAACACTCTTTAAGAAATCCATAGAATCCTCTACCTTCCCTACAGTTCTCAAAATAGCAAGGGTCACCCCAATCCATAAAGGAGGAGACCAAGCAGACTGGAATAACTATAGGCCAGTATCCAACTTACACCCTCTCTCTAAAATCTTCGAAAAATTAATTCATAAGCGAATCTATTTCTACCTCATCTCCCAAAACATACTCAAACCCCTGCCAATTTGGGTTCAGGCCTAATAAAAATACTAATGATGCTATTGTATATATGCTAGAACATATATACACTGCAATACAGAAAAAAGAAGTCCCACTGGGGATCTTCATTGACTTACGTAAAGCTTTTGATACAGTCGACCATGACTTACTCCACGTAAAATTGTCACACTATGGTATAAGAGGGCACTCCCTCAACTACCTAAAGTCATACCTCAGCAACAGAAGCCAATATGTGTACACAAATGGGGTAAACTCTTCTGCACAGCCAATTACAGTTGGTGTCCCACAGGGAAGTGTCCTCTTCTCTTTCTCATACACTTAAATGACCTACCAAATGCTTCACAACTACTCAAACCCACACTATTTGCAGATGACACTACATACGTCTTCGCTCACCCGAGCCCAGTCATGCTAGCCAATACTGTAAATACCGAATTACAGAAAATATCTACCTGGATGAGGACTAACAAACTTACTCTAAACATTGACAAAACCTACTTCATTCAGTTTGGTAACAGAGCTACAGATGTCCCTCTTAACATAATGATAAACGGATCACCTATGACAAAGCTCACAGAGGGAAAATTCCTAGGAATCCACCTTGATAATAGACTCAAATTTCAAACACATATACAACAAATTTCCAAGAAAATTTCCAAGACAGTAGGCATACTATTGAAGATACAGTACTATGTTCCTCAGTCAGCCCTCCTGGCCCTATATCACAAGCTATTTACAGGTTAAGGATTCCTAACTTTATTGACAAGCTAAGAGCTGTTACCTACATCAGCTCATTTGCAAGCATTTTTATTGTTATTAGACATACAAGTAGGGAACAGGATGAAGTTGGAGCCATCTGTGGGCCAGCATTTTCATTTGATCAACTAACGTTATCTCGTTGACATCATTATGCTGTTTGAATGTGTTCCATACTCGAGTCATCCTGGGTATATATGATCTCAGATGGAGTGATGTTCTGGAGAAGGGTACAGCCAGAGTGAAGTTGCTGCTTTCTGCCCGTCTTGTGGCATAAAAGCTTGTTTCACGCTGTCCTTGAAGTGGATCCAAGTGTGGTACTTTGACATTAATGGCCTTGTACATAACAGTAAGGCCTCCCACATCCCTCCTGTGTTGAAGGCTCTGCTGAAATGACAGATCTATCCAGGATGGGTCCAGGTGAGAGATGAGACGTCTTGCTCTGTTCTCTACTCTGTCAAGCAGTCGCAGATGAGACAGGGGGCAGGCAAACCAAGAAAATGGAGCATACTCAAGGTGTGAGCGTACTTGTGCCTCATACAGAATCTTGCAACCCCTACTGTCAAGTAGATACGAGATTTACAACATGGTTCTTCATGGTTAGTTTGGAGTCAAATTTCACCCCAAGGATATCAACTTCTTCTCCAGGTGCCAACACCCTCCCATTCATCCTTACTACTGTACCAGCATTACCATCATGGTGCCTAGGGACGATCATCATTTGCATTTTCTCAGGTGCAAATGTTACTTGCCATCTATTTCCCCAAGTTGATATAGCTCTTAGCTGGTGATTGATGTAGCTTAGAGCAGCTGGCATTTCTTCTCTTGGATAAGTGAATGTCAGTGTACAGTCATCTGCATATGCATGTGATTCTGGGATGAGATGGTCCCAGCACGCTTCCTTGTGGAACACTTACCCCAATAGGATGTCTTGCTGATTTCATTCCATTGAGAACTACACTTAGAGATCTACCATGAAGGTAATCACTGAGGAGACATAGCGTAGAGCCTGCAATTCCCAGTGCTTGAAGTTTTGCTAAGAGGCCCTGGTGCCACACCCGGTCGAAAGCACCAGCATTGTCCAGTGCTACAACACAGCTGACTTTGGATTCATCCAGTGACTGGTACCACTTAGTGGAGAGGTTTAACAACAGATCAACAGCAGAGTAACCTTTCCTGAAGCCATATTGACGATCACAAAGTAGTGAGTGGTAGTCAAAAAACTCTGTCATTTGTCTTGAGATTATTGTCTCAAGGATCTTACCAGTGATTGACAGGAGTGACACTGGTCTGTAGTTGCTGATTTCTGCTCTGCTCTTCTTTTTGTGAACAGGGACTACATTTGCCTCTTTCCACAGAGAGGGCCATTTACACTGTACTAGGCAGTGCTGAAAGATGCGAGTTAGAGGTGCTGCTAGCTGGTCTGCACATCTTCTCAGCAATCTTGGGCTCAACTTGTCTGGGCCCACAGTCTTTTCTTGGTCATGCGATTTAAGAAGGAAATGCACCTCCTGCCTTATTGTCACCACTGACAGTTTTGGCACAGTTCTTGCAGCTAGCCAAGGAGGGTCCCTTGCTGGATCAGGAACTGGCATTTTGGTAGCAAAGTGTTCAGCAAAGAGGTCCGCCTTCTCTTGACTACTAGTAGAGGTGGTCCCATCCTGTCGATTTAGAGGTGGAATGAGTTCATCAGGCAGATAACCTTGTCTGTCCTTGACCAGGGACCACCAGGTTTTGGAGCCTACCCTACCTGATGCTAGCTTTCTTTTTGTGTCCACCTCCCATTTAGCAATGGCCCACTTTTGAACGTCACCCATATGCCTACAGGCTTGCCTGTGCAAGTTCCTGTTATAGGTGGTACGATGTCTCTTATACCTTCGCCATGCTTGGTACTTAGCAGTAGCAGCCTCTTTACAACGAAAGCCAACCAAGGCTGATCTGTAGGCTTCGTCACATATTGCCAGTGAGGAATATGTTCTTGTTGTAGATGTAGGGTTCATCTGATTTTGTTAATTTGATTGTTTTGTTTTTGGATAACTTTTTATATCGAAGAATTTCAGATAGAGTTTTCCAGGTTTTTCCATATCACCTTCAATGTTATGTAATCTATTTTCATAATACAATTTTTTAGATCTTCTTATCAGGCTGGTAAGTGCTGGCGAATAACTTTAGACTTTTCTCTAGTTGTTTGAAACATTTGAAACTGTTTTTCATATTTGTGCTTTGTGTTAATGGATTTGAGGATGCTTGGTGTTAGCCAGGGATTATTCAGTCTCTTTGCTGTGATCTGTTTAGTTTTTTTTGGGGCAATGTTTGTCATAGAGGCTTTTGGCTTTTTTTAGAAAATTATTTATACATTCATTCATATCTGTATATGTTTCAAGCTCATTTTGCCAATCGATGTTATTCATAGCTGCTATAAAGTTGTTAACTGTTGTCTCGTTATGTCGTCTGAAGGTTACTTTAGTGATGTCTTGTGACAGTTTGCCCAGATTAGTTATGAGAAAGGTTGGGTAGTGGTCTGTAGTGTTGTCTGTGATTATGCCTGATTTTAAAGGGGATATGGTGTTTGTCCAGATGTGGTCTGTTAAGGAGATGCTTGTTAAAATGGTATGAAATACCGACAGATTGTTAGGTAAGACACATATGCAACAGTTAGGTATCTTTATTTCGAAACGTTTCGCCTACACAGTAGGCTTCTTCAGTCGAGTACAGAAAGGTTGATAGAAGCAGAAGATACTTGAAGACGATGTAATCAGTCCATCACCCTTAAAGTTTTGCTAAGAGTTTCAGACAACGGAACAATGCTCTTCTCCAGACTGAGGGACTGACCACCTCAAAACTTTAAGGGTGATGGACTGATTACATCGTCTTCAAGTATCTTCTGCTTCTATCAACCTTTCTGTACTCGACTGAAGAAGCCTACTGTGTAGGCGAAACGTTTCGAAATAAAGATACCTAACTGTTGCATATGTGTCTTACCTAACAAGGAGATGCTTGTCTCGGTGATTCTTGTAGGTTTAGATATTGTTGGTAGCAACAGGCAGTTACTCATTGTGTTTGTGAATTCAGTTACTTGTGGGTCCTGGCCATGTAGTATGCTTATGTTGAAATCTCCTGTTAGTAGTAGGTGGTTCCATGGAGATAAGAGGAAATAAACAAGAACAAGAACTAGTAAGAAAACAGAAGAAAACCCAAAGGGGTGTGTATATATATGCTTGTACATGCATGTGTAGTGTGACCTAAGTGTAAGTAGAAGTAGCTAGATGTACCTAAAAGCTTGCATGTTTATGAGACAGAAAAAAGACACCAGCAGTCCTACTATCGTGTAAAACAATTACAGGTTTTTGTTTCACAATCACTTGGCAGGACCTCCCTGGGTGGTTGCTGTTTACCAGCCTATTACCTAGGAGTTGTCAAATTGTTTTTATTAACAAACTGGCCATATCTCACCGAGGCAGGGTGGCCCAAAAAGAAAAACGAAAATTTCTCTTTTTAAATTTAGTAATATATACAGGAGAAGGGGTTACTAGCCCCTTGCTCCCAGCATTTTAGCCGCCTCTTACTACACGCATGGCTTACGGAGGAAGAATTCTGTTTCACTTTCCCATGGAGATAAGAGGAAATAAACAAAAACTAGAAAGAAAAATAGAAGAAAACCCAGAGGGGTATGTATATATATGCTTGTACATGTATGTGTAGTGTGACCTAAGTGTAAGTAGAACTAGCAAGGTATACCTGAAATCTTGCATGTTTATGAGACAGAAAAAAGACACCAGCAATCCTACTATCATGTAAAACAATTACAGGTTTCTGTTTCACAGTCACTTGGCAGGACTTCCCTGGGTGGTTGCTGTCTACCAACCTATTACCTAGGAGTTGTCAAATATCCACATTAACCCTTTCAGGGTCCAAGGCCAAAATCTGAAGGTGTGCCCCAGTGTCTAAGAAATGTTGAAAAAAATAAAAATTATTTTTTCTTACAGAATTAAAGATAATATTTTTGTGAAGGTAATAAAACAAAAAAAAAAATTCTGATCAGTACTTACTGAGATACAGTGACGGGAAGTTGACCCAAAATGACCAGGTGGTGGCAACATCAGTGACTTCCGCAAAATAGCATTTTTTTTATTTTACGTTTTTTATACTTTTTTTTCTTTTCTAATTTTTTTCTTTTTCCAGTAACATTTGTGGCCTGTGAGACCAATATAATGTATACATGTATTGTATAAGTGTACACTCATTGTATTCAACACAATAACTGCACTAATTTGTTTATCATTATATTGCTTACAAAACTTGTTTTCAAGTTTATTGTAAACAAAATGATGAAAATATTAGTGTGGTTATTGTGTTGAATACAATGGTACCATATAGTACCATATGGTACAATAGTGCCATAGGGTGCAATGGTACCATATAGTATAATTGTACCATATGGTACAATGGTACCATATACTACAATATGGTATAATGGCACATGATACAATGGTACCATATGGTAGAATATGGTACAATGGGACCATTTGGTACAATGGTACCATATGATACAATGGTACCATATGGTGCAATGGTACCTTATGGTACCATATGGTGCAATGGTACCATATGGTGCAATGGTACCATATGGTACATTGTACCATTCAGTACAATGATACCATATGGTTCATTGTACCATATGGTACTATGTGGTACTGTTGTATTCAACACAATAAACACATATTTTCGCCATTATTTTGTTTACAATAATTGTTTACAACAAAAATATGCAAAAATGTTATATATTAGTAATGTTCTATTATATATTTACAAATGTACAGCCACTCGACATATTCCTTGAGGTGCATGACAAAGCGTTTTGTCTTGGAAACTGCTGAGTCAGTAGCTAGCTTGCATCACCACTCACTCAGTCTTGGCTGGTGTCTCCTGCCACCAACACCTCCTGTTGACCATATGGTACATGGTATCATATGTTACAGGGTACCATGTAGTACAGTAGGGCCCCACTTATACGGCAGGTTAGGCTCCAGGCTACCGCCGTAAAGTGGAACACCCTTTTTTTCCACTTATAAAAGCATACAAACACTAGATAACAAGTTTACGCTAACGTATATTAAGTTAGCAATAGAACCAGGCATCAAAAAACAATAAAAAAGTACAATACACACATAGTGCACTCATTACTTACCTTAAAATATTTATAGTCTTAATCTAGGGTGAGACAAGTAGTATTTATTGTAAGAAATCAAGTGTGATATGTATGGTAGTCAGCTGGGCTACCATACCAGGCCACATAATATTCTATTACATTTAAGCATCCCAGAGCGATAAAATGCATATACAGTTTACTCATTACTAACCTTAAAATATTTGTAGTCTTAATCTAGGGTGAGATGAGTAGTATTTATTGTAAAAAATCAAGTGTGGTATGTATGGTAGTCAGCCAGGCTACCATACCAGGCCAACCCACCCACACATACTATTCTGTGATATTTAAGCATCCCAGAGCGATAAAATGTACAGTGGAACCTCAAAAATCGAACTTAATCCATTCTAGGAGCTAGTTCTAAATTCGAAAAATCTGAAATTCGAAGCAATATTTCCCATAAGAAATAATGGAAATACAATTAATCCGTTCCAGAAACCCAAAAATATTCACACAAAAAATACATTTTATAGTGATTAATTACAGTTTTACATACAACATATACTATAGTTTTTAATTATGTATAGTAATACATATACAATAACATTTTTACTTACCTTTATTGAAGATTGGTGATGGCATCTGTAAGATAGGGAGGAGGAGAGAGGGTGTGGGTTAGTGGGTTTTGGGAAAGGGGAATCCCCCTCCATGAGGACTTCAGGTAAAGCCCTCTCTGGGGTTACTTCCCTTCTCTGTCTTTTAATGCCACTAGGACCAGCTTGAGAGTCACTGGACCCCTGTCTAACAAAATAACTGGAATATTGCTGCACACTAACAGCACCTTTCAAGGCAGGTGAAATTGCCGACCTAGAAAATGTACAGAGAACTTTCACGGCGCGCATAACGGAGATAAAACACCTCAATTATTGGGAGCGCTTGAGGTTCCTAAACCTGTATTCCCTGGAACGCAGGAGGGAGAGATACATGATTATATACACCTGGAAAATCCTAGAGGGACTAGTACCGAACTTTTCACACGAAAATCACCCACTACGAAAGCAAAAGCACTTGGCAGACGATGCACCATCCCCCAATGAAAGCAGGGTGTCACTAACACGTTAAGAGACCATACAATAAGTGTCAGGGGCCCGAGACTGTTCAACTGCCTCCCAGCACACATAAGGGGGATTACCAACAGACCCCTGGCAGTCTTCAAGCTGGCACTGGACAAGCACCTAAAGTCAGTTCCGGATCAGCCGGGCTGTGGCTCGTATGTTGGTTTGCGTGCAGCCAGCAGCAACAGCCTGGTTGATCAGGCTCTGATCCACCAGGAGGCCTGGTCTCAGACCAGGCCGCGGGGGCGTTGACCCCCGGAACTCTCTCCAGGTAAACTCCAGGTAAACAGTCCACTGTTTCTGGTGCCTCTTTAACATTTCCCTAAAATGGGACATGGTTCTGTCACTGAACTTGTTGCAAAGATGGCTTGTTTCAGCTTGCTCAGGGTGGTACTTCTGCACAAACATTTGGACATCATTCCACTTGGCACAAATCTCCTTAATCTTTGAAGAAGGCACCTCATCCACTCCCTCTTCCTCCTCCTCTGAAGCAAGTTCCTCAGCTGTGGTCTGATACTGCTCCAGATGAAGCTCTTGCAGCTCTTCAGTGGTTAGCTCTTCCCTGTGGTCCTCCACCAAACTCTTCCCCCATCCTCCCACTCACCCCCAAACCCCAGGGTGTTCCCCAGTGCCACAATAGAGTCCACAACAGGCAGAGGGTGAGGGGTCAGGGTCGGGGTCAGCCTCAAACCCTTCAAAATCCCTCTTTTGGACACAATCTGGCACAATTGTCTCCAAGCAGAGTTCAAAGTCCTGAAGTCACTCCCTCCCCAAACCTTACCTATAAGGCTTATGGAGTTGTAGATGTTGAAGTGATTCCTCCAGAACTCTCTTAGGGTCAACTGAGTGTCCAAGGTCACCTCAAAGCACTTTTGAAACACTGCTTTTGTGTAGAGTTTTTTGAAGTTAGAAATGACCTGCTGGTCCCTGGCTGGAGGAGGGAGTGGTGTTAGGAGGCAAGAACTTCACTTTTATAAAACTGAAGTCCTTAGACAAGAGGTCTAATAAGTTTGGAGGTTGAGCAGGAGCATTGTCCATTAACAGGAGGCACTTGAATGGCAATTTCTTTTCCTGGAGGTATTTTTTTTGCACTGGGACCAAACACTTCATAGACCCACTCTTTGAAAATTTGTCTTGTGACCCATGCCTTATGATTAGCTTTCCACAAGACACATAACTTGTTCTTAAAGACATTGTTTTTCTTAAACACTCTGGGATTTTCTGAATGATACACAAGTAAAGGCTTCACTTTAAAATCACCACTAGCATTAGCACAGAACAAAAGAGCAAGCCTGTCTTTCATAGGCGTGTGTCCTGGCAGTGCCTTTTCCTCCTGTGTGATAAAGGTTCTTTTTGGCATTTTCTTTCAAAACAAGCCTGTTTCATCACAATTAACCCTTTGACTGTCACGGCCGTATATATACGTCTTATGAGGTACCGTGTTTGACGTGTATATACTCATAAATTCTAGCGGCTTCAAATCAAGAAGGAGAAAGCTGGTAGGCCCACATGTGAGAGAATGGGTCTGTGTGGTCAGTGTGCACCATATAAAAAAATCCTGGAGCATACAGTGCATAATGAGAAAAAAAAAACTCCGACCGTTTTTTTTAATTAAAATGCCGACTTTGTGATCTATTTTCGTATAGTATTTATGGTTGTATTCTCGTTTTCTTGGTTTCATTTATTAGATTGAAAAACATATTATAGAAATAGCAGTGATTTTGATTGATTTTACTATAAAAAGAACCTGGAAATAGAGCTCAAAGTAGGGGAAATGTTTGATTTTTGCCATTGTTCAAAAGTAAACAAATGATGTCATTGTCCAATAAATGTCCAACTAGCCATTCTAATATGCAGTAATGAATGGGTTGATGTTATTTACACAATTATTACAGTATTGCAGTAGTCTGCATAATAGTAAATCTTCTATTTTTTGTTTGAATAAAAATTCAAAATGGAAAGCAAGAGTAATATCAGTGGGGCCTGTAGACATGACTGATGAACAAAGAAAATGTTATTTTAGAGCCAGGAATGTCTGCATTGTTCATTCTGGACCTTATTTTGAAATTGTCATATTTTTTAATTTTCGTGAAATTGGCCAAATTACAAATTTCTGATCACGTTATTGGGTAGTTGACATCGGTAAATGGGCAGTTTCTTGTACTCAATCGATAGAAAAAATGGAGTTCTAAAGAAATAGCTATGAGTTTGGTCGACTGGATCAATGGAATTAGCCGAAAATAGGGCTCAAAGTGGGCGAAATCGCTGATTTCTAAATATCGCTGAGGTTGCTAACTTCGCGAGAGCGTAATTCCGTCAGTTTTCCATCAAATTTCGTTTTTTTTTTTTTGTGTCATTACAATTGGGAAAAGATTCTCCATCATTTCATAAGAAAAAATAATTTTTTTTTTTTTTTTTTTTTTTTTTGTAATTTTGCGACACCAGGAGACACCTCAGGATTGGGGGTTGCGACAGTCAAGGGGTTAAACACTTGTTCAGGACTGAATTCTTCACTGTCTATGCACCCCTTAAACTCCTGTACAAACTTCTCAGCTGCCCGTTTGTCTGAACTGGCTGCCTCACCATGTCTTACAACATTGTGTATGCCACTACGCTTCTTAAATCTGTCAAACCAGCCTCTGCTGGCCTTAAATTCACTATCACCACTTGTTCCAGGAGGTTTCTGTACCAGATCGGCATTCAACTTCCTTGCCTTTTCACAAATAATCGTCTCTGAGACACTATCACCTGCAATCTCTTCATCCTTGATCCACACCAGCAACAACTTCTCAACCTCTTCAACTATTTGTGGTCTTTTTTTGGTTAGCATATTTGCACCTTTCGCAGCATCAGCTTCCTTGATTTGTTCTTTCTTTGCCAGGATAGAACCGATGGTCGACTTGTTTTTCCCTTACATCTTGGCAAGCTCAACAAGTCTCACACCACTCTTATACTTCTGTATTATTTCCTTCTTCACATCTATGGTGTTTCCCACTTTCTTTTCCACAGGGGTACCACTACCAAGTTTCTTTGGGCCCATGGTAGCTTATTTCACAGTCCCACAAGCACTAAACACAACGAAATAACCGTAAAATGTGTGAATGAGAGCGCAGGTTAGTGTTCACTCAAGCATAAACAAAGCTAGACTGCTCACGGCGCCTACGCAGGGACGCTGACAGAGCGGGCCAGCAGACAGGTCCCGGCGGTCCGAAAATAGGGGCGTGTTCGATAACAGGGACACAGTTTGTCCAAAAAAATGGTCCTATTTTCGAAACGTTCGATGTGTGATACGTTTGATTTTTGAGGTTCCACTGTATGTACAATTCACTCATTACTTACCTTAAAATATTTGTAGTCTTAATGTAGGGTCAGGAGTAAGTAAATGAGATAAAACGAATAAATTAGAGAGAGAAAGAATGAGTGCATGAGAGAGGACAGGTGCAGAGTTATGTAAACAAACCAGGCAAAGGTAAGTTTTGTAAACCAAAAAAGTGTACATGTCTGGTTTGTGTACAAATTACATTGTGTACTAGTTGTCTCTACATTGATGCAGTAGAATAAATAAAGAAGAACACTCCCATTCTCATGTAACATCATTTTGAGAAGAAATGACGCTCTGAGTGAAGGCAATGGAAATAAGTCACTCTGACTTTTTTGGGTTATCCTGGGTTCTCTACACATATGCTGTTATTGTATGATAATCTATGTAACTGTATTTGTGTACACCTGAATAAACTTACATACGAAAGGAATAATTTTCTACAGTTACCCCCAGTAACACATTTTCTCTTAATGTTAGATTAGAGAAAATGTTATTCTTGCTGTCACTTGTACAAGTTATCTGGCTACTCATCTCATATTTATGTTTATTTATTTTATTGTGGAGTGTATTTATCATGTTTATATGTTATGTATCGAGTTTATTATATAATTTTGAAATAAATATCATGGATGGATTAATGAAAATGTGTATATTAACGTAATATACGACATTTAATGAGACTCAGTGATTATTGGCAGAGAGCATGCATAGTTCCTTTGTATAAAGGCAAAGGGGATAAAAGAGAGTGCAAAAATTATAGGGGGATAAGTCTGTTGAGTGTACCTGGTAAAGTGTATGGTAGAGTTATAATTGAAAGAATTAAGAGTAAGACGGAGAATAGGATAGCAGATGAACAAGGAGGCTTTAGGAAAGGTAGGGGGTGTGTGGACCAGGTGTTTACAGTGAAACATATAAGTGAACAGTATTTAGATAAGGCTAAAGAGGTCTTTGTGGCATTTATGGATTTGGAAAAGGCGTATGACAGGGTGGATAGGGGGGCAAAAGTGGCAGATGTTGCAAGTGTATGGTGTAGGAGGTAAAGGTTACTGAAAGCAGTGAAGAGTTTTTACGAGGATAGTGAGGCTCAAGTTAGAGTATGTAGGAAAGAGGGAAATTTTTTCCCAGTAAAAGTAGGCCTTAGACAAGGATGTTGATGTCAACCGTGGTTGTTTAATATATTTATAGATGGGGTTTAAGAGAAGTAAATGCGAGGGTCTTGGCAAGAGGCGTGGAGTTAAAAGATAAAGAAATCACACACAAAGTGGGAGTTGTCACAGCTGCTCTTTGCTGATGACACTGTGCTCCCTTTGGGGGATTTGAAGAGAAGTTGCAGAGATTGGTGGAATGAAATTTTGGAGGTGGTGCAAAAGAAGAAAAATTTAAAAGGGGAATACAGGAAAGAGTAAGGTTATAGATAACAAAAAGATTAGGGGATGAAGATTGAATAAACAGATGGAAGGAGAGAGTATGGGGAGGTAAACGTAAATTCCAGATATTTGGGAGTGGACGTTCAGCGGATGGGTCTATGAAAGATGAGGTGAATCATAAGAATTGATGAGGAAAAAGAGTGAGTGGTGCACTTTGGAGTCTGTGGAGACAAAGAACTTTGTCCTTGGAGGCAAAGAGGGGAATGTATGAGAGTATAGTTTTACCAACGCTCTTATATGGTGTGAACGTGGTGAAAAGAATGTTGCAAACGAGGAGAAGGCTGGAGGCAGTGGAGATGTCTGTCTGAGGGGAATGTGTTGGTGTGAATATAATGCAGAGAATTCGTTTGTTTGGGAAATTAGGAGGAGGTGCGGGATTACCAAAACTGTTGTCCAGAGGCTGAGGAAGGGTTGTTGAGGTGGTTCGGACATGTAGAGAGAATGGAGCGAAACAGAATGACTTCAAGAGTGTATCAGTCTGTATGGAAGGAAGGCGGGGTAGGGGTCGGCCTAGGAAGGGTTGGAGGGAGGGGGTAAAGGAGGTTTTGTGTGCGAGGGGCTTGGACTTCCAGCAGGCATGCGTGAGCGTGTTTGATAGGAGTGAATGGAGACAAATGGTTTTTAATACTTGACGTGCTGTTGGAGTGTGAGCAAAGTAACATTTATGAAGGGATTCGGGGAAACCGGCAGCCGGACTTGAGTCCTGGAGATGGGAAGTACAGTGCCTGCACTCTGAAGGAGGGTGTTAATGTTGCAGTTTAAAACTGTAGTGTAAAGCACCCTTCTGGCAAGACAGTGATGGAGTGAATGATGGTGAAAGTTTTTCTTTTTCGGGCCACCCTGCCTTGGTGGGAATCGGCCGGTGTGATAATAATAAAAAAAAATACTAATATGACGTCTCGAGATATAAGAGACTTACTGATTTTAATATGTATCTGCATGCTAGTACAGTATGTAAGTTTATTTAGGTACAAGTATACATAAGTATAATTATCAGAGTATATATAAAATATGAAATAACTTTTAAAAACACTTGAAATTTTGGAGTTTCCAGACAAAATGGAGAGACTTATGGCTTACGGATCTCACAGAGAATGTAAACAAACAGGGTGGGGCGCGGTGACCGTATAAGAAAGTCAGGTGGGGGAGCCGTGTAGTGAGTTTTGGTCATAATTTGAAATGACCGTATTAGCGGAATGCCGTAAAGCGGGGTCCTACTGTACAGGATAACATATGGTGCAGGGTACCATGTTGTGTAGGATACCATATGGCACTGGGTACCATATGGCACAGGGTACCATATGGTACAGGGTACCATACAGTACAGGACACCATATGGTACAGATACAGGGATCCCTATGGAAATAAGTCACCCTGACTTTTTTGGGTTAGCCTAGTATTTTATACGTATGCTGCTATGTATGATAATCCATGTAATTGTATTTCTGTACACCTGAATAAACTTACTCAAGCGCATGTGGCATCATAAGTAAGTTTATTTAGGTATGCACAAATAAAGTTACATAGAGTGTCATACTTAGCAGCATATGTTTGGAGAACCTAGGACAACCCAAAAAAGTCAGACAGACTTATTTCCATTAGGGTCCCTGTACCCTGTACTATATGGTACAGTGTACCATATGGCACATTGTACCATGGTACCATATGATACCATTGTAAGACATGGCACCAATGTACCATATGGTACCATTGTAGCATATAGTACCATATGGTTCAAAACCATAGAATTCCTCTTCAGCTCCACTTCCATCAGTCTTAGAACTGTAAGTTGTGAAGAGGAGAGTCAGAATTCGCCCGGAGAGTGAGTGAGGAGTGAGAGCTTCCTTGCCACCAGGCATGATGAACAAAGCTACCTTGGCGGCATTCCCACAATGCCATGTGGGCGTCCAGATTTTTTCTATAGTGTGCACACTGACCACCCAGACCCATTCTCTCAGATGTAGGCCTACCAGCCTTCTCACGCTAAATTTGACACCGCTAGAATTTTGGCATAGATCTATGGTTTGGACCCTGAAAGGGTTAAAAAAGTGAAACTGTAGAGAATCTTTTTCCAATGGTTATGACGCCAAAAACATAAAATTTTATGGAAAACTTACGGAATTATGCAGGTATACAGAGTTAGAAGTCTGGATGCATTTTATGTGTTGGTTATTTCACTGAATTTAAGTCTTACTTTGAACCCATTCCATTGCTTAGTTTGACCCAATTTTTAGCTATTTCACTAATATGCCTTACTGTTTATTGATTGAGTTCTAGAAACTACCATTCAGCTATTGACTATGTAAAGTGAACAGAATTCAGTAATATTGCTAATTTTATGCAAAATTAAAAAAAATTCTAATTTAAAAACAGGCACTAAAACAATATTTCCTCTGTGTAATAATCATGTCTCCCAAGTCTTTCCTGTATTACACTTCGTTCCATTTTAAATTCATCATCACACAAACAATTGAAAATTTACCCTATTTCTCAGATAATAAAATATAACCAGAAATGATTTGTCATAGTTTACAGTATCCCAGCAATTGAATCAGACCCAGTGAAAACCCATAAACAGACGAGAGGGTGAAGGGAGGCTTTACCCATCCTTAGGAATAAGGTAAAATATTTTTTTTTTCAACAAGTCAGCCGTCTCCTGCTGAGGCAGGGTGGCCCAGAAAGGAAGAAAATTCCCAAAAAGAAAATACATTCATCATCATTCAACACTTTCACCTCACTCATACATAATCACTGTTTTTGCAGAGGCACCCAGATGCAACAGTTTAGAAGCATATATAAAGATATATAATATATCCATCCAAACTGCCAATATCCCAAACCCCCTCCTTTAAAGTGCAGGCATTGTACTTCCCATTTCCAGTACTAAAGTCTGGCTATATAAAAATAACTGGTTTCCCTGAATCCCTTCACTAAATATTACCCTGCTCACACTCCAACAGCTCGTCAGGTCCCAAAAACCATTCTTCTCCATTCACTCCTATCTAACATGTTCATTGCTGGAAGTCCGAGCCCCTCGCCCACAAAACCTCGTTTACTCCCTCCCTCCAACCTAGTCGAGGACGACCCCTACCCCGCCTTCCTTCCCCTACAGATTTATACACTCTCCATGTCATTCTACTTTGATTCAGTCTCTCTAAATGACCAAACCACCTCAACAACCCCTCTTCAGCCCTCTGACTAATACTTTTATTAACTCCACACCTCCTGCTTTCCACACTCCGAATTTTCTGCATAATATTTACACCACACATTGCCCTTAGACAGGACATCTCCACTGCCTCCATCTGTCTCCTCACTGCAGCATTTACATCCCAAGCTTCACACCTATATAAGAGAGTTGGTATCACTATACTTTCATACATTCCCTTCTTTGCCTCCGTAGAAAACTTTTTTTGTCTCCACATATACCTCAATGCACCACTCACCTTTTTTCCTTCATCAATTCTGTGGTTAACCTCATCCTTCATAAACCCATCCGCTGACACGTCAACTCCCAAGTATCTGAAAGCATTCACTTTTTCCATACTCCTCCTCCCCAATTTGATATCCAGTTTTTCTTTATCTAAATCATTTGGGATACCCCCCCCCTCCCCCTTTATTTCTTATCTATTTTCCCTTTAAAATTTTCCTACCTTTACAACACCCTCCCAAACTCGTCCATTTAACCTTAGAAAACTTTTCTTTAGAATCTCCCAAAAAGCACAGAAAACATCAGAAAAAAGAACTGTGTCAACCCCTTTTTGTATTTGTTTCCCCCCAAAAATTTAAATCCCACACCCCCTCTTTTCCCAACCCCCCTTTTGCTTTTCTTTTTTTTAAAACCCCCAAATATAAAAAAATTTTTAAACAACCATGGTGACATTAAAACATCCCTGTCTGAGACCATTTTTAAAACCCGGGAAGTAGTCTCCCTTTTTTCTACAAACCCTAACCGGGAGCCCACTCCCCCTCATAAAAACTCTTTCCCAGCTTTTAAAATAACTTCCCTACCTTTTCCCAATATATTTTGTAGCATCTCCCCACATTGCTTCCCATCCCCCTCATCTTGTCCCTTTTTTCCAAAAACCCAAAAAGCAAAAAAAAACTTCCCTCCCTTTTAAATCTAAAAAACTTTTCAAAATATATGTTTCAATGTAAACATTTGATCAGCAAAACCCCTACCCACTCTAAATCCTCCTTGCTCAACCGAAACCCCACCTCGGTAAATACCCTAATTCTTTCAATAATTTAAACCCCGCCATACCCTTTTTTCCCGGTATACTCATTAAAAAATTTTTTCCCCTATAAATTTTTAAAAGTCCTTTTGTTCCCCTTCCCCCTTTTTATAAAGGAAATTACAAGCTCTCCCTAAACCCAAACCCTAGGTATCTTCCCCCTTTCATTTAAATTTTAAAAAACCCAAAATACCAACCACTTCCAATACTAAATTTTCCCCCCGCTTTTAAAAATTTCTGTCATGATCCCACAGTTTCCCGCTGCCCCCCTTTACCCCCTTTCCCTTCCCATTAATGCCTCAAGCACCTCCCCCACACTCCCCATCCCCCCTTTCTTCAAATCCTAAAAAAAAGTTAAAATTTTAAACCCCCCTGACCAGGGGCACAAAATTTGTCACCCTTCCCCCTTTATCAAAATTTTAAAAAAATTTCCCCAAAAAAATTCCCACCATCTCCCAATACCCCAGCTCCCCATCTACTAACTCCCCTACTCCCGTTTTTTTAAATGGGCAAATCCATTTCCCTTCCCTAACCTTTTTTAAAATTGTGTATCTCCAAATTTTTTTTCCCTTTTTTTCAACAAAATTTTTTTGACAGTGCCCTCCGCACTCTAAACATCGCTTTTCCTTTTTAAAACTTTTCCCCACCACCCCTCTTCACCTTTTTTTTATTTCCTTTTAAAATCTGTTCTTCTTATAACCTTCTTTCCCTTTTTAAAAAACCTCCATAAACTACCTTTTTTCCCCTTTTTTCACACCCTTTTTCTTCATCATTCCAAACCCAAACACTCCAAATCCTCTTTCCTCCTGCACCCCCCCCTTTCCTTTTAAAACCCCAAACCCTTTTAAACCCCCCATTCTTTAAAATTACTGCATTTTTTTAAAAATATTTTCCCAAACCCCCCAAAACCCCCCCCCCACTACCATACTTGCACTAGCCCCAAACCCTTTCCCGTCATAGTTTCTTATAACTCCCCCCTAACTTCATCCTCCCTTAGTTTTTTACTTTTTCCCCCTCTCTCTTACTTGTTTCCATTTTTTCCCCCTTTTTTCCCATCAAACCCTTTTTTTCTAACTGTAGCTACAACTAAATAAAGATTTTGATTTTATTAGTTTCCCCTCTATAAAAAATGTACATCCGAAGCCTAAACCCCTCAAACCTTTTTTCCACTAGTACATAATCTAACAAACACTTTTTATTAAAGTGCTACATCAAACCATTTTATATTTTTAAATTTTTCCTTTTTTTTCCCTAAAAAATGAGGGTTTCCCAAACCTTATTCCCCGGAAAACAGGGGGGGAAAAATACATGATTAAAATACACCTGGGAAAAACTTTGAGGGCTAAGTTTTCCCAAAAATTTCACAAAAAAAATCACTCACAAAGAAAGCAAAAAAACTTGGCAGATGATGCAACATCCCCCCAATGAAAAGCAGGGGTGTCACTAGCACGTTAAGAGAACCATACAATAAGTGTCAGGGGCCCGAGACTGTTCAACTGCCTCCCAGCATACATAAGGGGAATTACCAACAGACCCCTGGCATGTCTTCACTGGCACTGGACAAGCACCTAAAGTCGGTTCTGATCAGCCGGGCTGTGCTCGTACGTTGGTTTTTGCGTGCAGCCACAT
This sequence comes from Cherax quadricarinatus, assembly GCF_026875155.1. Classification (NCBI taxonomy): domain Eukaryota; kingdom Metazoa; phylum Arthropoda; class Malacostraca; order Decapoda; family Parastacidae; genus Cherax; species Cherax quadricarinatus. The sequence continues at coordinate 86,252,824 of NC_069401.1, read as the reverse complement.
GCAACGCCTGGTTGATCAGGGCTCTGATCCAACAGGAGCCTGTCACAGACCGGCCGTGGGGGCGTTGGCCCCCGAACTCTCATCCTAGGAAACTCCGGTAAACCTCTTTCCTACACATACTCAGTTAAAGGCTCCCCATTTTCAATTTACACCCCTGGCACCCCAAATTTACCTACTATTACTCCCTCCACCAGCATTTTTACCCACTTAGCATTGAAATAATCCCTCCAACCACCCCAATACTCTCACACTTGGTTTCAAACTCCCCATGCACCCACTCAATATTTCCCAAAAATATCCCTCTCATCCATCTACACTTCTCTCTTTACAATGTATAAATTGTTTTACTATAACCCACTTTTCACATCCAACTCATTATTTTACTCCACGTAATCCTCGAATTTATACAATTATAGTCCTACTTCATTTAGTTTAACCTCTGTTTGATCCTATAACCTAATCCCATTTATTTCTCCATACTGAAACTCTTCCCACCCCCTTCAGCTTTGTTTTACTTAAAGGCAGGACATCCAGCTTCTTCTCATGTATAACATCCACAATCATCTCTTTCTTATCATTCGTACAACATCCATTCACATTCATTAGTTTAATATGTTTATTATGCACCCCATACCCATCCTGTGGGCAGTAGTCAAAAGATTACAGAGGTACATAATTGGTCCAGGGACTGGACTCCAAAGTTTTGATAGCTGAGCAAGTTACAGAGGTAATGAACTCACAATTTACAAAGGTAATGAACTCCAGGTAGGTCTTGTCACAATCATGACAAGTTCCAAAGGTATTTACAGATTACAGAGGTACGTAATGGGTCCAGGTACTGGGCCCCCAAAGTTTTGATAGCTGAACTAGTATACAAAGGTAATGAGGCTCAACAAAGTTACAAAGGTTAATTATTCTGTAAGAAATGGTTTACTACGTTTTTAAATGGCTACAATCATGACAAATTATAGTGTAAATGAGCAATTTCACACGTTCCACACCCGTCTACAAACTGTAGAGAGTTATTGGTGCCAAATATTGAATTATAGTTACAACACACACACACATACAGGAGCTGAGTCCGAACCCCTGCAACCACAATTAGGTGAGTACACAACACACACACACACACACACACACACACACACCCACACACACACACACCACACACACACACACACACACACACACACACACACACACACACACTGACACTAGACACGAGACACTGACACTGACACTGACACTGACACTGACACTCACACTCACACCACACTCACACCCACACACACACACACACACACACCACACACACACACACCACAGTTTAGTTTTAATACTTTATTATGCACCCCATACCCATCCTGTGGCTGTAGTCAAAAGATTAACAAAGGTACAAAATGGGGTCCAGTTACTGGACCCCAAAGTATGATAGCTGAACTAGTTACAAAGGAAATGAACACAGGTAGATTCTGGTCACAATCATGGGGTGGCAAGTTACAGGGTAATGAATCAGCTTCACTCCTATACATGGTTTACAGTCAGAACAAATTAACAAAGTATAACCACTGATTCGTCCACACCTGGTCACAATTTGTAATGAGTTATAAATACAAATATTTATAACTCCGCCACTAGCGCGTGCGCACAACATACTCACACGAGGGCGCACGCATGGACATGTGCACACACGAGCGTGACAAATAATATTCATACACACAAGACGCAACACCCACACACACCACACACACCCACACACACACCCACACTCACACACCCACACCCTCAACAACACACACACACCACCCACACACACACACTCAGATTACTGCTGGGAATAGACAAGGTCGGACAGAGATATAGGATGTTCCAGAGAAGGGACAACCGGGACAAGGGGTCACAACTGAAGCTGAAGACTCAGCGAGTCAACAGGGGAACGATTTTAGGAAGTATTTCTTCAGTCCATAGGAGTTTCCGGCAAGTGGAATAGCCTAGCAAGTGAAGTAGTGAGGACAGAACCATAAAACATAGTTTTCATAAGAGGTATGGACCTAGTACGATCAGTGACAAGAGGCGGGGCAAGGAGCTGAGTCTCGCCCCTGCAACCACAATTAGGTTGAGTACACACACAACACACACACACACACACACACATGGTATGCATTAATATACAGCTAGGCCAAAGTCAGGGTATTTCTCCAGAATGGGTCCTGTAAAATACCACTGTGGATAAAATACTTTGCCCATTTCCTTGAACCATTTCTGAGTGAGTTGTTTTCAAATTCATTAATTGATACACACTTACCCAGTACATAATGATGCAAGGTGTGACCAATAGTCCATCTGAGGCAAAAGTTTACATTTCTTTTGGTCTACATCTGGTGGTGGTGATTTAAACCTGCCGTAATACTTGTAACCCAAGACCGGAGCCGGGCAGTAAGTGATATCCAAGAGTCTGCATTATCTTTGTTGGATGCACCATAGACCATGTGGCTCCTCCTGCATGATGGAATGATAATAGATTGACTGACTTGTGTCAATCTCCCCTAAGTCTAAAGTCAGTAAAGTCATTTGAAGTTCTTTTTTGTATTTATTGTTTTCTCAAACTGCTAACAGACAAACCCAAGATTGTAATCTCCCCCCTCTTTGAAAGCTACAGCTTAGACCAATTTATCAGTTCTATCATGCCATCCTGAAGACCAATGTGGAGGAATCCACAGCATGTGCACTCTGACTCCACTGGTCCACAATCCACATACCTGTGTTGTCCTGGCTTCTGACACAAGCATGCCACAATTATACTTAATGAGTTGAGAGCATTTATGGATGACAGGGAAATCAGTTTACAATTAAAGTGTCAACCTTAGAAACATGGACACAATTTGAGTGCAAGGGAGTATGGCAAACGAGTTCTGTTGGAAGGGTAGAGCCCAGTTATTATACTCCTCCAATTCTTATGAGAGCCATCACTCTGTGTGACAACAGCAGCACTACGCACTGCACCAATGGACCTGGTGAACAGAACCATCCAACGTAATAATTTTGGTGAAAGAATGTTCTGTGTGACTAAGTTATCAATACAGCTTAAGGCATCATGTTGGCTTCAAGACGAAGCATGTTGTGATTTAAGAAGAGTTTTGGGGGGGGGGGAAAAATAGAGGAAATGGTATTTGGAATGGGGTAAATATCCCATGGAGCAGGGAAATGTCTCTGTTGTCTAACTTGATATAGATCATGTAGCTGGTTCATGCGGAGGTCGGTTCCAGTTTTTTCGATCCATCTGGAAGGATGTTCACCAGTGCTGAGGAAAGTTTGGAGGGCTTCTGTGCAGGGGTTTGAAATGGGCTAACCTAAGCATATTGACCCCAATAAGGATATTTCTTTCAGTAACACGATCTCTAATGCTTGGAATATTAAGTTCTTTCCGCATATTTAAAATTTTGGCAGTACGAGGGCATCCTAGGATGATCCTCATTGCTTCGTTTTGCAGTTTTTCCAGCCCTCCAAGCTTCCAGTCAGACACGAGTGCAAGTAGTGGCGCCGCATAATCAACCAATGATCTAATATAAGCAAGATACATCATTTTCACAATTTTAACATTAGCACCATACCTGGGATGAAAACCTGCCACAACTCTAAGTGCTCTCAGCCTTTCTTTGTATTGGCGACAAAGTCTCGTTACAACAGGTCCAGTAGTGGAACCTCAAAGCCTAGATACTGTATCTGCTTACATATTCTAGAAGAGACCCATCATGCAACTGGATCTGACGAACTGTGCCTCTCTGCCGAGGAGGACGTCTGTTGAGTATCTTTGTTTTATCCCCTGAGATTATTAACCCCAGGTCCTGACACGAGGCTAGTACATGATTAAGAATGTTTTGGGTGTTGGAGAATCCGGTGGTGTGAATCATTATGTCATCAGCAAAACTAACCATATAATGATGGGGCTGGCTAGGCATGGCATTAAGTTAAGGCATTAATCAAAATGTTGAAAAGGGTGGGACTAAGCACACCTCCCTGTGGGGTTCCTAATTCAAAATCTTTAGTTACATTTTTATGTCCCTGGAACAACACAGACGACTTTCTGTTGGACAGGTAACCTTTAATCCAGCGGAGAAGCCATCCTCCAACATCCATTCTGGCAAGTTCACTAATGATTACATGTCGGTTGGCTACATCAAAAGCGGATTTAAGGTCAAGGAACGTAGTGTATGAGCTGTCAGTGTGCAGAGTGAGAAAGGTGGTAATGCAATGATGCACACTCCTTCCATGCATGAAGCCATGCAACCGGGGTGACAAGAATTGCTTAATTCTGTGCATAAGACGATTAAGAATCATCCTTTCGAATGTTTTACACAAGCGCTAGTAAGGATATTGGGCGAAATGAGTTTTGTTGATTGGGCTTCGGAATGGGAATAATGAGGCTATTGGTCCATGATTTGGGAGCTCCCCAGTGACATAACTCATGTATATAATTCAAGTAAAGGATTACCTGGTACTCGACACAGCAATCTGAGTATGTTGTAAGTAATACCATCCTCACCAGGCGACGTGGAGTTGCCCTTAGTTAGTGCTGCATCAAGTTCATAATTAGGAAAGGAATGTTGCAGTCATCTGCCTGCTGAGCATAAAGCAAACAAGTCTCTCCCTTGCATCATATTTGTCCATTATTTCGCCTGTGTGGTACTGGGAAGACTGTCATAGCTAGATGTAGCAGCCCAGCATGACTAACTCATTCGCCCTATGCAAGGGATGAGGGTGCGCGATCGCCCCCAGTTCATGTTTAACCCTAATTCTAATTATGTCCCTCCATTGCCCCGGCTAAGTGGGGTGTGGCATTGAGAACCATTGACAAATTGTTCCCCAGCTCTGTGCCGCAAGCTCTGTCATAAAACAGCTCGTCTGGCAGCAGCAAGGGGAGTTTGGAAGAGGCTCACATTTCAGGGGTATCGATGTTTCTATAGCTAGGCCTAGTCTGCCGAGCAGAGTATTTCTCAATGGTTCAAGTTTAGAATCATTGTAATAAGTATGGTTTTTGTAAGACTTATGAATTATTATGGAAGTCATTTGGATTTAGAGATAGGAGTTTCAGAGGCGCTCTATTAAGTTTTTTCCTGAAACTGCTCACAAGGTCCTTGTAAAAGACTCGACAGAGGTACACTCATAGGAATTATAACCAGTCAGTCACATGGGCAACAAAGTCTCATCCATGTGATCAGGGGAAACATTAAGACAGTTTCCGTTTGAATATCCCACCAGGAGGATAGTAACAGTATTACTAAATATCTAGAGAGGTTAGCCCTTGGGAAATGATCCAGACGCTACATCGTTACAATGGAAGACTCCAGCTGGCAGAAGTAATGTTGAAGCCAAGACAACAGATCAAGGACACCTCCATAGATAGTTGGGTTCAAGGTCAACCTACAATTTGTACATTATCATGGCTGTTTAAGACAGGACAACAGTTATTGCCATTATACGATTACCAAAACTGAGAGTTTCCAATGCTTTTGTGTCTTGCATTATAATCACCAATAATGAGAGTAGGTTCAAACTGAGCACAAGTTGGGAGCTCCAAGTAATTAAACTTATCAGCAGGAGTGTACAAGTTAAATATGTTGAGAGCAGAGTTCCCAATATAAATCCTAACACCGTGATACTGTAGCCCCTCCTGGGGCTGGGATGGAGGATATTGTTAGCCGTCTGGATGACATCATGAGAGGTAATGGGAGCAATCCTATTATCTGTCTCAGTGCTGGAGGCAACGATGTTGGCAGACGTAGGAGTGAGGACCTGATTAGCAGGTATAGGTCAGCAATAGAAATAATTAGAAGTAAGGGTGGGAACCCTCTCATATGTGGTATTTTGCCAAGGAAGGGAGTTGGAAATGAATGGTTGTCCAGGGCAATTGGTGTCAATTGCTGGCTGGACAAATACTGTAAGGAAAATGCGGTAACATTCATTGACAACTGGGACCTCTTCTATGGCAGAAATGACATGTATGCTAGGGATGGGGTTCACTTATCTAGGTGTGGGGCAGGAGCACTGGCAACTGCAGTGGAGGGAGCAGTTAGGACTTTAAACTAGGAATAGTTAGTGGTATGGGTTTTGGCAGGAAAACAGTGAAGTCCCAGTGTAGTAATATTATGAGTTCTAGGGGAACTAGTAATAATAAGAACGAGATAGATATTGAAAAGCCAGGGACCTTGGGTGATAAGGACAGTAATAGGTTTAGTAGAAAAATAGAAATGAGCAGGAAGGGTAAAGAGAAAGGAGAGTCTTTCAATGTTTATTATGCTAATTGCCGTAGTGCTAGGAATAAGATGGAGAGTTGAGATTAGTTGCTAGTGTAGGTAACATTGATGTATTTGCCTTAACTGAGACGTGGTTTAATTCAAAAAGCGGGACATGCCTGCGGAATGTCATATTCAGGGTTTTAAATTGTTCCAAGAAGATAGAAGTATTGGGAGGGGGGTGGGGTGGCATTGTATGTCCGAGATCGCTTGAACTGTTGCATAAAAACGGGTATTAAGTCTGAAGTAACACATACAGAGTCTGTTTGGATAGAATTTTCAGAGGGGCATGAAAAACTGATTTTAGGAGTGATATACCATCCCCAAACTTAGATAGGGACCAAGGGAAACTACTATGGGAGGAAATTGTTAAGGCCACAAGGCACGATAATGTAGTAATTCTAGGAGACTTTAACTTTAGTCATGTTGATTGGAATTTCTTGACTGGGAATTAGAATCATACGACTTCTTAGAAGTATTTCAGGATTGTTTTTTGAAGCAGTTTGTGACAGAACCTACAAGGGGAAATAACCTACTTGAACTTAGTTATGGCCAAACAATGACTCCCTTGTTAATAATTTAGAAATTTCAGAGGAACTGGTGCTAGCGACACAAATCACTAACAATTTAGCATGTTTAATGGAAGTACGATATAGTGATAACCATCAGTAACAGTCACCAAATTTTCGCTAGCAGATTACCGATGGGCTTAGGAACCCTTATCATCCTGTTGACTGGGGTAACGAAGAGAGCTATCAATATGACAGTTATTTCTTCTGAACACTATACAAGCTGCTCAAAGAGCGTTTATCCCATAAACAGAAATTAGATCAAATAGAAATGACTCACAAAATTGGGATGATAATAGGCACAAATATCCTACTAGTGCGATAAGAAAGGAATTTATAGGCGTATCAAAAGAGGGTGTGTGTCATCTTAAAAGATCATATATTGACATTAAAGGTGACATTAAAAAGGTGATAAGAAAAGCTAAAGGACAATGAAAATACAAAGTTGCTAGGATTCTAAAACTAACCCCAAAAAGTTTTATCCAGGTCTATAGAACCAAAGTTAGAGAATAAGATAGGTCCCCCATTAAAAATAATCTAAGAGCGGTGTGGTTCCATGCAAACCTTACTGACAAAGAGAATGAAATGTGCTTGATATTAAAAAATGTATTTTCTCTCATTTTTACACAGGAAGAACACTAACAATATTCCATAATAATTTTTACAGTGGGCTAGTAGAAGATAAATTTATGTAACATGACAGTCCACAAGTGAGATGGTTGTGGAAGCATATAGACCAGACTGAAGCAAAATAAGTCGCCGGGTCCTGATGAGGTTTTTCAAGGGTTCTTGAAGGAATGTGCAAAATGGATCTCTGTGAACCATTAACTAATATTTTTAATTTATCTCATCAAACAGGTGTAGTGTTCTGATATTGGAAGATGGCTATATGAGAGCGCGCAGCGCATTTTTAAAAACAGGAGTGCGCGCGCGTGAGCTAGAGCGCCGTCAAATTACCGCGCTCGCGATAAGCCGACCTCAATTGGTTAGGGCAAATACTAGAGTCATTAAGCTTGAGGCTTTATAGTAATCTGTTTACATTAATGTTTTTCACTGATTTCATCATTGCTTTAGTTAATCTTAAGTTAATTTTAAGCCAGCCCGTCATGCTATTGCATAGTATAACACAGGCTTAGGCATGCTGCTCTTACTGTATTTTTTTGTACCACTGTATGTGTGCTCAAATTAATAAATAAATAAATAAATAAATAAATAAGCCATCTCGATAAGCATAGCTTGAGTAATGATACACACATAGATTCACAAGAGCCGTCTTGTCTAACGAATTTTATTACTTTCTTCAGTAAAGCTTTTGAAGGCTGTTGACCACAATAAAGAATTTGAATTATTTACTTAGATTTTAAGTAAGCTTATGATAGAGTTCCCGCTACCAAAGACTGTTAAAGAAAGTGCAAGGCTCATGGCATTGGGGAAAAGTGCTCTCAGTGGATCGAGTCATGGCTCACTGACAGGAAGCAGATAGTGTCCATAAAGGGGTTAAATCTGAATGGGATCTGTCGCCGCGCGAGGTGGTGGGCGTTCCACAGGGATCAGTCTTGGGCCCATAGTTGTATATAGATATATATCAATGATCTTGATGAGGAATTACTATGATATTAGCAAATTCGCCGATGACCAACAAAGATAGGTTAGGATAATTGATTCAACGAAGATGTAATGGAAACATCAGAGGATTTAAAAAACTCTATTCTTGGTCAGAAAGTGGCAGAGCAGTTCAATGTAAATAAATGCAAGGTTCTGAACTTGGGAGTGGGCCCATAAACCCAGTACTATAAAGTTAAATGATGTAAACTTAGCCATACAGATTACGAAACGGACTTGGGGTGTTATGGTGAGCAGCAACCTTAAGCGCGCGCGCGACAGCAAAAGGGCCGGGGGAAGGGAAAAGGGGAAAAACCGAAAGGGAGGGGAAAAAGAGTCAAGGAAAGTAAGACAAATTTTTTTAAAACCCGAGAACAAAAAAGACCCCATCCCAAAAAAAGGGGGCGAGAGGGGAAAGAAGGGCCAAAAAAAAAAAAAAATTAAAAAAAACCCATTGATCCCAAGGAAATGAAAAAAGGGGCCAGAGGGCAAAAAAAATTTCTTAAAAAGTTTTTAAGGGGAAAAAAAAGAAGAAAAATTTTTTGAAAGGAAAAAGAAAAAAGGTTAAAAAAGGAAGGCCAGGGGGGGAAAAGGGGTTTTGGGTTTCGGAGGAGGGAAGAGGGGGGGAAAAGGGGGTTTTTAAAAAGGGGGAGGGGAAAGGGGGGGTTTAAGGGGGTTTGGGCCCCAGGGGGAAAAAAAAGACGAGAGGGAAAAAGAAAGAAAGGAGAAAAAAAAAGGGGAAAGAAAAACGAGAGAGGAAACCGGGGTTTTAAAAAATTTTGGTAAAAGGGGAAGAAAAAAAAGCGGGCAAAGGGAGTCCCCTAATATAAAATTAAATGATTTTTTAACCTAGATTACGAAAGGGACGGGGGGGTTTTGGGGCCCCCCAAAACCCCGGGGGCGCCCCAAAAAAGGGAAAATAAAAAAATTAATAAGGTTTTTAAAAAGAATTTAAAAAAGGGGCCCATACGGACAAAATTTTAAGGCCTACCTAAATGAACCTCAGTTTCTCCGTATTACAAAAAGGGCAAAATTCTTTAGAAAACATTCAGTGTAGGATACAAATTTAAAACATGCTTAGAAATCTTCCCTTATGAAGAAAGTTGAAGACTCTTAAATACATTCACTTGTTAAAAACAAGAATGAGGGGAGACCTGATCAAGTGATAAGTGGAAGATAGGTATTAATAAAGGGAATTTTAAAGGGTCTTGAGGAGTCTTCCAAAAGACCCCCCAGAAAGGATTTAAATTGAAAAGTTTAATTTAGAAAGGACAAGGAAAGTTTTGGGTTTGGAAATGGGGTAGTTGTGAGGGGAACGTCAAATTTGGGGTTTATTGAGGCGGGGGATTTTGGGGTTTTTCAAATCGGTTGGGAAAGTACATGAGGGGAGGGGGGGTTTTGAGTGGGATTTTCACATCAGAGCTTATTCTTGGGGGGCAAAAAAAAGGGGTTGGGGCAAATGTTTTGTTAGGGGATGAATTGTAAAGGACCTGCCTAGTAGGGGCCACAGGCCCCTGCGTTTTTCCCCCTTTCTTATGTTCTTTTTTTCTTATGGAAAAAAGTTGAGGGGAAAAGTGTTTTTTAATATAAAAACAAGAATTAGTAGATTTGAGAATTGCAACAAATATGGCAATTTTAGGGGTTGGATTTTTCAGGGACTCTGCACTTTTGTAGACACCAATATCGGGGTTTCAGGGGGTTATTTTTATGACAGGTCAAAAACCTTTTTCTGTGAGCAATATTCCAACTTAAAAGGGATATTTTTTAAAACGATTTTATTCCCTTTAAAAAAGTCCAGGGAAAAAAAATTCAATTTTCTCAAAAAAATAAAAAAAATTACAAAATAAACAAACAGCATAATCAAATCAATACCAGTATTATCCTTTCCATGATCTCCAAGTGCATTTCCTTGGAGCCCTTTTGGGAGCTTTGTACAAGAGGGCACAGCCTTTTTATCGGAATGTATGACGTGACACACCCTAGCACTCACCTCCCGCTTTATTCCTCATCATTATCATCAATGTATCATTTCCCCTCATCATTATGACCTGTACAACACCTTTAATCAACAACCGGGCCCATCTCCACACTCAGTATCTACCCAATACATACAACATCAATTGACTATCATGATGGTCTTCACTGCCCCTTTTCATCTTCACTGTGAATTGTAAACACCACTATCAGATTCATCATTTTTGTAATTATTAACACCACTATAATCATCGTTTGTTCATCATCACCACACTCATTTTCATAATGGCTGACTATCTGGGGGTTTATGTACTCATTGCAACCTCTGTAAGTTTTTCCTCGTGGTGCTCAAGTTTTGTTTTCAAACACCATTGTTGCTTCTCCAGTACTGTTATGCACAGTTGGATGTTGTGTACCACCCCAGCAAGACTAGCTTCATCTGGAGGTATGAAGTCCGGGCAGCTGAGCCAGGTGGCTGACTGACACTGACTCAGCCAGAATAGGTGGTGTCAACACCAGCAGCATTACTAGTGTTTTATAGCAGACATGATCGTGCTCTGTTGATGTACTCCCAGAGTGACTCGCTCGACCATATTGTCTGAAATCAGGCATGGGCCAGTATTCAAACATGAAGTAGTAGGCCTACTGCCTCATCATGGGGGTGATGGGTGGGGGCGGGAGCCCTGGGAGCTGGCGATGTGACAGCTTTCGCTCTGCAGTCACATGAGCACTGTGACTCCTGGAGTATCACAATTGATACATTGTAATCAACGGTCTGGCGTTTCTTGATCATATCATAGGGACTGGTGAGAAGGATGGGCCTTGGCACACTGGGCAACCATGTGACTTAGATGGGCATTCCAAGCAATGTGACCCCAGCGCTGACACTTGTAGCATCTACGGTGAGGTGGTTTGTACAAAGCTATTTGTAACTCCTGTTAAGCGCTGCACAAGAGTAATATATGATGGTGGAGTCCCTTGGCCAATCCACCAGCCAAATCAGATCATTTGGAAGTCGACGAGGGTTTGCAACTTGATCTGACAACAGGAATTTAGGTTCCATGTACAGTGGACCCCCGCATAGCGACCTTAATCTGTGCAAGAGGGCTGGTTGTTATGCGAAATGTTTGGGGTATGCGAATGAATTTTCCCCATAAAAATAATGGAAATCAAATTAATCCGTGCAAGACACCCAAAGTAGGGAAAAAAAAAATTTTTAACCACATAAATGTTAATTTTTATACACACAAACTGAAAAAGGCATGCACAATTACAGACACTTATTTTTATTGAAGATCTGGTGATGATTGATGGGATGGGAGGAGGGGAGAGAGTGTGTTAGTTTTTTAGAAGGGGAATCCCCTTCCATTAAGACTTGAGGTGTCGAGTCCTTTTCTGGGTTATTTCCCTTTCTTCTTTTAATGCCACTGGGACCAGCTTCAAGTCACGGGACTTCTTTCACACAACATATCTGTCCATAGTGGCCTGTACCTCTCATTCCTTATACTTCCCTAAAGTTGTTTCACAACATTGTCAGTGTAATAATCACCACCCAACGGCTTGCAATAGCTGTGGAGGGTGATTTCATCCAGAAGGTTTGCACTTCAAGCCACTTTGCACAGATTTCCTTAATCTTTGTAGTAGGCAACTTCTTCAATTTCCTTTCCTCCCTCCCTCCTCTGAACCAGTTTCCTCAGGTCTGGCCTCTTTCTGTTGAAGTTGATCTATCAGCTCATCAGTGGTTAGTTCTTCATTGTCCTCCTCCACCAACTCTTCCCCCATCATCCCCACTAACCTCCAACCCTAAGGACTTTCCCAATGCCCACAATGGATTCCTCAAGTGGCATAATCCTCTCAGGGGTTTGCCTCAAACCCTTCAAAATCCCTTTGTCTACACATTCTGGCCACAGTTTCTTCCAAGCAGAGTTCAAGGGCCCTTTTTAGTCACTCCCTCCCAAGCCTTACCTATAAGGTTTACACAATTGAGGATATTAAAGTGATCTCTCCAAAAGTCTCTTAGAGTCAGTTGAGTTTTTTGAGGTCACTACAAAGCACCTTTCAAACAGAGCTTTTGTGTACAGTTTTTTGAAGTTTGCAATAACCTGCTGGTCCATGGCTCAGGAGAGGAGTGGTATTAGGAGGCAAAAACTTCACCTTTAAAGAATTTCATGTCCCCATAAAGTCGCTCCTGCCACGCTGTAGATGACCAGGGCATTGTCTAACACCAGGAGGGACTTAAGTTCTAATTTCTTTTCAGTTAGGGAATCTTTCACATTGGGGGCAAATGCATGGTGTAACCAGTCATAGAAAAAGTCCCTAGTGACCCATGCCTTACTGTTTGCCCTCCACAGCACACACAAATTCTCCTTGAGGACATTCTTTGCCTGAACGTCTGGGAGTTTTCAGAGTGATACACTAATAAAGGCTTCACTTTGCAATCACCAGTACATTGGAACACATCAACAAAGTAAGCCTGTCTTCAAAGGCTTTTGTCCTGGGAGTGCCTTTTCCTCCTGAGTAATGTAGGTCCTCTTGGGATTTTTTTTCCAAAAAAGCCATGTTCATCACAATTAAACACTTGTTTCAGTTTTCAGTCCTCACTGTCTATGGACTCCTTGAATTCCTGCACAATATTTTTCAGTAGCTGCTTTGTGGTCCGAACTTGCAGCCTCACCAGCCTTATCAACAACTATGTATGCCGCGCGAGCGCGCTTCTTAAATCTCCTTCAAACCAACCTTTGCTGGCCTTAAATACACTCACATCATCACTATTTGCAGGCATTTTTTTAATTAAATCGCCATGGAGCAACTTCCTAGACTTAATGCTAGAGCGAAGTCGTCGCTTGAGAGGACGCTATCATCCCTGCTAGCTGTTTTTCATTATGCACCAATAATGCTTCCTCACATCTTTCCATCACTTGCGATCCTCTTGTTCGAAAACACAGTGAAAACCCTTGGCAAGACTGCTCCTTGAGTTGCCTTTCTGTTGCCCACAATAGTAGAGATGGTTTTTTGGGTTTACTTGACAAACCTGACCAGCTCAGAGACAACGCACTAAACCTCCACTTTCATACGTATCAAATGATCTCTTTCTTCATTTTTCTATAGGAATTCTCACCCTTATTGCTGTAGGGTTGGCATCTAAAGCTATCTTGGGTCCAAGTCACTTATTTTTCCATATAAAGCACCGAAAACCGACAGTAATAATATGAAAAAGTCCGATTGTATCCTGATTTTACCGCGGAGGGCAGGCTGGTAAACAATGCCAAACCGCGGAACCAAGGAGACAGCTCAGGCCGCACATTTGACGCGTCTCGGACGAAGACTGTGAGCGTGGTTTTTTGCGGTATGTGCAATGCCAAAATTTGTGCGATCAAATGCATCCGGGATGCCGGTTGTACGGTATGCGATGCGTTACGGTAATGCGGGGCCACTGTACTTATGACATTGTGGATAACAAAAAGCATTTAGTTGATCTTTGTGGGGGCAGCTTAGAGTTGGATGTTAGCATATTTAGAGTAGTGAATGTTATTCTATGAATGATGGGTCAATAGCACAAAAACTTAATTATACACGTCAAGACCGAAAGCGAATCCGAAGGTTTATTTTCTGGTTTCTAATGAAGCTTCGTAAAAACCATCTAAACATGACCTCAAAAAAACTCCGTGTTTTTAGCAGGGAAATCAGCCTAACCATTCTGCGATGGTTGTTTGTTGCTCCGTTGTACCTTGCAGCAATCCTCCTTTGAAATCCTCTTTCTTTTTCAAAGCTTCCTTACTTCCTAAAACGTACGAAATTCGCCGTTCACCATCATTTACTTCGTTACATCCATAGGTCACTTCTTAGAGTTCAGCTCTTGAGGTGGAAGAGTTAGTCTGTTCCTTATGGGTCAGCAAAAAACTGCCTTTTTTCCATAAGAGAGAAGGGACAAGGAAGGGAATATTCACCCTACGCTAGACACAGGCAATATGGTTGTAGTGGCCTGCGGTTGCATGCGATTTTCAAGGTCACTCACTGGGCCCCACAGTCGTCTCAAGAGTTCCAACAACTGTACTCTTGTTAATTGCCTCCAAACCCACAGCACTTAACAAACAAGCATCTAGGCACACGTGTCTTGGAATGAACAGACAAAATTTTGCCCGTAGCGAGACGGGACGGGACGACTAGATTCGTGACAACGAGAAGGGGAGGGGACGCTAGGGGAGGTGTAGTGGGGCCGAACGCTGTGCAGAGAGGTCGAGAACTTACATAAGCGGGGCTATTCTTGATATCAGGCCACTGCGAAGGAACCAGTAGTTTTGAAAGGCGCGCGTGTCGAGTTATACCATCTGTGCAGGGGCACTGCGTGGCTGGGGGGAGCGCTGTTTAGCCTGAATCAGCTAAAACTCGCCCTATCCCATAGATAGATAATGCGACTAGTATAAGGATACCGGTGAATAGGAAAGGTCGAGGAAGGGACATTCACCTCACTAGACACATGCAGTATGGGTGTAAGTGGATGCGGGGTCCTTTTGAGGCCATTTTCAAGTCACCCAGGAGCCAGACATTCCTCACTCATTTTAAGCCTAAGTCAGTGTAATTCACTCATGCAAATAGTTACAACAAATCTGCAGCTCTTGCGGAACTCACATATTCGAGTCCACCGGAGCAGCCAAAATACACCTCTACACAGCACATGATGAGGCAATGGTCAGAGATTTAAGGCGGATTGATGGGGAACAGGAGCGAGCGCGTGCAGGGTTAACTGAGCACGCACATTCGCTTTTCTTCACATAGTCACTATGGGCGAAAGTCTCAGGCAGGTGATGCAGTTCCTCGCTCAAGGTCACTGACTGAGGCAGACTACTCAAGAGTTACCAACACGCAATACTCGAACAAATAGTAATCACTCATACTTGCAGAACTTCTAGCACACGTGATGGGACACCTGGGTTACCAACTCACGTAGGACTGCAACACTCTCGTTATTCCTCAGGTTGGTAAAGGGATGAGTTGTGAGCATTTTCAGAGGCACTAGTAGCAGTGGACTAGCAAAATACGTCTCTACACTGTAATTGATAGAGGAGAAAGGCTGAGTTAGATGAAAGGCAGAGGGGAAGCAGAGGCGCGAGTGATGAGGGCCTTTTAAAAAGAAAAACTATTTCCAGTGTTATCACTAGGTATATCCTTAGTCACAACTCCCACATAAGATATTTCTCACAACACTGAAGCTTCTCCAACAGTAAGAGTTTTATGATGACATATAGTCGGGAGAAAAGGGTAGGCCTATGAATTAAGTAGGTCCAGATCCCCAGCAACTTCTACTCCCCTCACCATCAGCCGAGACTGTTCAACATTCAAGCATCCCACTTTGACGGTTTCTTCTTTTCTTTTAGTAGGCTTACAGGGAAAGGGGTTACAAACCCATTGTTCCGGAATTTAGTTGACTTTTACAACATGCGTGGTTTGCAGAGGAAAGATTCTTATTCCACTTCCCATGGAAAAAAAAGGAAAAGCAATAAGAACAAGGACTGCGAGAAAAATATAATCAAAGAAAACTCAGATGAGTGTGTATACATAATTGTGGCACATACATTTGAAGTGTGACCTAATTGTAAGTAGAAGTAGCACGACGTACCTGAATGTTGCATTTTTATGAGACAGAAAAAGACACCACCATCCAACATCATGTAAACAATTGCAAGCATTTGTTTTACACTCACTTGCAGGACAGAAGGATGGTTGGATTGCTGGCATCTTTTTCCTGCTCATAAACACTCAGGCACGCGCATTATAAACTTGCTACTTTTTTACTTACACTAAGGTCACACTACATATTCAAGTCATGCATGTATATTTACACACCAACTGTTTTTCTTCTTTTATATTTTCTTAATAGTTCTTGTCTTTATTTCTTATCTGCTTGGGGAAGTGGAACAGAATTCTTCCTCCATAAGCCATGCATGTCATAAGGGTGACTAAAATGCTGTAGCAGGGAGCTAGTAACCCCTTCTCCTGTGTAAATTACTAAATTGAAAAAGAAGACTTACTTTTTCTTTTTAGGTCATCCTACCTGGGTGGGATACAGCCAGTTTGTTGAAAAAAAAAATAAACAAGGCCCACCTGTATTGTCATTTGTATATATATTTTTTTTTATTTTTCAACATGCTGGTTGTCTCCCACCAAGGCAGTGTGGCCCAAAAAAAGAAACAAACCCTATTCACAAACATCGTACACTATAGACCTGTAATCCATACTTGCCCCTAACTTCTAAAATATCTAAAAAAAAAAAAATACAGCAAATGACTTTACTCTTACCTTATATCCAACATCATACTTAACCTCTGCCATTTTGGGTTTAGACCAAAAAAAAGTACAAGTGATGCTATTATACAAATGCTTGAACTAATATAAACAGCCTTCAGTAAAAATGAATATCCACTGGGGCTCTTCACTGACCTATGGAAGGCATTTGATACAATGGACCACAATTTCCTGCACAGAAAACTCAATCATTACAGCATCAGAGGACATTCCCTCTATTACCTAAAATCTTATCTTATTAATAGACACCAGTATGTATATGCAAATGGAGTCAACTCTATTATCCAGCCTGTAGCTGTCATAGTGCCCCAGGGTAGTGTTCTATTCAAATTCAAATTCAAAGTTTATTCTCTATAAGGATTACAATGCTGAGTTTACAGAAATTTGGTTATTGTTTGGTTTACATGTAGTAAAATTGTGATTACAGAGTGTACCACTAGAACGCTTAGCATGGCTAGGCATTTCGGGCATACTTAGTTTTATTCTTAATTGTAAAATATTACAAATTATGAGGTAAGTTGGTATTATGGCTAAGTGACTAAATACTAGTTTGTGAGTTTAGCAATGTGAATGCTTTTGTTTTGGCACAGTAATAGTTTCAGTATTGGAGTATCACAGGATTCATTATTTTAAGACTGAGATTAATATTTCTGTTTATGGTCAAATGAGTGAGCGAGTGTAAGTGTGAACCACCAGGTGGTATTCGTGTAGTTAGTTGACGGGGTGTATCAGGGAGATAAGATGTTTTCTAATGGTAGTTTTGAAGGTGATGAATGTGTCTGCAGTTCTAGAGTTCTCAGGTAGGGTATTCCAGATTTTAGGCCTTTGACATACATTGAATTTTTGTAAAGGTTAGTCGGACACGGGGAATGTCGTAGAGATGTTTGTTTCTGTGTTATGCCTGTGGGTTCTGTCACAACTATCAAGAAAGCGTTTTAGGTCAAGGTTGATATTAGAGTTTAAGGCCCTGTAGATATAGATTGCACAGTAGTAAGTGTGGATGTACTGAACTGGGAGTAAGTTTAGATCTTTGAGAGTGGGGGGGTGTGCTGCCAGGGATGGGATTTAGTGATTATTCTTACTGCAGCTTTTTGTTGGGTTATTATTGGCTTTAGGTGTGTTGCTGCAGTTGATCCCCAAGCACAAATAGCATAGGTGAGGTATGGATAAATAAGTGAGTGGTATAGTGTGAGAAGGGCATTTTGCGGCACGTAGTATCGTATCTTGGAGAGGATCCCAACCGTTTTGGATACTTTTTTGGCTATATGCTGGATATGGGTGCTGAAATTCAGGTTGTTGTCAAGGTATAAGCCTAGGAATTTTCCCCCATTATTTCTGGTAATTAGAGTGTTGTCAATCTTAGGCTCACTCCTCTTTCTCATCTACAATGGACCTTCAGTTAACGACATTAATCCGTTCCAGAAAGCTTATCTTTAACTGATTCTGTCGTTATCCAAATTAATTTTCCCCAAAAGAAATAATGGAAATCCAATTAATCCGTTCCAGACATCCAAAAGTATTAAACAAAATTTTTTTTACATAAAATATACATTTCCCTGCACAAGAAACAATGAGACATGCACAATAAACAATACTAAAATAACACTTACCTTTATTGAAGACTTATTAATGAGTGATGAGATGGGAGGAGGGAAGGGGATGGAGGTGTACTATTGTTTGGAAGGGGAATCCTCTTCCATAAAGACTTCAGGTACCAAGTTCTATTCCAGGGCTAATTCCCAATTTGTGTTTCTAATGCCACTAGGACCAGCTTGAGAGTCATTGCACTCTTGTGGCATTAAATATCTGTCCAGAGAGCTCTGTTTCTGGCGTCTCTTTAACCCTTTCAGGGTCAGCAGGGTCGACAGGGTCGAAAATTTTTCAAAAAAAAAAAAAAAAATTTTTCTTATGAAATAATAGGGAATCTTTTCCCGATCATAATGACACCAAAAGAATGAAATTTGATGGAAAACTTACGGAATCATGCTCTCGCGAAGTTAGCATTCTCTACGATGTTTACACATTGGCAATTTCACGCACTTTGAGCCCTATTTTTGGCCAATTCCAATGTACCAGTCGACAAAAATCATAACTATTTCTCTAGAACTCCATTTTTTCTATCGAATGAGTACAAGAAGCCACCCACTTACTGATTTCAACTATCCAATAAAGTGGTAAGAAATTGGCAATTTTGCCAATTTCACACAAATTTCAAAAGATGCCAGTTTCCAAATAGGGTCCAGAATAAACAAGACAGACATTCCTGGCACTAAAATAGCATTTTTTCTGTTCATTAGTCACGTCCCTATGCCTCTCTTACATTTCTTTTGCTTTCCACTTTGAATTTTTATTCTCACAATAAAATAGAAGATTTGCTGTTATGCTACTTTGAGCTCAATTTCAAGGTACTTTTCATTGTGAAACCAATCAAAATCATCTCAATTTCTCTAATATGTCTTCCATTCTATAAAATGAGACTAGGAAAACTAGAATATAACCATAAATAGCATACAAAACTGCACTACAAAGTCGCTGTTTTAAAGCAAAAATACGGTTGGAGTTCTTTTCTCATTATGCATTGTGGGCTGCAGGATTTTTTTATACTGGGCACACTGACCACATAGACCCATTCTTTCATATGTAGGCCTACCAGCTTTCTCTCGCTTGATTTGTAGGCGCTAGAATTTATGCGTACTAGTACGGCACCAACCCTAGCATGCAAGCCGTACTAGTATGTCACCAACCCTGAAAGGGTTAAAATTTCCTTAAAATGGGACATAACATTGTCATTGTAGATGTTGCCAGCACGGCCTGCAACAGCTGTATCAGGGTGATGTTCATCCAAAAATGTTTGCACATAAGAAAGCAGAAACACTGCAGTAGGCCTGTTGGCCCATACTGGAGTTTACCTGGAGAGAGTTCCGGGGGTCAACGCCCCCGCGGCCCGGTCTGTGACCAGGCCTCCTAAGCAGATCCTTCACAAACCATCCCACTAACAGAATCGTATTTGCCCAACCCAATTTTCAATGACTTTAACCGAGTTCTTTGTCACTAACTGATCCAATATTTTGACGCAAAAATGTGTTGTTATCCGATTTTTGCGTTATCCAATTACATTGTTAACTGAGGGTCCACTGTACTTCAATAATCTCCAAAGTGTATCTCAACTCCTTAAACCAGTTCTATTCGCAGACGATGCTACTTACGTCTACTCCCTCTCAGACCTAGCTATACCTAGAGACATGTAAACAACGAGCTGCTAAAAATATATACAGTGGACCCTCAACCAGCGATTGCATCGATTAACGATAAATCTGACTAGCGATTCATTTAAACGCAAAAATTTTGCCTCGACTAGCGCTTAAAAACCTGACCAGCGCTTTTCGTTCCACACCATACGCGTCCACTTTGGCCTGAGCGCGCCTCACTTGTCCCTTTGGTGCCAGTGTTTACAAGCCAGCCAGCCACTGCGGTCGCTTCCAAACATACAACTGGAACATTTCATATTATCACAGCCTTTTTAGTGATTGCACCTGCAAAATAAGTCACCATGGGCCCCAAGAAAGCTTCTAGTGCCAACCCTACAGCAAAAAGGGTGAGAATTACTATGGAGATGAAGAAAGAGATCATTGATAAATATGAAAGTGGAGTGAGTATCTCTGAGCTGGTCAGGTTGTATAATAAACCCCAATCAACCATCGCTACTATTGTGGGCAAGAAAACGGCAATCAAGGAAGCTGTTCTTGCCAAAGGTGCAACTATGTTTTCGAAACTGAGATCGCAAGTACTCGAAGATGTTGAGAGACTGTTATAGTGTGGATAAACGAGAAACAGTTAGCAGGAGGACAGCATCTCTCAAGCGATCATATGTGAAAAGGCTAGGAAGTTGCATGACGATTTAATTAAAAAAATGCCAGCAACTAGTGATGTAGTGAATTTAAGGCCAGCAAAGGTTGGTTTGAGAGATTTAAGAAGCGTAGTGGCATTCATAGTGTGATAAGGCATGGTGAGGCTGCCAGTTCGGACCACAAAGCGGCTGAAAAATATGTGCAGGACTTCAAGGAGTACATAGACAGTGAAGGACTGAAACCTGAACAAGTGTTTAATTGTGATGAAACAGGCCTGTTTTGGAAGAAAATGCCAAGCAGGACGTACATTACTCAGGAGGAAAAGGCACTCCCAGGACATAAGCCTATGAAAGACAGGCTTACTTTGTTGATGTGTGCCAATGCTAGTGGTGATTGCAAAGTGAAGCCTTTATTGGTGTATCAATCTGAAACCCCCAGAATGTTCAGGAAAAACAATGTCCTCAAGGCTAATTTGTGTGTGCTGTGGAGGGCAAACAGTAAGGCATGGGTCACTAGGGACTTTTTCTATTACTGGTTACACCATGCATTTGCCCCCGATGTGAAAAATTACCTAATTGAAAAGAAATTAGACCTTAAGTGCCTCCTGGTATTAGACAATGCCCCTGGTCATCCTACAGATGTGGCAGAGCGACTTTCTAGGGACATGAAATTCATTAAGGTGAAGTTTTTGCCTCCTAATACCACTCCTCTCCTGCAGCCCATGGACCAGCAGGTTATTTCCAACTTCAAGAAACTGTACACAAAAGCTATGTTTGAAAGGTGGTTTGTAGTGACCTCAGAAACTCAACTGACTTTAAGAGAGTTTTGGAAAGATAGATCACTTTACCATCCTCAATTGTGTAAACATTATAGGTAAGGCTTGGGAGGAAGTGACTAAGAGGACATTGAACTCTGCTTGGAAAAAACTGTGGCCAGAATGTGTAGACAAAAGGGATTTTGAAGGGCTTGAGGCTAACCCTGAGAATCCTATGCCAGTTGAGGAATCCATTGTGGCATTGGGGAAGTCCTTGGGGTTGGAGGTTAGTGGGGAGGATGTGGAAGAGTTGGTGGTGGAGGACAGTGAAGAACTAACCACTGATGAGCTGCTAGATCATCTTGAACAGCAAGAGGGCAGACCTGAGGAAACTGCTTCGGAGGTGGGGAGAGAGAAATTGAAGAAGTTGCCTACTTCTAAGATTAAGGAAATCTGTGCAATGGGGCTTAAAGTGCAAAGCTTTATGGATGATAATCACCCTGACACAGCTACTGCAAGCCGTGTTGGCAACCTGTACACTGACAATGTTGTGAACCACTTTAGGAAAGTCATAAAGGAACGAGAGGTACAGGCCTCTATGGACAGATATGTTGTGCGACAGAAGTCCAGTGACTCTCAAGCTGGTCCTAGTGGCATTAAAAGAACAAGGGAAGTAACCCCAGAAAAAGACTTGCTGCCTCAAGTGCTAAAGGAAGGGGATTCCCCTTCTAAACAGTAAGAAGATAATGCTCTCCCCTCCTCCCATCCCATCAGTCATCACCAGATCTTCAATAAAGGTAAGTGTCATGTAACTGTGCATGTAATCTTCAGTTTGTGTGTATTAAAATTAATATTTCATGTGGTAAAATTTTTTTTTTTTTCAATACTTTTGGGTGTCTTGCACGGATTAATTTGATTTCCATTATTTCTTATGGGGAAAATTAACTTGACTAACGATGAGCTCTCAGGAACGGATTAATATCGCTGGTTGAGGGTCCACTGTACTTGGATGATGACCAACAAACTCACTCTCATCATAGACAAAACATACTTCATGCTGTTTGGTTTGGAAACAGAGCCTTAAATATCTAACTTAATACAGTGGAACTTCAACTTACGAGTGCCCCAACATGTGAATTTTTCGAGATACGAGCCGTCGCTCCGTCAGTTTTTTGCTCTGAGTTACGAGCCAAAATCTGAGTTACGAGTGAGCTTCCCTCTCAACCCACAACCCGCACACTTCACACCTCGCTTGTGTTTATCTGTGATTTTGTGCCTTAATTCCATAGACATCATCCTCCTTTTCTTCTCAGCACTGTTCTTTGCACTTACTTTATTAGGACCCATGGTTAGAATAAAGGAATTTGGCAAAATAACTGTACGAAATGCAAGCAAAGCACGAGAGAAATGCTTCCACTGCTCAGCGGATGTTTTGGCTCTAGTTGGTGCTCAGTTGAACTGGTGCTCCCACAAGGTACTAAGTGGTCCCAGATTTTTTAATGCTGTGCACACCAAATGTTAAGACCCATTCTTTACTGGCCAGGCATCTCAGGCCAATCATGCCAAATTTGGAGGCAGGAAAAATAATGCATTGATCTGTGTTTGGAGCCCTAGCGATAACAACGTAGATCTACGTTTGGACAGTTAAAGGGTTAAATATGCAAATTTTTGATAATGTCCAGTAATTCAGGCTGGTCTCTTCTTAACTTTGTTGTACACAGCACCTGATCACTGCAGTTGACAATAGTTACAATATAATAGAGAAGCAGTGAAATAGGCCTACTGGTGCATGCTGGGTTAGTCTTACTCAAATCCAACCTTTCTCACTTATATTCATCCAACTTACTTCTAAAATTACTAAGGTTTTAGCTTCAGTGATCAACGGAGGAGGAGGAGGAAAGTTGGACGCTTTCATTCTTTATTGTGGACACCGTTGCTTCGAGAAAAACATCAACGTCCCAATATAATTGCTAGTTACTTTTTTTCCTTTCTTCCCCCTCACTTCATGCACTACCTCATCTGTCCTTGACTTGCACTGAGAGAGAAGGAGGGAGAGAAAGGGAAGGAAGGAAAGGGAAAGAAGGGACCATAAAAACATAGGAACACTGGTGATTAACCCTTTGACTGTTGCGGCCATATATATACGTCTTACGAGGTACCGTGTTTGACGTATATATACTCACAAATTCTAGTGGCTTCAAATCAAGCAGGAGAAAGCTGGTAGGCCCACATGTGAGAGAATGGGTCTGTGTGGTCAGTGTGCACCATATAAAAAAAATCCTGGAGCACGCAGTGCATAACGAGAAAAAAAAAACTCCGACCGTTTTTTTTAATTAAAATGCCGACTTTGTGGTCTATTTTCGTATAGTATTTATGGTTGTATTCTCGTTTTCTTGGTCTCATTTGATAGAATGGAAAACATATTATAGAAATAGAGGTGATTTTGATTGCTTTTACTATAAAAAGAACCTAGAAATGGAGCTCAAAGTAGGGGAAATGTTTGATTTTTGCCGATGTTCAAAAGTAAACAAATGATGCCATTGTGCAATAAATGTCCAACTAGCCATTCTAATATGCGGTAATGAATGGGTTGATGTTATTTATACAATTATTACAGTATTGCAGTAGTCTGCATAATAGTAAGTCTTCTATTTTTTGTTTGAATAAAAATTCAAAATAGAAAGCAAGAGCAATATCAGAGGGGCCTGGAGATATGAGTGATGAACAAAGAAAATGTTATTTTAGAGCCAGGAATGTCTGCATTGTTCATTCTGGACCTTATTTTGAAATTGTCATATTTTTTAGTTTTTGTGAAATTGGCCAAATTGCAAATTTCTGACCACATTATTAGGTAGTTGAAATCGGTAAATGGGCAGTTTCTTGTACTCAATCGATAGAAAAAATGGAGTTCTAAAGAAATAGCTATGAGTTTGGTCGACTGGAACAATGGAATTAGCCGGAAAATAGGGCTCATAGTGGGCGAAATCGCCGATTTGTAAACAGCGCCGAGGTCGCTAACTTCGCGAGAGCATAATTCTGTCAGTTTTCCATCAAATTTCGTTTTTTTGGTGTCATTACAATTGGGAAAAGATTCTCTATCATTTCATAAGAAAAAATTATTTTTTTTTTTTTTAAATTTTGCGACACCAGGAGACACCTCAGGATTGGGGGTTGCGACAGTCAAAGGGTTAAGGCACATGTGTAACAGTTGGGTATCTTTATTGATGAAATGTTTTGCTTGCACAGTAGGTTTCTTCAATCAGATACAAAGGGAGCAGTAGTATTAAAATAACAATGTTGTAATAAGTCCATCAACCTTGGAGAAAATGTATTTGAGGTGGTCAGTCCCTCATCCTAGAGAAAAGTTCAGCTTCACAGTCTGGAACGATATGAAGCTGAAGCACAAGAACAGAGACCATGGAGCTGAACTTTTCTCCAGACTAAGGGACTGACCACCTCAAATACTTTTTCTCCAAGTTTGATGACTAATTACTTCAGATTTATTTCATTACTACTGCTCCCTTTGTATTTGACTGAAGAAACCTACTGTGTAGGCAAAATGTTTTATCAATGAAAGTACCCAACTGTTGCACGTGTGTCTTAATCACCAACTTGTCGGTATTTTATAACATTTTCAACAATAGGAACACTGTGATAGGCCTGCTGGTCCTCTAACTAAAATATCTGCCTAACCCATTCTCAGTGCTACCCATGGAATTAGTTTTAATAACCCTACAAACCCCTGTTCTTTAAGTCCCACTCAAATCTAACCCCTCTCTCTTATGTATTTATCCAACCTATATTTGACACTACCCAAGGTTTTAGATTCAGTAACCCTACTAGGCAGATTATTCCACTCATCGATTACTCTTATTTCCAAATCAATGCTTTCCTTACATCCTTTCTAAACCTAAACTTATCCAATTTGAATCCATTATTTTGAGTTTTTTTGAAGGGATATCCTCAGAGCCTTATATATATATCTTCTTTATTTATGATCATCTTCCACTTCAACACTTCAGTCACATCTCCCTTCATTCTACATCTTACAGGAAAATGTAGGTTATATATGTACAGTCCTAGGTAGTAGGTTGGTAGACAGCAACTGCCCAGGGAGGTACTACCATCCTGCCAAGTGAGTGTAAAATGAAAGCCTGTAATTGTTTTACATGATGGTAGGATTGCTGGTGTCCATTTTTCTGTCTCATAAACATGCAAGGTTGATTCAGGTACGTCTTGCTACTTCTACTTATGCTTAGGTCACACTACACATACATGTACAAGCATATATATATACACACCCCTCTGGGTTTTCTTCTATTTTCTTACTAGTTCTTGTTCTTGTTTATTTCCTCTTACCCTCATGGGGAAGTGGAACAGAATTCTTCCTCCATAAGCCATGCATGTTGTAAAAGGTGACTAAAATACCAGGAGCAAGGGGCTAGTAACCCCTTCTCTTGCATATATTACTAAATGTAAAAGGAGAAACTTTCGCTTTTCCTTTTGGGTCACCTCGCCTCAGTGGGATACGGCCGGTGTGTTGAAAGAAAGATGTATACAGTGGAACCTCGACTTACGAGTGCCCCAACATACGAGTTTTTTGAGTTATGAGCCCTCGCTCGGTCGATTTTTTGCTCTGAGTTATGAGCCAAAATCTGAGTTACAAGCGAGCTTCAGAATGCCGCTACTAGTTGGCGCAGCAAATGTCTCTACATCCGCTCAACGTGTTTACCTCACCATGGAAGCATTTCTCTTGTGTTGTGCTTAGGTTTTGTGCAGGTATTTTGCCAATTTCTTTTTTCTAACTATGGGTCCTAAGAAAGTAAGTGTAAAGGACAGTGCTGAGAAAAAAAAAGGATGATGTTCATTGAATTAAAGAATGAAATCATAGATAAACACAAGCGAGGTGTGCGGGTTGTGGACTTGGCCAGGTAGTACCAGAGTACTTCTTCTACGATATGTACGATATTAAAGCAGGAGCCAATAACGGCTATAGCACCAGCCAAGGGCATTACAATAATTTCTATGCTGTGGATCTCTGTCCATGAAAAGATGGAGAAGCTGCTGTTGATGTGGTTGATGGAGAAGCAGCTCACAGGAGATACCGTGACTGGGGGTATCCTCTGCATGAAGGCACGGGCATTTATGCAGATTTGCTGCAGGAGACCCCAGATGAAAGCAAAGAAAGCGTGGAGAAAAAGGCAAAAATCAGTGAAAAGTGAAGTGAAAAAATAAAAAACAAATTGTAGCAATTAAGTTCAGCGATAAAGTGTAGCATTAAGAGTGTAGCAAATAAGTTCAATGATAAAGTGCAGTGTTAAGAGTGTAGCACTTAAGTTCAGTGATAAAGTGTAGCATAAAGAGTGTAACAATTAAGCTCAGCGATAAATTGTAGCATTAAGAGTGTAGCAATCAAGCTCAGCGATAAAGTGTAGCAATTGAAATTAGTCTCCAGATCAAAAAGGACCAAACAAGTGTTATTGTACCAGAGTCAGAAATAAAGGAAGCCAGGTTACTAGGATCCCATGGTAGAAAAAGTGTTATGCTTAGATTCCACTCACATGACAAGAAAAAAGACTTAATAATTGCATCTATTAAAGTAAAGAAAGAGATACAGTGGACCCCCGCTTAACGATCACCTCCAAATGCGACCAATTATGTAAGTGTATTTATGTAAGTGCGTTTTTACGTGTATGTTTGGGGGTCTGAAATGGACTAATCTGCTTCACAATATTCCTTATGGGAAAAAATTCGGTCAGTACTGGCACCTGAACATACTACTGGAATGAAAAAAGTTCGTTAACCGGGGGTCCACTGTATACATAAACGAGTGTCTTATCAAAAAACGTCAGAACCTCCTGTATAGAGTCAGAAAACTTAAGCGGGAGAATAATGACACAATACACCAATGCTTCACACGGGATGGGAAAATTCTAGTTAGGAAAACAAATGTAGGTCAACTGTACACAATCACGAACGAGAATGATCTATCACGATTTCTCAGGGATACTAATCTTACAGAGAATAACTAAACAATGTCCAGCCTAAAAGCCTACGTAGTGTAGTGTATGTTTTGCTCCATTATTGTTCAAATTTCATAGTACAATCTCTTAGTAATTAAATAATCAACTACCTCATTATGTGATTTTACTAGTAAGCATAAGTCACCTTATGTAATTTTCATATTTACTATTGTTTGCTTAAATATTAGCTGAATTGATACTTTCTCTGTCCATATTACTACCTCATATATTTTTAAATACTATTAATTGATATTACTTACTAAAATTAATAATTAATTACCATTTTTACTATCAGTACAATTTACTCTTAAAATTTTTGACATCATTTAATTACCATTACTTGTCTAATTACCATAACCTGTTTTAATACCACATTTACTATCTTAGAGTACTCTTAATTACCTTGTACTGCCAAATAACCTCTAGTATAACTACCAGTGCAATATTGAATGAAATAAACAAATAAAGTCATTGCCATTGTTATTTTTTA
This sequence comes from Cherax quadricarinatus, assembly GCF_026875155.1. Taxonomy (NCBI): domain Eukaryota; kingdom Metazoa; phylum Arthropoda; class Malacostraca; order Decapoda; family Parastacidae; genus Cherax; species Cherax quadricarinatus. The sequence continues at coordinate 86,224,968 of NC_069401.1, read as the reverse complement.
CTTATTATTCTTTTGGTACTTTAATTTGTGAATTTTATTTTGTCAATTTAAATCTAGTTATACTCTTGATCTTGTTAACAATCTATATCAGACCCTAGTGCAATTGCAAGTACAGGTCCGCCATCACAAATCCGGCAATCAGTTATTCGGTTCCTTCAGTTATTCGGCCCTAATTTTGGCTAGCATAATTTCAAATTTCCAGGGTCGCCCACCAACCTGTTGGTACTGTTTGATGGCGCTACTTGCTGCATAAGTCATTCCAATTTCTTTTTCTCCATTTATTGTTTTAACCTGCATACTTTTAGCCCTAGCCATGGTTCCAATGAATAAAAGAAATGCTTCTCATTATGTAAAGCACCTACACAGTACATTATCCATTAAAGATAAGGTGGCTTTGAAGCCACTGTTGCCATGTGCTCAGTCTCATGAAGCAGGAGAATATGTTTTATTATTACGCTAATATCAACACTACAGCTTATTTGCCTATCACAATTGATCTAATATGACATAAGAAACAATATAAATAACATAAAACATGTTAAATACTCCAGAATGAATAATAATTGTCATAACACCGAGCAGTTCGACGGAGGTATGAAGAGGATATGGTAAACAAATACAATTCTCCTATCCTTGTCTTGGGGGCTTATATTAGAGAAAACGGAGTATAGCACAGGGCTAACTATGATATACACTCGTACTCCACCATAAACATGAAACCAAAAAGTTATTTTCTCTCTATAGATTATCACACATAGCAGCATATGTGTAGAGAACCTGGCTTATTTTTAGTACCTGGCTTGGGTTAGCCATATATGATTTTTGGTAAATATTCGATTCCCAGCCAGGGTAGAAACATTAGGTGTGTTTCTTTACACCTGTTGTCTATGTTTACCCATCAGTAAATGGGTACCTGGGTGTTAGTCGACTAGTGTGGGTGTTATCTTGGGACACTGACCTAATTTTCTTGAAATACTCAGTATAACAAGTGCCTTTCTGTACAGTAGTATGTCACTGCTGTCAGCTAGGCCTGTATACCTTGTACATGTACGTTTAGTAAATAAAGATATTATTATTATTATTATTATTATTATTATTATTATTATTATTATTATATTATTTTCTCAGTTGTTTGTTGGGTTATCTTATTCAAACTTGGGCAATGTATGATGGAAAGATACTTCTTCACGTACACCAAAAATGAAAGAAATCAGACCATAAATAGCGGAGTTCACTTTTCAGCCATTAGCGGCCGCTTAGCGGTATATTTTTGTATGGTTGTTATGGTTATATTCTCATTTTTTCGGTCTCATTTGATAGAATGAAAGATATATTACAGAAATAGATATGATTTTGATTGCTTTCATGATGAAAAGTACCTTGAAATTGCGCTCACAGTAGCGAAAATGTTCTATTCTTTAGCAAAGCTCAAGAGTAAACAAATGACGTCACCGTCCAATACCTGTCCGCCTGCCAGTCTAAATTCCAATACGGAGATTGACATTATTTATACAATTATTACAATAATGCAGTAGTCTGCAAGAGTAATATAAGAGGGGCCTGTAGCCGTGACTAATGAACAGAGAAAATGTTATTTTAGTGCCAGGAATGTCTGCATTATTTATTCTGGACACTATTTTGAAATTGGCATCTGTTGAAATTTGTGTGAAATTGGCCAAATTGCCAATTTCTGACCACTTTATTGGGTAGTTGAAATAAGTGAATGGGCAGTTTCTTGTACTCAGTTGACAGACTAGAAGTAAATAAGTTTATTCAGGTATACACAAATACAGTTACATAGATTATCATACATAGCAGTGTATGTATAGAGAACCTGGGATAACCCAGAAAAGTCAGACAAAGTGACTTATTTCCAGTACCTGGCTTTGGCTTGCCATATATGATTTTTGGTAAATATTTTTTTTTCTTGGTTTTTTATTGGGCTATCTCATTGAAACTTGGGCAATGTATGATGGAAAGATGCTTCTTAACGTACAACAAAAATAAAAAAGACGGACGATAAATAAGGGAGTTCACTTCTCAGCCATTAGCCGCCTCTTTGCAGTATATTTTCATATGGTTTTTATGGTTGTATTCTTATTTTTTTGGACTCATTTGATAGAATGGAAGATATGTTACAGAAATAGACATGATTTTGATTGCTTTCATGATGAAAAGTACCTTGAAATTGAGCTAAAAGTAGCAGAAATGTTCGATTTTTGCCGATGTTCAATGAACTGTGCAAGTCAAGTTGGTTAATTTTATTAAGTGTATTCTAACCTAATCACTCTGTAATTTGGCAAACTCAGTAATCTGGCACACTACAGGTCCCAATGATGCCAGATTTGTGATGGAGGACCTGTACCATTTTAATTTGTATTTTTATATTATAAGTCCTACTCTAAGATTATTTTCATATCTTAGTGACTATATTGTGTATGCAATTAGTGTATATTTCAATTATATCATTGTTCAAGGTCCTTAACTATCTTTTGCTAACTAGTACCAACTACCTCATATTATTTTTTTTCCTTTTTATAGTACAATATATTGCTCAGCTTATTATATATAACAAATCAGATCTTACTCCCAAATCAATATTATATCATAGTGACTATCTGTCATTTTAACTTTGTTTACCATTACTTAATTTTGTCCCTTATATTTTTTCTCTTTTTATTTTAGCTTTAAATAACAACCTTAGTTCATATATTCACAATTGTTAAAATAATCAATTTACTATTCTCAGGTGCTCAAGTGTAATAAGCTCATTATTTTGCCATTATATTCATTTATTTGATTACCACTTTTTTGTTCACCACAAATTATTTTAGTCCCTTATATATTGCCTCATTTATTTTAGCTTTAAAGAGCTACCTTAGCTCATTTTTTTTACATTTGTTAAAATAATTCAGGTGCTATTTTATAGCTTTAGAATATTTACTTTGTCTTATACTAAATTCTAACTGTAGATTCACTATAAATCTTATGATAACTAGCATGACCCTGATACCAACCTCTTATCTAATGATTTAAATGAAATCAAACAGTAACTGTAATTACTACACAGCAGAACAATCAAAGGCACTTCTCAGAGCCAACAACAACATAACTCTCTTTAACTACAATATCAGATCTTTAAGTAAACATTACGATGACCTCATAGCATTATTAAATTCCCTGCAGGCCAGTATGTCCATCATTGCTCTCACCGAAACCTGGCTAAAGCCTGATACTAAAGATGTCTATCCATTCCTGTTTACACAGCCATACACAACTGTAGGCCAGATCAAAAAGGGGTGGCCAGCTATATACTACTCAGACCAACTAGAATGTATCACTAATACTTCCCACAAGGGATGAACATGGGAATATATAATAGCTAAATTAAAATCCAGATACCTACAAAAACCTCTCACAGTGATAAACATCTACAGAGTACCACAGTCAAACATTAGTCGTTTTTAGTGAAAACCTAGGAAGTATGTTAACTGATCCCACGCATGAACAAAGATCACTTACTACTCTCAGGTGACTTCAATAAAAAATCTCCTACAAGACCAAGACCCACATGTTACTGCATTCACAAACACAATGAGTAACTGCATGTTGCTAAAAAACAGTAACAAAACCTACAAGATTTACAGAGACAGTGTTTCCCTACTAGAACCACATCTGGCCAAAAACCATACCCCCCTTTAAAAGATCAGGCATAATCACAGATACTAACACAGACCATTACCCTACCTTCCTCATAACAAACCTTGGCAAATTACCCCTAACACTACTAAAGTCACTTTCAGACTTCACAATGAGGCACAAATCAACAACTTCACAGCAGCAGTGACAAACATTGACTGGCACACTGAGCTAGAAATCTATACGATATTGACGAATGTATTAATAATTTTCTAAAAAAGATCCAATACCTCTATAACAACACTCCCCTAAAAAAAATAAACAGAATGACTGCAAAGAGACGAACAGTACCTGGCAACCCCCAGTATCCTCAAATCCATAAATACAAAGCACCTATATGGAAAACAGTACAGAATGGGCCACATACCAGAGACCAAACAAAACAATTCTTGTCAATCATAACCAGCCTAATAAGAAGGGCTAAAAAATTGATTAGAGAACAGATTATCCAACTTACAAGGTGACAAAAAAAAGCCCTTTGGAAAACCCTACAGAAATCTAGGAACAAAAAAGATAACACGAAAAAGCGAAATTGAATTAACAAAACCAGATTGAACCCCAATTCCCACCTACTGAAACAGCAAACAGACTCAATGATTTCTTCTCCCCTATAGGAAAAAACCTTGCCCAAAAAAATCCCAAGCTCAGATACCCCACCCAATGACTACCTCACTGGCAGCTACCCGAACGCACTGTTCCTAGCTCCGACTAACTCAACTGAAGTCTCCCTTATTATCAACAAACTAAAAAAAAGACAGGAGATTTAAATACCCTTTCCACCCAATATATTCAAAAAAATGTCACAGTGCTACACCAATCATTGCAACACTCTTTAACAAATCCTTGAATCCTCTACCTTTCCTACAGTTCTCAAAATAGCAAGAGTCACCCCGATCCATAAAGGAGGAGACCACACAGACTTGAATAACTATAGGTCAATATCGAACTTAAAACCCTCTCTCTAAAATCTTTTAGAAATTAATCCATAAGCATATCTATTCCTACCTCTTTTCCCACAACATACTCAACCCCCGTCAATTTGGGGTTTAGGCCTAATAAAAATACTAATGATGCTATTATCCACAGCTAGAACATTTTTTATACAGCAATAGAGAAAAAAGAAGTCCACTGGGGATCTTTATTGACTTACGTAAAGCTTTCGATACAGTTGACCATGACTTGCTCCACATAAAAATTGTCGCACTATGGTATAAGAGGGCACTCCCTCAACTACCTAAAGTCATACCTCAGCAACAGAAGCCAGTATGTGTACACAAATGGGGCAAACTCTTCCGCACAGCCAATTACAGTTGGTGTCCCACAGGGAAGTGTCCCAGGCCCTCTTCTCTTTCTCATATACGTAAATGACCTACCAAATGCATTGCAACTACTCAAACCCACACTATTTGCAGATGACACTACATACGTCTATTCCCACCCGAGCCCAGTCATGCTAGCCAATACTGTAAATACCGAATTACAGAAAATATCTACCTGGATGAGGACCAACAAACTTACTCTATGCATTGACAAAACCTACTACATTCAGTTTGGTAACAGAGCTACAGATGTGTCTCTTAACATGATGATAAATGGATCACCTATCACAAACCTCACAGAGGGAAAATTCCTAGGAATCCACCTTGATAATAGACTCAAATTTTAAACACATATACAACAAATTTCCAAAAAAATTTCCAAGACCATAGGCATATTATCGAAGATAAGGTACATACTATGTTTCACAGTCAGCCCTCCTGACCCTATATCACTCACTTATTTACCCCTATCTCACCTGTGGAATTTGTGCATGGGGCTCAACAACAATAAACCATCTCAGACCACTAATCACCCAACAAAAGGCTGCAGTCAAAATGATAACAAATTCCCACTACAGACAGCACACTCCACCAATATTCAAAACTCTAAACCTACTCACAATACAAAACATCCATACTTATTACTGCACCTACTACATACATAGAACACTTAACTCTGACATAAACCCTCCCCTCAAACATCTCCTTACCAACATCAACAGAACACATGACCATAACATAAGACACAGATCACTCTTTGATGTTCCTCGTGTCCATCGCACACTATGCAAAAACTCAATGCACATAAAAGGCCCTAAAATCTGGAATTCATTACCTGTGAATATAAAAGAAACACCGTCTGTCTATAAATTCAAGTCTCTTCTCAAAAATCACTTACTCACCCACAACTAAATAAATACTGAATAATTGTATCTCATAAATTGTATCTCATATATGTATTTATTTATTTATTTTATTTTATTTATTTATTTCCAATTTGTGCACACATACAGAGGTACAAAAAAAAATACAGATAAGAGCAGTATGCCAAAGCCACTTATACTATGCATAGCATTACGGGCTGGCTTAAAATTAACTTAAGATTAACTAAGCAATGATTATTATTATTATTATAATCAAAAAGAAGCGCTAAGCCACAAGGACTAACAGCGCTGACTAACAATGATAAAAATCATGATAAAACATTAAGTAAACAGATAACTTAAAGCAAAATGAGTATTAAAAAGACAGGTCAATGGTTCATTCAGTTAGGGTGTTTCTGTTGGGAGTGTTTTTAAAAAAAAATAAAGTTAGAGGGGGTTTTTATTTACATTTTGGATATAATTGTGAAAAAATTTAAATATCAATTTATAATGTTCATTATTCAGTATTTTTTTGGTTTTTGGGGGTGAGAAAGAAATCTTTGAGAAGAATTTAATTTATAAACAGGTAGTGTTTTTTTATTTTACAGGTAATGAATTCAATTTTAGGGCCTTTTGTGCATTGATTTTTTTGCATAGTTGAGATGGACACGGGGAACATCAAAGAGGATCTGTCCTTTGGTTATGGTCATGTTTTCTGTTGAGTTGGCAAGGAATGTTTGAGGGGGGGGTTTTAATATCAGATTTAAGTGTTCTATTATTAATGGGTAAAATAAGATGGAGTTTTGTAGGGTGATGGGTTTTAGGTTTGAATAGGTGGAGGGCTGCCGTAGTGGAATTTGTTTCTTTTCTAACTGCAGCCTTTTTTTGGGAAATTAGGGGTCTGAGAGGGTTAATTGTTGTTGACCCCATGCAAAAATTTCCAAGGTGAGATAGGGGTAAATAAGAGAGTGATATAGGGCCAGGGGGGCTGACTGTGGAACATAGTACCGTATCTTCGATAGTATGCCTACAGTCTTGGAAATTTTCTTAGAAATTTGATGTATATGTGTATGAAATTTGAGTCTATTATCAAGGTGGATTCCTAAGAATTTTCCCTCTGTTAGTTTTGTGATAGGTGATCCATTTATCATTATGTTAAGAGGGACATCTGTAGCTCTGTTACCAAACTGAATGAAGTAGGTTTTTGTCAATGTTTAGTGTAAGTTTGTTAGTCCTCATCCAGGTAGATATTTTCTGTAATTCGGTATTTACAGTATTGGCTAGCGTGACTGGGCTCGGGTGAGAGAAGACGTATGTAGTGTCATTTGCAAATAGTGTGGTTTGAGTAATTGCGAAGCATTTGGAAGGTCATTTATGTATAGGAGAAAGAGAAGAGGGCCAAGGACACTTCCCTGTGGGACACCAACTGTAATTGGTTGTGCAGAAGAGTTTGCCCCATTTGCGTACACATATTGGCTTCTGTTGCTGAGGTAAGACTTGAGGTAGTTGAGGGAGTGCCCTCTTATACCATAGTGTGACAATTTTACGTGGAGCAAGTCATGGTCAACTGTATCAAAAGCTTTACGTAAGTCAATGAAGATCCCCAGTGGGACTTCTTTTTTCTCTATTGCGTTGTATATATTTTTCTAGCATGTGTATAATAGCATCATTAGTATTTTTATTAGGCCTGAATCCAAATTGGCAGGGGTTGAGTATGTTTTGGGAGATAAGGTAGGAGTAGATTCGTTTATGAATTAATTTTTCGAAGATTTTTGAGAGAGGGTGTAAGTTGGATATTGGCCTATAGTTATTCAACTCTGTTTGGTCTCCTCCTTTGTGGATCGGGGTGACCCTTGCTATTTTGAGTACTGTAGGGAAGGTGGAGGATTCAATAGATTTGTTAAAGAGTGTTGCAATGATTGGTGATAGCACTTGTGACACTTTTTTGTATATAAGGGGTGGTAAGGTATTTAAATCTCCTGCCTTGTTTTTTAGTGCGTTGATAATAAGGGAGACTTCGTATGGGTTAGTCGGAGCTAGGAACAGTGTGTTCGGGTAGTTGCCGGTGAGGTAGTCATTTGGTGGGGTATCTGAGCTTGGGATTTTATTGGCAAGGTTTTGTCCTATAGTGGAGAAGAAATCATTGAGTCTGTTTGCTGTTACTGTTCATTATTGTATCTCATAAATGTCAACCTGTGACCCAATCAAAGTTTGTTACTATTTAACGTCATTACCTAACAGAATACTCCATTCTACTGATTACACAGCAACACAGTAAATGACCATATGACCTGTCTTTGTAATACTCATTTGTACTAAATTGTTATCTGTTTTACAATATTTTTTGTACCACTGAATATATCATTGCTTAGTTAATCTTAAGTTAATTTTAAGCCTGCCCGTAATGCTATGCATTCAAGTGGCTTTGGCATGCTGCATTTAACTGTATTCTTTTGTACTTCACTGTATCATGTTCAAATTAATAAATAAATTAACCCTTTCAGGGTCCCCAGGCCCTCTCCCAGACTTGTTCTCAGGGTCGCCCAAATTTAAAAAAAAAATTATTTTTTCTTATGAAAAGATAGAGAATCTTTTCCTGATCATAATGACACCAAAAGTATGAAATTTGATGTAAAACTTACGGAATTATGCTCTTGCGAAGTTAGTGGTCTCAACGATGTTTACGCATCGGCGATTTTGCCCACTTTGAGCCCTATTTTCGGCCAATTCCAGTGTACTAGTCGACAAAAACCATAACTTTTTTGCTACAACTCCATTTTTTCTATCGAATGAGTACAAGAAACCACCCATTTACTGATTTCAACTATCCAATACAGTGGTCAGAATTTAGCAATTTTGTCAATTTCACACAAATTTCAAAAGATGCCAATTTCCAAATAGGGTCCAGAATAAACAAGAAAGACATTCCTGGCACTAAAATAACATTTCCTCTGTTCATTAGTCATGTCCCCAAGCCCCTCTTACATTCTTTTGCTTTCCACTTTGAATTTTTATTCTCACAAAAAATAGAAAATTTACAGTTGTGCAGACTACTGCATTAGTGTAGAAATGGTATAAATAATATCAGCGCACTTGTGAAAGAATATTAGACTCACCAGTTGATGTGTATTGGATGCTTAGCATGATTTGTTTACTTTTGAACTTTGGTAAAATTCGAAGATTTCGGCTACTTTGATTTAAATTTTTAAAGGGAAATTTTTCCCATTGAAAAAACCAGTCAAAATCATCTCAATTTCTGTAATTTTGTCTTCCCATTCTTTTAAAATGAGCCCCGGGAAAACTAAAATACAACAAAAAAATACCAAGGGAAAATACAGTGCAAACCCTTTTTTTTAAAACCCAAAAAAAAGGGGGGTCAAAGTTTTTTTTTTTTATTACGCCTGGTGCGGGATTTTTTTTATATGCACACATGACCACATAGACCCATTCTTTCATATGTAGGCCTACCAGCTTTTCTTTTAAATGTTTTGGGGGCACTAGTTTTATGCATTTTATTACTTAAAAAACCCTTGGTTGAAAGCCTTTACTTTACTTCTAAAACCCCTTTAAAGGGTTAAGTTCATTTAAAAGTGTAGCATTAAGATTTTTAGAATTTAATTTCCCAACAAAAATTAGCAAAAAATTTGTGGGAGGGTTAGCCTTTTTTTTTCCCATCCTCCCCACCATCTGTTGCCCAAGGGTAAATATGTACACTTTATAAAACCGTTTTTTTCCCTTTACTTTCTCTGTTATATTTTATTTTTTTTTTATACAATATTTCTTTTTTTAAAAAAAAGTGTTTCACTGTTTTCTTTATGAAACTAGTGTTTCTATGCAGTTAGCCTCCAGAACTCCTTTTTCCAAAAGGGGAAGAATGGTCAGAGGGGGGAGCGGAAATGGCTGCCCCACTAGCCACATAATGACATTTTTATTCTTTCAAAGAGTATATTTTCCATTTTTTCTTTTTATTTATATTTTTTATTGTGTCATATAAAATTTTCAAATTAAAATTCAATTTTTATTCTCTAAAAAGTTTTACAATTTAAAATTTACGGGAATTTGGTTTTTTGTGTGGTTTACATGTATTTAAAATTAATGATTACAGAGGTCCCAAACTAAAACGCCTAGCATGGTAGGCATTTGGGGCCCGCTTGTTTAATTCTTTTTTTTTAAAAAATTTACAAATTATGAGGTAAGTTGGAAATTAAAGGGTTTAAGTGGACAAAATTACTAGTTTGTGAGTTTAGCAATGGGGAATGTTTTTTTTTGGCCCCAGTACTTAGTTTCGTATTGGAGTATCATGGGATTCATTTTTTTAAGATTGAGATTAATATTTCTGTTTATGGTCAAATGGGTGAGTGAGTGTAATTTGTGAACCACCAGGTGGTTTTTGTGTAGTTATTTGATGGGGTTTTTATCGGGAGAAAAGGGAATTTTTTTCCTAATGGTATTTTTGAAGGTGTTAAATGTCCCTGCATTTCCCTAGTTTTCTCAGGTGGGGTTTTCCCCAGTTTTAAAGGGCCTTTGAAAAACATTGAATTTTTTTTAAAGGGTTTTTAGTCGGACGGGGGGGAATGTCGTAAGAGGTTTTTTGGGGTCGGGGTTGTTATGCCTGGGGGTTTCGTCAAAAACTATCAAGAAAGCTTTTTTTAGGTCAAGGTTGATATTGGAGAAAAAAGGCCTGTAGATGTGATTGCACATTTGAAAGTGTGGATTTACTGAACAGGGATTTAAAGTTTAGATTACGAGGGAGTGGGGGGGGGGGGGTGTTGCCAGGGTTTGGGATTTAGTATTATTTTTAAATGCAGCTTTTTTTTTTGGGTTATTTTTGGTTTAGGTTTTGCTGCAGTTGATCCCCAAGAAAAAAATTTTCATAGGTGAGGTTTGGAAAATATAAGTAAAAGGTATAGTGTGAAAAGGGCAGTTTGCGGGTGTATGTTTATTGGAGAGGCCCCCAAAACCTTTTTGGGATTTTTTTTTGGGTTTTTGTGTTGGATATGGGTGCTAAAAAATTCGGTTTTTTGTCAGGTATAGGCCTGGGGAATTTCCCCTCTTTAAATGTCTGGAAATTTAGAGTTTTTGGTTCGATCTTAATGTTAATTTGTCATTCCCCCTCTCACCAAACATAATATAGTGGGTTTTGTCAGTGTTAAGGTAAGTTTTTTGGCTGCCCATCCAAGTCGATTTTTGATCAGCCCCTCGTTAACAATGGTTTGAGGGGTGGCAAGATTTAGGGTGAGAGATGACATAAGCCCATGCGTCGAAAAGAAAAGGGGTTTCGGGTTTTTGGGGTTTTCGTTTGGAAGATAATTGATGTTTTGAGGAAGAGCGGGGGACCAAGGACATTTTCCCTGCAACTCCGGGACAAGTGGCCGTGTTGTTATGCTGTGTTTTTAATTTGGGGGACTTATGATACCTATAGAAAGGGAAAATTTTTGGGAAAAAGCAAGCCATGGCCTCTTATACCGTAATGGTAAAGTTTGTGGGTGGGAAATGTCGTGGTTTTATGTGCCAAAGCTTTTCTTGGTCAAAAAAAATTTCCTAGGGGAATATTCCTTTTTTCCCCAAATGCTGTGTAAAGCAGATTTTGCTTTTTTTATGATTGCACCCATTAGTGCTTTTTTTTTTTTCCTGAACCCCCAAATTGGCAGGGGTTGAGTATTTTTTGGGGGTTGTTATAAATGAATAATTCTCCTTTGCAGGGTTTTTTCTCAAAGATTTTGGGGGGGGAAAAATGGAAAATTTATTTTGGGCCCCTATAGTTTTTTAAAGGGCTTGAGGGCACCCCTTTTTATGTATTGGTGAAACCCCTTTTCCCAATCTTGAGTAGTTTGGGGAAGGGTTGTTTTTTTCTATGACTTTTTAAAAAAGTAATAAAATTTGGGGAATTCCCGGTAAATTTCCCGGGGCTCATTTGGGTGCAAGATAAAAGGTTTTGGGAAATTCCCCCAGGTAGCCCTCCCCTGGGCTTTGGTTTTGGGGGATTTTTTTGGCGAATTGGATCCTATGGTTGAGAAAAAAGCCCTTTATTTTGGGTTAGCTGTGTCAGGGGGGTTTTTAGTGGTTTTTCATTAGGTTTATTGGGGAAAAAATTTTTTCTTTTTTTTTTTTTCATTTGGGGGCCCCTTTAGAATTAAAGAGAGTTTTTTCCGGGTCTTTTTTTTTCTCCTTAGTGTTTTTAAATTTTACTGGAGAGTAAAAGTTTTTTTCCTTTTTTATTACTTTGGTGAAAACTGATAAATTTGGTTGTTTAAAAAATATTTTTTGGGGGTTTTAAAGGGCCCTGTCTATATTTTTTTTGTTTTTTTTTTTTTTTTTTTTATTGGGTTTCTTGTAAATGGTTTTCAAATGGTACTGGTTTAGCCAGGGGAAACCCAAGCCTTTTGTTTTTTGATCTGTTTCGTTTTTATGGGAAAATTTTTGGTTGTATAGTCAAAAAGTAATTTTTTTAAAGAAAAATGTCGCCCAAGTAAAAAATTACCTTTTGGCCCTTTGGGAAGAATTCTGTAGGCCAGTAAACAATCTCTAGGTCAGCTGTGAATTTCCTTATTGAGGCCCCATAGGGAGCCCAAAAATGGGGGAAATTATTAAATTTCAAGTGGGGGTTTTTCTAATTTTTTGTCAGGAGGAAAGGTAGGGTAGTGGCGTAGTCCCTATCTGTGATTATCCCGTTTTTAAGGGGGGCTTGTATATTGGTCCAAAATGTGGTCTATTATGGTTGCACTTGTCTCAGTGACCTGGTTTGGGGGTTTTGTATTGTTGGTATTAGAAGTGGGTTGTTCATATTGTTTAGAAACAGTTACGGCTGATCATCTAGTAAGCCCAAAGGTTTTATTTTTGAATCTCCGCTAAAAAAAGGTGGTGGGTTATTCTTTGTCTTTTTTTATTAGTGTTTAAATTTTTCACTGAAAAATTTTGGGGTGTTTTTTTGTGAGGTATCCGGTAAAGGCCCCCGATTGTTTTTAGGTGTTTTAAGGGTTTTTTTTCAAATAAAATTAGCAAAACGTATTCTCCATATTCATACTAAAGCAAAGTGGTTTTTAATTTCAAAATAAATTGGGTTTGAGTAAAAGATTTCAAAACCACCCCCCAAATTTGGGTTTTGGGCTGCAGTTGTGAAAATTTTTGGGATCCCGGTAGAGGGTAGATATCTATTGTGTTGCTTAAGCCCGGTCTCAGTAAAAATAAAGCAGGGGAAAGGGGGTTTTTCCCTTTTGTTTATTCAAGGAGTACCAGGAGGTCATCATAGTGGGGTTTGGGTTAAGGACCTGATGTTGAGTTAAGTTTCTGAAGACTTTTAGCATTGTTTAGGATAGTGGGTGGGTTGTTTTTTGTGTAATAAAGGGCATTTTCTTTCCCAATAGGTTTGATTGGGTGTTTTGATTATGGGGGGTTTAGAAACAGGGGCCCAAAGTAATCAATCATTTTAGGTTTTTTTTTAAAAAAAGCACCCTCTCTCACTAGTAAAATTCACTATGGGCTAATATAAAGAATTTTGGGATTTACTAAGTACAACTGTGTTTTAATTTAATAATTTTAAAAAAAGGGACAAAACTCTCAATTTTTAATTTTCACTAAGGTCTTATATAAGTTGTTTTACAAGAATTTTGAGTATAAAATAGATTTAAATTGACAGGATAAAATAAAACAAGTTAAGGTAGCAAAAAAAATAAAATAAAAAAAAAGATAAAAATAAAAATGGCAATGACTTGGTTTTTTTAAAATGCTGTAAGATGGTAGACAGGATAATATAAAAGTTTTTTAGTTGAAAATATAGTTTAAAAAAAATATAGAATAAAAAGGTCAATAAAAAAAGGGTTTTTTAAAAAGTTTGATCAATATAGTTTAAAGCAAAATTTGGGGAAAAATAGGGATTTTTGAATAAAATTGGGCAATTGAGTATTTCTTAAAGTTTAGGTTGAATTTTGAGGACAAGTTATGGCTGTTTATAATAAAATAAGATTTGGGAAAAGTGATGCAAAATTGTAAAAAAAGGGGGATAGATTCTGGAGGGGGTATTTAAACAAATTAAGACTAGGGGGTTTAAAAGGGCGTTGAAAAACAACAATGAAAACAAAAATAGTTAGGGTATTAGAATTTTAGGGGGGGACAAAAATTTTTGGGCAATATAACACTAACTGTGGATGTGGGGTTTTTTCTGCCTTTTCTCTTATTCTGTTGTCCAGCCTCTCTTAGGAATGTTTAAGGTTTATGTTTTTGTAGAGATGAAGTATTTCTTCCAAGGGGGGCTGTTTTCCCCAACTGCGATTTTTTTCCCTCCCTCACCAAAAACACTGGTGGATTTTTTGGGGCCCAGCGTAATTTTTCTTAGCCGATTTAAAAAAGGTTTTTTCTTTTTTTGGTAAGGACTCATTGACGTAAACATCGTTTTCATAAAAAATAATGGTTTTTTTGTTGGGGGGGGGGGTTTCTTTTTAGGCTAGTTTGGGGAAATTTTTAAAAGCCTGTTTTTTTTTTCCTGCTTGGTAGCCCCTCAGTTTTTTCCCAAACCTTTAGGTCATCCTACTTTTGTTAGGGCGAAGGGGGGTCCTTGATAAGGTAAAGGGGGGTTTTCCATGCAGGTTTCTTGGGGGAAAGGGGCTGGGGGGATGTTTGCTGTTAACTACAACGCGTCAGATAGCTGTTGTTGGTCTTTTTTGGTCTTTGGGAAATTGGTTATGACATTGGCAAGTTGTTGGGGCCACTCTTTATCTTTCCTCGTTAAAGTTTGGTTTGTAGTAGGGTGACTTTTGGGCTTTTAGTTTTATAGTGTCTAGGGGAAATGGGGTGGGGTTGCTTTTTTGTTCCAGATTTTCCCAGTTTATGTTCTAGAGGGAGTGACTTTTTTGAGGTATCTGCATTGCTTTGCTTTTGTTCCTTTCATTTCTTTAGTTAGTTTTGGGGATTTGTTTTGGGTTTTTGAATCGTAAGGAGTTAGCATTTCTGGGTCGGTGATCTTCTTGAATTTTTAAAAATGGAAAGGAGTTTTCTTGGACTGTGGCAGCAGCCATGTTTGGGTTTTTGTCTGTCTTTTGGGTTTTGGGTTTGGGGCCGGTGGGTTTATGGGGTTGTGTCCTGGGTGTTTGTCCTGGGTTTTTTTACTGCCTTTACCTTTGATGTTGGGGTCCTTAGCGGGGTTTTTGGATCTTCTTTTTTTTTGCTCTGACCCCTTTTCCATTGCTGTGGGTTTGGGGTTTTAAAAATAGGGATGGTGAATGTTGTGGGGGTTTCACTTTAGTTCCAGCGGGGTAAGAGGTGGTTTTGAACGGTCCTATTGTTGGTAATTTTTTGGGTTTTTTTGGGGGATTTCTGCAGTTGTTTAAAACCCTTTTGGGTACCCAAAACATGTTTTGTGTTATGTGGGTTTGATTAGGTATCACTGCCCTTCTGGGAAAACCCCAGGTAGAAATAAAAATAGAGGACAAGGTTTTCCCGTTGCTGTGCGCTGCCCTGTGATTGTGATAGGGTAAATAAGCCCTAGGTTTATAATTTGCATTATATTGAAATTTTTCTCCCGCCTCCCGAAGCAGGAATTCTGCTGGGGGGGGGAAATAATTAATGGCATTTCAAATTTAAATTTTTTAAAAGGGGGAAAAAATTTTTTTGATGTAAAAAGCAAATTGGGGTTTGAGTTTTGGTCGGGAAAAATTAAAATTCCCTAAGTCAAGGTACCACTGTGTAAATACATATGGGTATATATGGCACATTACCATTTCTGAACTTCTTGGTAAAATAACATACATGTAAATTTTTTAAATATATTCTGGTTATTGTTTTATACAGTTAGAATACCTATTTGCATATTACAGGTGATCTGTTCAGCTGTCATGCCATTGATAACCCAAGCGTGGAATCTGAGATGTCTCTCCTGCGATCATATGGCCCTGACGTACCAGAAGACATCATGCATCGGCTGGTGGGAGCATTTGGTGAACTTAGAGATTTAGCTGACCAAGGCCTTATTCAGTATCCTTATTCAACAAGAGAAGTTGTCAACATTGTTAAACACCTTCAGGTAATTTTAATCATTTCATAACAGCATGCAAATAAAGGATATAAAAAATATTAATAACAAAGAAAACCAGGTAAGTAGTAGGTTGGTGGACAGCAACCACCTGTACTAGTGTGTGCAGTGGAAACCTGTCAAGTATTTTACACTGACAGGATTGCTTGTCTCTGTCTCATACATGCAAGATGGCATGTAAATCTTATTGCTATTACTAACATACAGAATGCACTATGCAATTATGCTTGTATATTTATGTGTATACACTCTTCTTCTAATTTCATAATAGTTCTTGCTCTTGTAGTGTATCCTGTCAGGTTACATGGAGGAGTGAATTAGAGTCCTTCCTCTTTAAGCAATGCTTATTGTACAGTGCATCTACAATGCTACCAGCAAGAGTCATAGTAACCTATTCTGTATCACTCACTCAGAAGGCAAAGAAGGAAATTTTAAAGTTGAATTGTTTGAATGTGTGGAGGCATAGTATACATGATAAGAAAGACTTCCTTCCTTATGTTTTGAATGAAGAGAAGCAGGATGTCCTAACACTGAAGGACTCAGATCTTTGATGGAGGCTGAGGTCTCCATCAAAGATTTAGTAACAAGTGAAAGAAGACATACTAACACTCCCATTACTAAGGCTGGAGTGCACATCATACCTTGCCTAGGCTGCAACAAAACGTATGAGGGCAAATCATTCAGAACACAAATATGCCTTCAGATAGAACTATCAAAATATGTGTTGCATACAACATAGAATCATAGAATTGATGAGGGGAAAAGGGTGAGCGGTGCACTTAGGAGTCTGTGGAGACAAAGAACTTTGTCCTTGGAGGCGAAGAAGGGAATGTTTGAGAGTATAGGTTTAACAAAACTCTTATATGGGTGTGAAGCATGGTGATGAATGTTGCAGCGAGGAGAAGGCTGGAGGCAGTGGAGATGTCATGTCTGAGGGCAATGTGTTGTGTGAATATAATGCAGAGAGTTCGTAGTTTGGAAGTTAGTAGGAGGTGTGGGATTGCCAAAACTGTTGTCCAGAGGGCTGAGGAAGGGTTGTTGAGGTGGTTCGGACATGTGGAGAGAATGGAGCGAAACAGAATGACTTCAAGAGTGTATCAGTCTGTAGTGGATGGAAGGCAGGGTAGGGGTCGGCCTAGGAAAGGTTGTAGATGAATGGTTCAAAGAACCGACATGGATGGACTGACCACATCGACTCAAGGTTGAGGGACTGATTACCTCATTCTCCTCCTGCTCTTCAAGTTTATCCTTTGTATGGACTGATGAAGCCACTGTGTGGTGAAACGTTTCCGCAATAAAGATACCCAAGAGTTGCACATGTGTCTAATTTAACTAGGAAAGGTTGGAGGGAAGGGGTAAAGGAGGTTTTGTGTGCGAGGGGCTTGGACTTCCAGCGGGCATGCGTGAGCATGTTTGATACGAGTGAATGGAGACAAATGGTTTTAATACTTGACGTGCTGTTGGAGTGTGAGCAAACTAACATTTATGAAGGGATTCAGGGAAACCGGCAGGCCGGACTTGAGTCCTGGAGATGGGAAGTACAGTGTCTGCACTCTGAAGGAGGGATGTTAATGTTGCAGTTTAAAAACTGTAGTGTAAAGCACCCTTCTGGCAAGACAGTGATGGAGTGAATGATGGTGAAAGTTTTTCTTTTTCGGGCCACCCTGCCTTGATGGGAATCGGCCGGTGTGTTAATAAAAAAAAATAATAACATAGAACAGCACTGGGGCACATTATGAAGTTCAGTGAAACAAAACTAATAGTTCCTGAAAATAATTTGTGCAGACATAACTTCTTGGAAGCAGCCATGATGACAATCACCAGTACCATATCACAGAAGTCAGGCAGCTACAACATTTCCAAAACTCTAGCTAAATGATTGCTGCATAAGAATAACATCACCATTAAATGACACCAGAATGCAACAGGGGCATACTGGCTTCATTCATATATTTGTTTAACCTTAGTTTTAAAGATTATCTAGTATGTTACCTCTTAATATGTTAACCCACTTTTTACCTATGTTTGCCTGCCTCTTGCACGCACTTTCTCCAAATTTACATCTGTCCCTTCCTCACTCTGCCAAGTTGATATACTTTCCTGCCTAGTTAACCCTTTCAGGGTCCAAGGCCCAAATCTGGAGTCACGCACCAGTGTCCAAGAATTTTAAAAAAAAAAATTTGTTATTTTTTCTTATGAAATCGTAGAGAATCTTTTTGTGAAGGTAATAAAACAAAAAGTACGAAATTTGGTGGAAAATTGACGAAATTATGCTCTCGCGAATTTTGATGTGTCAGCGATATTTACGAATCGGCGATTTTGCCGACTTTGACTCCCATTTTAGGCCAATTATATTATTCCAATCAACCAAATTCTTAGCTATTTCACTAGTATTACTTCTATTCTATCGATTGAGCACAAGAAATCGCCAAGTCAACTGTTTTCAACTACAAAACAAAGTGATCGGAAATTGTTAATTTGGCCAATTTAACACAAAGTTCAAAATATTCCAATTTCAAAATAGGGTCCAGAATGAACAATGTAGGCATTCTGGCACTAAACTAACATTTCCTTGTTCATTAGTTATGTTTTGAGGCTTTACAAATAAATTCCATTTTGATTTTTTATTCACATAATGAATTTTTTATTCACACCAAAAAATAGAAGATTTACTGTTATGCAATACTGTAATAATTGTATAAATATCATCACCATATTTGTGAATGTATATTAGACCCACCAGCTGACGTGTATTAGACGTGTGAGGTCGTTTGTTTACTCTTGAATATCGGCAAAAATTTAACATTTCCGCTACTTTGAGCTCAGTTTCAAGCCATTTCCAGTGCTAAAACCAATCAAAATCATCTCTATTTCTGTAATATGTCTTCCATTCTATCAAATGAGACCAAGAAATCGCAAATACAACTATAAAAAAACATACGAAAAAACACTGCAAAGTTGCTGTTTTAATCGAAAAATCATGATTTCATTTTTTTTCTCTCATTATACACAGTGTGCTGCAGGATCTGTTTTATGTGGTGCACACATACCACATAGATGTATTCTCTCATATCTAGGCCCAAATGTACCACTCACAGTTTATCAGAGAGAGCTGAGTTCATGGCGTAGATCTACGGTTTGGACACTCACGGTAAAGCCGTAGATCTACGGGACGGACCCTGAAAGGGTTAATGAAATTGCTACCTCTCAGTTTTCATCAAAATTTAACAACTCAGAATGTTCCATCTATCTTTCCAGTACCTCAATTTCCTCATCTAATGACTCCTTTTATTTTTTTAATTGCTGAGTCTATTTGTTCCCTAGGCTTTCTTAACTTTTTAATCTCATGCCAAAACTTTTTCATATTCTCTCTCATCAAAATTTGTTCATAAAACCTCTCCCACTGTTAGAGTGTGAGCAAGGTAACATTTTGTAAAGGGAAACTGGTTAGCTGGACTCAAGTCCTGGAGGTGGAAAGTACAGTGCCTGCAATCCAATGGAGGGGTGAGGATATTTACTGTTTGGAGCAACATCTGAATTGTCGTAGCTACATGCCTCTGGCAAGACAGTGATAGTGTGAATGATGATGAAAGTGTTTCTTTTTTTGGGTCCTGCTTTGGTGGGAGACAGCCAGTGTGTTAAAAAAAAAATACTCATTGCTCTGTATTTACACTGTAGAAAACCTCACATATCTAACTTTTTCTTCCTTACCCCCATCTTTCCCACCCACACTCCCATTACTCCTCTTCCCACCCCCCATATCTTCAAATTTTTGCTGCTGATTTTAAACCACTTTGTGAAATTCCCCTATCCCCTCTTTGACCATGCCTCATTGCTTTTATTTCCCTATCCACTTTTTTTTCCCCAATTCTTTTTATATCTTCCCCTAACTTTTTACCTCCTATCTGTAACAAAAAAGGGTATGTCCCTAAGTATAAGGTTTACTATGGATTAACCTCATATGGGTAGAGGAAAAGGTTTTAAAATTCCCCAAAAAAAAAAATAAACTTAAAAAAGAACCTTGTAATGTCTGTTTGTCGGGGCCCCCTTGTCAAGCTAATCAGCTTTTTGTTGTATTTCCCAGTGGTGGGTGGGGACCAAACTTTTATGAGGTTCCTCTCTTTAAATGCAAGTTTTTTTGGGGAAAATGTTCCAAACCTGGTATAATTTTTTTCTTTTAGGTTTTAAACGATCAGTAAGGAGGTGGGTGGAGTCTTATAGATGTATTTTTGACAATAAAGTTGTTGTGAAATTATGCAGAAAATTTGTATAACTCTAAAATTTTTTCTGTAAAGGGGATACAGTATTTTTACAACTGAGGCGATTTAAAATTATAAATATTCTTTTTTAAAAAAAACCCCTTATGCAAAGCATTTCAGGAAAAATTTAAAAAAAAATCATGGTTACCAGGATGGAATAAGATAGGAGGTATGGGGTTATTTAAGCAGGTTTGGGTTTGGGTACTGTAGGGGTCCATATACAGCGGGTTAGGGTTTGGCTACTGTAGGGTCTATTTTCAGCAGGGTTTGGTTTTGGGGTTTCGTGGGCTCTACATATAAGCAGGTTTGGCCCGGGGTATGGGTCTGCATATACAGCGGTTAGGGTTTGGTACTGTAGGCTCTGCATATACAGCAGGTTGGTTTGGGGTACTGTAAGGCTCTCTTACAACAGGTTTGGTCTGGGGTCTGTAGGGCTCTGCATTTACAGCAGGTAGTTTGGGGTACTGAGGGCTCTGCATATAAGAGGTTAGGGTTTTGGGGTACTGTAGGGGGTTGCATTACAGGTTAGGTTCTGGGCTACTTAGGCTCGAAAATACGGAGGTTTGGTAGGGGCCCCCCCTATGGTGGCCCTATGTAAAGGGGTTTTTTCTATTTGGGCTAATTAAAAAAAAACCCAGGTTTTTTGGATTAAAAACCAACTTTGTGGTGTATTTTTTTATAGATTAGGTTGTATTCTCGGGAAATTTTTTCCATTTTTTAGAGGAATGGAAAAATATTTAAAAAAAATTGGGGATTTTGAGGTTTTTTTCCCTAAAAAAAATTGAAATGGGGAAAAAAAAAAGTTTTTTTTTGGGTTAAAAGCAAAAAAATGGTGTATTGTAATTTAAAAGTAAAACCGTTCTATATGAGAGAATGGGGTTGACATATTTTTAAATTTTTTAAAAAATTGAGTAGCCAAAAGTTAAATTTATTTTTGTTTAAAAAAACAAAATAGGCAAATTAAATAGTCCGGAGATATGAGTAAAAAAAAAAATTTATTTTAAAACCAAAAGTCTGCATTGTATCCTATTTTTTTGAAACGGCAAATTTTTTTTAAAATTTTCAGAAATTGGCCAAAATTGCAAATTTTTCTGACCATGTTATTGGGTATTGTAATTGGTAAATGGGCAAATTTTTTGTACCAAACGATAGAAAAAGCAGTTCTAAAGAAATAGCTTGGGGGACTGGAACAATGGAATTAGCCAAAAATAGGGCTCAAATTGGGCAAAATTGCCAATTCGTAAATATCTCCGAGGTCGCTAACTTCGCGAGAGGTAATTCCGTAAGTTTTCCATCAAATTTCGTTCTTTTGGTGTCATTACCATCGGGAAAAGATTCTCTATGATTTCACAAGATTTTTTTTTTTTTTTTTTTTTTTTTTTTTTCGACACCAGGAGACACCTCAGGATTTGGGGTTGCAACAGTCATGGGGTTAATCAGTCTAAAGATGAACAGTCCAAATGATTTTTTCATAAATGAGCTTCAAAACCCATCAATGTATGTCAGATTTCTAACATTACCCTAACTAATGACTTTAAAATGACTTTAAAAAAGTCATTAACTGCATGCTTATGTACTCATCCCCAGGCCCAGACTCATGGAACTCTTAAGTTCATTAAGAACTGCAAGAAACCCCTTTCACATTGCCTTAAGTATGATATGGAGAGAGAACATGGAGCACAGGGAGCACAGCAACAGGTGAAATCCCACAGACACTAAAAACAATGGATATAGCCGCACTCCATAAAGGGACAGCAAAGCAGTAGCTAAGAACTATAGACCAATAGCTTGAATGGCCCACATCATAAAAATATTTGATAGAGTACTAAGAAGCATGATTGCAAATCACTTGGATTCCCAACAGTTGCACAATCCAGGGCAGCATGGGTTCAGAACAGGTTGATGCTGCCTCTCACAACTACTGCACCATCAGCAATGATATGGTCTTGGATGCACCGGAAGATAAACAGAATGCAGATGTAGTATACACAGATTTTGCAAAAGCCTATGACAAGTGCGATCATGATGTAATAACATACAAAAATGCATTGTAAAGGGATAACTGGCAAAGTGAGAAGATGGATCTTCAACTTTCTAACCAATCGAACACAAGGAATATTAGTAAACAGAGTTAAGTCGGAGGATGACACAATGAAAAGCTCTACTCCACAAGGGGCAGTACTTGCCCCATCCTGTTCCTCATCCTGATATCAGTCATAGACATAGATGTAAACCATAGTACCATGTCATCCTTTGCAGATATTAGAATCTGCACGAGGCTGTCATCCATTGAGGACACGGTAAATCTCCAAGCAGATATAAACCAAGTTTTCCAGTGGGCAATGGAAAACAAAATTGATGTTCAAAGGAGCA
>NC_069401.1:86157387-86201931 GCF_026875155.1 Cherax quadricarinatus | reverse complement strand
TTTTGTTGTACTTAAGAAGCTTTTCCCATAACTTCCCCAAGTTTCAATGAGTGCCCAACAAAAACCAAGAAAAAAAAATTTACCAAAAATCATATATGGAAAGCCAAAGCCAGGTACTGGAAATAAGTCACTTTGTCTGACTTTCTGGGTTATCCCAGGTTCTCTATACATACACTGCTATGTAATAAATCTATGTAACTGTATTTGTGTATACCTGAATAAAACTATTTACTTCTAGTCTGTAAACTGAGTACAAGAAACTGCCCATTCACTTATTTCAACTACCCAATAAAGTGGTCAGAAATTGGCAAATTTGGCCAATTTCACACAAATTTCAACAGATGCCAATTTCAAAATAGTGTCCAGAATAAATAATGCAGACATTCCTGGCCAAAATAACATTTTCCTTGTTCATTATCACGGCTACAGGCCCCTCTTATATTACTCTTGCAGACTACTGCATTATTGTAAAAATTGTATAAATAATGTCAATCTCCGTATTGGGAATTTGACTGGCAGGCGGACAGGTATTGGACGGTGACGTCATTTGTTTACTCTTGAGCTTTGCTAAAGATAAACATTTTCGCTACTGTGAGCGCAATTTCAAGGTACTTTTCGTCATGAAAGCAATCAAAATCATATCTATTTCTGTAATATATCTTTCATTCTATCAAATGAGACCGAAAAAATGGAATATAACCAAAACAACCATACAAAAGTATACCGCTAAGCGGCCGCTAATGGCTGAAAAGTGAACCCCGCTATTTATGATCTGATTTCTTTCTTTTTTTGGTGTACGTGAAGAAGTATCTTTCCATATACATTCCCCCAAGTTTGAATAAGTATAACCCAACAAAAAACTGAGAAAATAATATAATAATAAAAATAATAATAATAATAATAATAATAATAATATAATAATAATATCTTTATTTACTACACGTTACATGTAAAAAGGTATACAGGCCTAGCTGACAGCAGTGACATACTACTGTACAAAAAGGGCCCACTTGTTATACTGAGTTTTCAAAAAATTAGGTCAGTGTCCCAAGATAACACCCACACTAGTCGACTAAACACCCAGGTACCCATTTACTGATGGTGTAAACATAGACAACAGGTGTAAAGAAACACACCTAATGTTTCTACCCTGGCTGGGAATCAAATATTTTACCAAAAATCATATATGGCTAACCCAAGCCAGGTACTAAAAATAAGCCAGGTTCTCTACACAAATGCTGCTATGTGGGGATAATCTATAGAAAAGAAAATAAACTTTTGGTTTCATGTTTATGGTGGAGTACGAGTGTATATCATAGTTAGCCCTGTGCTATACTCCGTTTTTCTCTAATATAAGCCCCCAAGAAAAGGGAAATAGGAGAATGGTATTTGTTTACCATATCCTCTTCATACCTCCGTCGAACTGCTCGGGTTATGACAATTATTATTCATTTTTGGAGTATTTAACATGTTTTATGTTATTTATATTGTTTCTTATGTCATATTAGATCAATGTGGATAGGCAAATAAGCTGTAGTGTTGATATTAGCGTAATAATAAAACATATTCTCCTGCTTCATGAGACTGAGCTCATGGCAACGACAGTGGGTTCAAAGCCACCTTACTTTAAGGATAATGTACTGTGTAGGTGCTTTACATAATGAGAAGCATTTCTTTTATTCATTGGAACCATGGGCTAGGGCTAAAAGATGCAGGTTTTAAAAAAATAAATGGAGAAAAAGAAATTGGAATGACTTATGCAGCAAGTAGCCACCATCAAACAGTTTCCAACGGTTGGTGGGCGACCCTGGAAATTTGAAATTTGCTAGCCAAAATTAGGGCCGATAACTGAAGGAACCGAATAACTGATTGCCCGGGTTTGTGATGGCGGACCTGTACTTGCAATTGCACTAGGGTCTGATATAGATTGTTAACAAGATCAAGAGTATAACTAGATTTAAATTGAAAAAAACAAAATTCACAAATTAAAGTTACCAAAAGAAAATAAGTAAAAAATAACATGGCAATGACTTTATTTGTTTATTTCATTCAATATTGCACTGGTTTTTATACTAGAGGTTATTTGGCAGTACAAGGTAATTAAGAGTACTCTAAGATAGTAAATGTGTATTAAAACAGGTTATGGTAATTAGACAAGTAATGGTAATTAATGATGTCAAAAATTTTAAGAGTAAATTGTACTGATAGTAAAAATGGTAATTAATTATTAATTTTAGTAAAAATAATATAAAATTAATAGTATTTAAAAATATATGAGGTAGTAATATGGACAGAGAAAGTATCAATTCAGCTAATATTTAAGCAAACAATAGTAAATAAGAAAATTACATAAGGTGATTTATGCTTACTAGTAAAATCACATAATGGGGTAGTTGATTATTTAATTACTAAGAGATTGTACTATAAAATTTTGAACAATAATGGAGCAAAACATACACTACACTATGTAGGCTTTTAGGCTGGACATTGTTTAGTTATTCTCTGTAAGATTAGTACCCCTGAGAATCGTGATAGATCATTCTCGTTCGTGATTGTGTACAGTTGACCTACATTTGTTTTCCAACTAGAATTTTCCCATCCCGTGTGAAGCATTGGTGTATTGTGTCATTATTCTCCCGCTTAAGTTTTCTGACTCTTTTACAGGAGGTTCTGACGTTTTTTGATTAACACTCGTTTATGTATACAGTGGACCCCGGTTAACGAATTTTTTTTCATTCCAGTAGTATGTTCAGGTGCAGTACTGACCGAATTTTTCCCAAAAGGGAAATATTGTGAAGTAGATTGTCCATTTCAGACCCCCAAACATACACGTAAAAAGCACTTACATAAATACACTTACATAATTGTCGCATTTGGAGGTGATCATTTTGCAGGGGTCCACTGTATCCTTTCTTTACTTTAATAGATGCAATTATTAAGTCTTTTTTCTTGTCATTTTGAGTGGAATCTAAGCATAACACTTTTTCTACCATGGTTTCCCATAACCTGGCTTCCCTTTTTTTCTGACTCTGGTACAATAACACTTGTTTGGTTCCCTTTTTGATCTGGAGACTAATTTCAATTGCTAACTTTATCGCTGAGCTTTAAATTTCTACACTCCCTTTAATGCTACAATTTATCGCTGAGCTTAATTGTTACACCTTTTATGCTACACTTTATCACTGAACTTAAGTGCTAAAACTCTTAACACTGCACTTTATCATTGAACTTATTTGCTACACTCTTAATGCTACACTTTATCGCTGAACTTAATTGCTACAATTTGTTTTTTATTTTTTCACTTCACTTTTCACTGATTTTTGCCTTTTTCTCCACGCTTTCATCTGGGGTCTCCTGCAGCAAATCTGCATAAATGCCCGTGCCTTCATGCAGAGGATACCCCCAGTCACGGTATCTCCTGTGAGCTGCTTCTCCATCAACCACATCAACAGCAGCTTCTCCATCTTTTCATGGACAGAGATCCACAGCATAGAAATTATTGTAATGCCCTTGGCTGGTGCTATAGCCGTTATTGGCTCCTGCTTTAATATCGTACATATCGTAGAAGAAGTACTCTGGTACTACCTGGCCAAGTCCACAACCCGCACACCTCGCTTGTGTTTATCTATGATTTCATTCTTTAATTCAATGAACATCATCCTTTTTTTCTTCTCAGCACTGTCCTTTACACTTACTTTCTTAGGACCCATAGTTAGAAAAAAGAAATTTGGCAAAATACCTGCACAAAACCTAAGCACAACACAAGAGAAATGCTTCCATGGTGAGGTAAACACGTTGAGCGGATGTAGAGACATTTGCTGCGCCAACTAGTAGCGGCATTCTGAAGCTCGCTTGTAACTCAGATTTTGGCTCATAACTCAGAGCAAAAAATCGACCGAGCGAGGGCTCATAACTCAAAAAACTCGTATGTTGGGGCACTCGTAAGTCGAGGTTTTCCCCTGTATACATCTTTCTTTCAAAAACACCGGCCGTATCCCACTGAGGCGAGGTGACCCAAAAGGAAAAGCGAAAGTTTCTCCTTTTACATTTAGTAATATATGCAAGAGAAGGGGTTACTAGCCCCTTGCTCCTGGTATTTTAGTCACCTTTTACAACATGCATGGCTTATGGAGGAAGAATTCTGTTCCACTTCCCATGAGGGTAAGAGGAAATAAACAAGAACAAGAACTAGTAAGAAAATAGAAGAAAACCCAGAGGGGTGTGTATATATATATGCTTGTACATGTATGTGTAGTGTGACCTAAGCATAAGTAGAAGTAGCAAGACATACCTGAATCAACCTTGCATGTTTATGAGACAGAAAAATGGACACCAGCAATCCTACCATCATGTAAAACAATTACAGGCTTTCATTTTACACTCACTTGGCAGGATGGTAGTACCTCCCTGGGCAGTTGCTATCTACCAACCTACTACCTAGGACTGTACATATATAACCTACATTTTCCTGTAAGATGTAGAATGAAGGGAGATGTGACTGAAGTGTTGAAGTGGAAGATGATCATAAATAAAGAAGATATATATATAAGGCTCTGAGGATATCCCTTCAAAAAAACTCAAAATAATGGATTCAAATTGGATAAGTTTAGGTTTAGAAAGGATGTAAGGAAAGCATTGATTTGGAAATAAGAGTAATCGATGAGTGGAATAATCTGCCTAGTAGGGTTACTGAATCTAAAACCTTGGGTAGTGTCAAATATAGGTTGGATAAATACATAGAGAGAGGGGTTAGATTTGAGTGGGACTTACAGAACAGGGGTTTGTAGGGTTATTAAAACTAATTCCATGGGTAGCACTGAGAATGGGTTAGGCAGATATTTTAGTTAGAGGACCAGCAGGCCTATCACAGTGTTCCTATTGTTGAAAATGTTATAAAATACCGACAAGTTGGGATTAAGACACACGTGCAACAGTTGGGTACTTTCATTGATAAAACATTTTGCCTACACAGTAGGTTTTCTTCAGTCAAATACAAAGGGAGCAGTAGTAATGAAATAAATCTGAAGTAATTAGTCATCAAACTTGGAGGAAAAGTATTTGAGGTGGTCAGTCCCTTAGTCTGGAGAAAAGTTCAGCTCCATGGTCTCTGTTCTTGTGCTTCAGCTTCATATCGTTCCAGACCGTGAAGCTGAACTTTTCTCTAGGATGAGGGACTGACCACCTCAAATACATTTTCTCCAAGGTTGATGGACTTATTACAACATTGTTATTTTAATACTACTGCTCCCTTTGTATCTGATTGAAGAAACCTACTGTGAAAGAAAAAACATTTCATAAATAAAAAACCCCCAAACTTTTTACACAGGCCTTACCCTTTGACTGTCGCAACCCCCAATCCTGGTGTCCCCTGGGTCGCAAATTTAAAAAAAAAAAAAAATTTTTTTTCTTATGAAAT
Organism: Cherax quadricarinatus; assembly: GCF_026875155.1. NCBI lineage: Eukaryota > Metazoa > Arthropoda > Malacostraca > Decapoda > Parastacidae > Cherax > Cherax quadricarinatus. The sequence goes on along the minus strand of NC_069401.1, from coordinate 86,196,515 downwards.
GATAGGAACTTTTCCCCAAATTGTAATGACACCAAAAAAAACGAAATTTGAGGGAAAACTGACAGAATTATGCTCTCGCGAAGTTAGCACCTGGGCGCTGTTTAAAAAATGGGCGATTTCGCCCATTTTGACCCCATTTTCGCAAATTTTCCTTTGTTCCAGTCACCAAACTCATAGCTATTTCTTTAAAAACTCCTTTTTTCTATCGATTGAGTACAAAAACTGCCCATTTACCGATTTCCACTACCTAAAATGGGGTCAAAAATTTGAAATTTTGGCCAATTTCAAAAAAAACTAAAAAAAATACAATTTCAAAATAAGGCCCCGAATGAAAATGCAGACATTCCTGGCTCAAAATAACATTTTTTTTGTTTCACAGTCATATCTCCGGGCCCCTCTGATATTGCTCGCTTTCTATTTTAATTTTTATTCAAACAAAAAATAGAAACTTACTATTATGCGACACTGCAATACTGTAAAAATTGTAAAATAACATAAACCCATTCATTACCGCATTTTAGAAGGCTATTTGGGACATTTTTTCAAATGGCATCTTTTTATTTTTTGAACTTTGGAAAAAAACAACTTTCCCTACTTTGAGCTCCATTTTTATTCTTTTTATAGAAAACAATCAAAATCACCTCTATTCTAAATATTTTTTCCCCATTTTTCAATAGACCAAAAACGAGAATACAACCATAAATACTTACAAAAACCACAAAGTCGGCTTTTTAAATTTAAAAAAAAAAACGGCGATTTTTTTTTTTCTCGTTATGCACGCGGCTCCAGGTTTTTTTTTATATGGTGAACAAACCACACAACCCATCTCTCACAGTGGGGCCTACCACTTTCTCCTGTTGATTTGAAGCCACTAGAATTTGGAGTATAATATGTCAAACCGGTACCTCGTAAACGATAATAGGCCGCAACGTCAAAGGGTTAATCACCAGTTTTCCATTTTTTATGGTCCCTTTTTCCCTTTTCCTTCCTTCCCCTTTTCTCCCCTCCTTCTCTCTAGTGCAATAAAGGACGATGGGGTAGTCATGAATGAGGGGGAAGAAAAAAAAAAATGTAACTAGCAATTATAGGGGACTTGATGTTTTTCTCGAAGAAACGTGCCCACAATAAAGAATGAAAGCTTCCAACTTTTCCTCCTCCTCCCCCGTTGATCACGAACAAAACCTTAGAAATTTTTAGAATAAGTTGGATAAAATATAATGAAAAAGGGTTTGGGATTTGAGTAAGACAAACCCCACATGCACCATGGGCCTTTTTCACTGCTTCTCATTAATTGTAACATTGTCAACTGAGTAAATCAGTGCGTTACAACAAAGTTAAGAAAAACCAGCCGAATTACTGGACATTATCAAAAATTTGCATATTTAACCCCTTAACTGCCAAACTAGTTTTACATTGTTATCGCTAGGGCTCCAAACAAGATCAATGCATTATTTTTCCCCCTCCAAATTTGGCATATTGGCCCGAATGCCTGGCCAGTAAAGAAAGGGTCTTTAAAATTGGTGGCACACATTAAAAAACGGGGCCACTTATACCTTGGGAGCACCATTCAACTGAGCACCAACTAGACCAAAAAACCGCTGACAGGGAAGCATTTCTCTCGTGCTTTCTTGCATTTCGTACAGTTATTTTGCCAAAACCCCTTTTTCTAAACCTGGGGGCCTAATAAAGTAAGTGCAAAGAACAGTGCGAGAAAAAAAGGGGGATATGTTATGGAATTTAAGGGACAAAATACAGATAAAACAAGCGGGTGTGAAGTTGGGGTTGTGGGTTGGAGGGAAACTCACTCTAACCAGATTGTCGTAACCAGAGCAAAAAAAACGGGGCGACGGCCGCACTCGAAAAATTTACAGTTGGGGGACTCGTATTGAAGTTCCACTGTATTAACCCTTTGACTGTTTCAGGCCCCTCTCTGAAACTGTCATTCTATGTCGCCAAATATTCAAAAAAAAAAAAAAAATTATTTTTTCTTATGAAAATGTTAAGATTATTTTTCTGAGTGTTTTAGTCCAAAAAAAAAATTTTTGCCATCGGTACTTACCGAGATATAGAGCAGTGAAGTTTGCAAAAATGAGCCGCGTATGGCAACAGCGGCGACTGCCGCTCACCCGGTAAACTTTAGTTTACTTGTAATTGAAGGTTTTTTGTTTTTTTCACTATTTTATTTTTTCACATAACTTATGTGGCCTATGAGACCAAAGTAAGGTGCAATGTACATATATACACTCGTTGTATACAACACAATAAGCACACAAACATAATTATCAATATATTGTTTACAAAACTTGTTTACAAAAACAAACAAACAAACAAACAAAATCATCTTCATCTTCATCTTCATCTTCATCTTCATCTTCTTCATCTTCTTCTTCATCTTCTTCTTCATCTTCTTCTTCATCTTCTTCTTCTTCTTCTTCTTCTTCTTCTTCTTCTTCTTCTTCTTCTTCTTCTTCTTCTTCTTCTTCTTCATCTTCTTCTTCTTCTTCTTCTTCTTCTTCTTCTTCTTCTTCTTCTTCTTCTTGTCTTGTGTGCGAGTGTGTGGCTTATAATTGTTTTGAGTCAGAAGTCAGCAGCTGTCAAAGTGACATATTCTCTCATTAGTCACTACCCCTACAGCCTGTCAAAACAATGGGGTCGGATGCTGCTTCCCCTCCTCCATTCTATCTAATTATCTTTCTCCCTCATTCTATATCTTTCAATCTGTCTCTCTTTCTATCTGTCTGCCTATCTCTGTCTCACAGGTACACATAAATACAAGTATACATAGTGTAAATTACCTAGGGATAACCAAGAAATCCAGACAAAGTGCTATACTCTGCTTGAAGATGTGAGTAAACGTGATGACACAGTCTTGTGGCTCTCTCTGAGACAGAGAGCTAGATGGACAGACAGGGAGCTTGACAGACAGACAAATAGACAGACAGACAAATGTTTGTGTACCAGCAAAAACAAAGGGAGGGCGATGGTCATGTAATATTACCCTCCTTTACGCTCATCAAAGTCAGCTCTTATCAGATGTTATCTCCCCTTATCTTGTCACGTCATGGGGTGGACTTTTTTTTTTCTTGCTTCAAGGGAACAATATTATTACATCTTCTTCTTCCTCCTCCTCCTCCTCCTCCTCTTCTCCTCCTCCTCCTCCTCCTCTTCTCCTCCTCCTCCTCCTCCTCCTCCTCTTCCTTCCCTCCTCCTCCTCCTCCTCCTCCTCTTCCTCCCCTCCTCCCCCTCCTCCTCCTCCATTGCTTTTGGTCTCAAACTCCTCCAAATCATGAAATTGATCTTCACTGACACTTCCATCTGTGTTAGAGCATCACTTGGGAAGAGAAGAGTCCCAGATTTGCTGGGGAAATCACATATTTCTACCCCCTAGACATGCTGAAAAGGACACTGAAATGGCATTCCTACAATGCACCACTGGCTCCCCGATTTTTTTTATATGGTGCACACTGACCATGGAGACCCATTCTCTCACATGTGGGCCTACCAGCTTTCTCCTGCTTGATTTGAAGCTGCTAGAATTTATGCATATAAATACGTCAGAAACATTGGCTCGTAAGACGTATTTATACGTCGGAAACAGTCAAAGGGTTAAGTTAGATATTTAAGGCTCTGTTTCCAAACCAAACAGCATGAAGTATGTTTTGTCTATGATGAGAGTGAGTTTGTTGGTCATCATCCAAGTACAGTGGACCCTCAACCAGCGATATTAATCCGTTCCTGAGAGCTCATCGTTAGTCAAGTTAATTTTCCCCATAAGAAATAATGGAAATCAAATTAATCCGTGCAAGACACCCAAAAGTATTGAAAAAAAAAAAATTTTACCACATGAAATATTAAATTTAATACACACAAACTGAAGATTACATGCACAGTTACATGACACTTACCTTTATTGAAGATCTGGTGATGACGATGGGATGGGAGGAGGGAGAGCATTATCTTCTTACTGTTTAGAAGGGGAATCCCCTTCCATTAGCACTTGAGGCAGCAAGTCTTTTTCTGGGGTTACTTCCCTTGTTCTTTTAATGCCACTAGGACCAGCTTGAGAGTAAATGGACTTCTGTCGCACAACATATGTCCATAGAGGCCTGTACCTCTCGTTCCTTTAGACTTTCCTAAAGTGTTCACAACATTGTCAGTGTACAGGGTTGCCAACACGGCTTGCAGTAGCTGTGTCAGGGTGATTATCATCCCTAAAGCTTTGCACTTTAAGCCCCATTGCACAGATTTCCTTAATCTTTGAAGTAGGCAACTTCTTCAATTTCTCTCTCCCCTCCTCCGAAGCAGTTTCCTCAGGTCTGCCCCCTTGCTGTTCAAGATGATCTAGCAGCTCATCAGTGGTTAGTTCTTCACTGTCCTCCACCACCAACTCTTCCACATCCTCCCCACTAACCTCCAACCCCCAAAGGACTTCCCCAATGCCACAATGGATTCCTCAACTGGCATAGGATTCTCAGGGTTAGCCTCAAGCCCTTCAAAATCCCTTTTTTCTACACATTCTGGCCACAGTTTTTTCAAGCAGAGTTCAATGTCCTCTTAGTCACTTCCTCCCCAAACCTTACCTATAATGTTTACACAATTGAGGATGGTAAAAATGATCTATCTTTCCAAAACTCTCTTAAAATCGTTGAGTTTCTGAGGCCACTACAAACCACCTTTCAAACATAGCTTTTGTGTACAGTTTCTTGAAGTTGGAAATAACCTGCTGGTCCATGGCTGCAGGAGAGGAGTGGTTTTTAGGAGGCAAAAACTTTACCTTAATGAATTTCATGTCCCTAGAAAGTCGCTCTGCCACATCTGTAGGATGACCAGGGCATTGTCTAATACCAGGAGGCACTTAAAGGTCTAATTTCTTTTCAATTAGGTAATTTTTCACATGGGGGGAAAAATGCAAGGTGAACCAGTCATAGAAAAAGTCCTATACCCATCCTTACTGTTTGCCCTCCACAGCACACACAAATTAGCCTGAGGACATTGTTTTTTCCTGAAACAGGGGGGTTTTCAGTTTGATCACCAAAAAAGGCTTCACTTTAATACCATAGCATTGGAAAACATCAACAAAGTAAGTGTTTTTCAAAGGCTTATCCGGGGAGGCCTTTTCCCCTGAGTAAGTACGTCTGCTTGGCATTTTTTTCCAAAACAGGCCTGTTTCATCCAATTAAACCTTTTCGGGTTTTCAGCCCTTCACTGTTTTTTTTTTAAAAAAATCGCATGCAATTTCCTCCTTTTCACATATACGCTTGAGAATGCTGTCCCGCTATTGTTTCTCGTTTATCCACACCAAAAAACATCTCTCAACATCTTCGAGTATTCGATCTCAGTTTCGAAAACATTTTTTCCCCCTTTGGAAAGAAAGCTTCCTTGATTCCGTTTTCTTGCCCACAAAGAGCGATGGTTGATTGGGTTTATTATACAACCTGACCAGCTAAGATACGCAATCCCCTTTTAATTTTTCAATGATCTCTTTCTTCATCTCCATAGTAATTCTCACCCTTTTTTCGTAGGGGTTTGGCACGAGAAGCTTTTTTTGGGGGCCCTGGGGACTTTTTTGCAGGTGCAATCACAAAAAGGCTGTGATAATATGAAATGTTCCAGTTATGTTTTTGGGAAGGACCCCATGGCTGGGTGGCTTTAAACACGGCACCAAAGGGACAAGTAGGCGGCCCCACGCCAAAGTGGGGTGTAGGTGTGGAACAAAAACCTGGTCAGGTTTTTAAACGCGTCAGGCAAAATTTTTGCTTTAAAAGAAACGCTAGTCAGATTTATGGTTTAAACGTGCAAACGCTGGTTGAGGGTCCATGTAATTTTTTGCAGCTCGTTTTTTACATGTCTCTAGGAAGCTAGGGCTGAAGGGGGAACGTAATACATCGTCGCGAATAGAAAATGGTTTAAGGAGTTGAATACATTGGAGTTATTGAATACTGGACCCCAGTTAACAATGTAATTGGATAACGCAAAAATCGGATAACAACACATTTTTGCGTCAAAATATTGGATCAGTTAGTGACAAAGAACTCGGTTAAAGTCATTGAAAATTGGGTTGGGCAAATACGATTCTGTTAGTGGGATGGTTTGTGAAGGATCTGCTTAGGAGGCTTGGTCACAGACCGGGCCGCGGGGGCGTTGACCCCCGGAACTCTCTCCAGGTAAACTCCAGTATGGGCCAACAGGCCTACTGCAGTGTTTCTGCTTTCTTATGTGCAAACATTTTTGGATGAACATCATCCTGATACAGCTGTTGCAGGCCGTGCTGGCAACATCTACAATGACAATGTTATGTCCCATTTTAAGGAAATTTTAACCCTTTCAGGGTTGGTGCCATACTAGTACGGCTTGCATGCTAGGGTTGGTGCCGTATTAGTACGCATAAATTCTAGCGCCTACAAATCTAGCGAGAGAAAGCTGGTAGGCCTACATATGAAAGAATGGGTCTATGTGGTCAGTGTGCCCAGTATAAAAAAAATCCTGCAGCCCACAATGCATAATGAGAAAAGAACTCCAACCGTATTTTTGCTTTAAAACAGCGACTTTGTAGTGTAGTTTTGTATGCTATTTATGGTTATATTCTAGTTTTCCTAGTCTCATTTTATAGAATGGAAGACATATTAGAGAAATTGAGATGATTTTGATTGGTTTCACAATGAAAAGTACCTTGAAATTGAGCTCAAAGTAGCATAACAGCAAATCTTCTATTTTATTGTGAGAATAAAAATTCAAAGTGGAAAGCAAAAGAAATGTAAGAGAGGCATAGGGACGTGACTAATGAACAGAAAAGATGCTATTTTAGTGCCAGGAATGTCTGTCTTGTTTATTCTGGACCCTATTTGGAAACTGGCATCTTTTGAAATTTGTGTGAAATTGGCAAAATTGCCAATTTCTTACCACTTTATTGGATAGTTGAAATCAGTAAGTGGGTGGCTTCTTGTACTCATTCGATAGAAAAAATGGAGTTCTAGAGAAATAGTTATGATTTTTGTCGATTGGTACATTGGAATTGGCCAAAAATAGGGCTCAAAGTGCGTGAAATCGCCAATGTGTAAACATCGTAGAGAACGCTAACTTCGCGAGAGCATGATTCCGTAAGTTTTCCATCAAATTTCATTCTTTTGGTGTCATTATGATCGGGAAAAGATTCCCTATTATTTCATAAGAAATTTTTTTTTTTTTTTTTTTGAAAAATTTTCGACCCTGTCGACCCTGCTGACCCTGAAAGGGTTAAAGAGACGCCAGAAACAGAGCTCTCTGGACAGATATTTAATGCCACAAGAGTGCAATGACTCTCAAGCTGGTCCTAGTGGCATTAGAAAACAAATTAGGGAATTAGCCCTGGAATAGAACTTGGTACCTGAAGTCTTTATGGAAGAGGATTCCCCTTCCAAACAATAGTACACCTCCATCCCCTCCCCTCCTCCCATCTCATCACTCATTAATAAGTCTTCAATAAAGGTAAGTGTTATTTTAGTATTGTTTATTGTGCATGTCTCATTGTTTCTTGTGCAGGGAAATGTATATTTTATGTAAAAAAAATTTTGTTTAATACTTTTGGATGTCTGGAACGGATTAATTGGATTTCCATTATTTCTTTTGGGGAAAAGTAATTTGGATAACGACAGAATCAGTTAAAGATAAGCTTTCTGGAACGGATTAATGTCGTTAACTGAAGGTCCATTGTAGATGAGAAAGAGGAGTGAGCCTAAGATTGACAACACTCTAATTACCAGAAATAATGGGGGAAAATTCCTAGGCTTATACCTTGACAACAACCTGAATTTCAGCACCCATATCCAGCATATAGCCAAAAAAGTATCCAAAACGGTTGGGATCCTCTCCAAGATACGATACTACGTGCCACAAAATGCCCTTCTCACATATACCACTCACTTATTTATCATACCTCACCTATTTCTATTTGTGCTTGGGGATCAACTGCAGCAACACCTAAAGCCAATAATAACCAACAAAAAGCTGCAGTAAGAATAATCACTAAATCCCATCCCTGGCAGCACACCCCCCCACTCTTCAAAGATCTAAACTTACTCCCAGTTCAGTACATCCACACTTACTACTGTGCAATCTATATCTACAGGGCCTTAAACTCTAATATCAACCTTGACCTAAAACGCTTTCTTGATAGTTGTGACAGAACCCACAGGCATAACACCAGAAACAAACATCTCTACGACATTCCCCGTGTCCGACTAAACCTTTACAAAAATTCAATGTATGTCAAAGGCCCTAAAATCTGGAATACCCTACCTGAGAACTCTAGAACTGCAGACACATTCATCACCTTCAAAACTACCATTAGAAAACATCTTATCTCCCTGATACACCCCGTCAACTAACTACACGAATACCACCTGGTGGTTCACACTTACACTCGCTCACTCATTTGACCATAAACAGAAATATTAATCTCAGTCTTAAAATAATGAATCCTGTGATACTCCAATACTGAAACTATATACTGAGCCAAAACAAAAGCATTCACATTGCTAAACTCACAAACTAGTATTTAGTCACTTAGCCATAATACCAACTTACCTCATAATTTGTAATATTTTACAATTAAGAATAAAACTAAGTATGCCCGAAATGCCTAGCCATGCTAAGCGTTCTAGTGGTACACTCTGTAATCACAATTTTACTACATGTAAACCAAACAATAACCAAATTTCTGTAAACTCAGCATTGTAATCCTTATAGAGAATAAACTTTGAATTTGAATAGAACACTACCCTGGGGCACTATGACAGCTACAGGCTGGATAATAGAGTTGACTCCATTTGCATATACATACTGGTGTCTATTAATAAGATAAGATTTTAGGAAATAGAGGGAAGTCCTCTGATGCTGTAATGATTGGTTTTTTCTGTGCAGGAAATTGGGGGGTCCATTGTATCAAATCCCTTCCCAAGGTCCCTATGACCTGCCTTACTGTTTCCCCTCCACGCAACAAAATTACCCTTGGGGACATTGTTTTTCCTAAAACACGGGGGTTTTTCAGATTATAACCAAAAAAGGGCTTCACTTTGAAATCCCCCTGCTTTGGCACCATCAACAAAGTAACCCTGTTTTCATAGGCTTATTCCGGGAGTGCCTTTTCCTCCTGGTAAGTACGTCCTGTTTGGGGATTTTTTTCCCAAAAAACGGGCCCTGTTTCATCCAATTAAACACTTGTTCGGGTTTTTCACCTTCACTGTATTTTTTTTAATTAAACGTCTGAAAATTCCTAGTTTTTTCCATATGATCGCTGAGAGTCTGTCCCCTGCTATTGTTTCTCGTTTACCCACCCAATAACATCTCTCAACATCTTCGAGTACTTGCATCTCAGTTTCAAAAAACAAGTTGCACCTTTGGCAAAACAGCCCTTGATTCCCGTTTTTTCCCCCAAAATAGTAGCGATGGTTGGGGGGTTTAATACAACCTGACCAGCTCAGAGTACGCACCCCACTTTATATTTATAATGATTTTTTCTCTCTCCATAGTAATTCTCCCCTTTTGCTGTGGGGTTGGCACTAGAAGCTTTTTTGGGGGCCCATGGGATTATTTTGCAGGGCAATCACAAAAAGGCTGTGATAATATGAAATGTTCCAGTTGTATGTTTGGAAGCGACCCAGTGGCGGGCTGGCTTGTAAACACTGGCCCAAAGGGGAAAAAGTGGGCGCGTCACCCAAAGTGGACGTGTATGGTGTGGAACGAAAAGCGTGGTCAGGTTTTTAAGCGCTACGAGGCAAAATTTTTGCGTTTAAATGATCGCAGTCAGATTTATCTTTAAATCGATGAAATCGTGGTTGGGGGTCCCCTGTATATATTTTTGCAGCTCGTTGTTTACTGTTCTTTTAAAAGCTAGGTCTGAGGGGGAAAGTAACGTAAGTAGCATCGTCTGCAAATAGAACTGGTTTTAAGGGATTGAGAACACTTGGGAGATTATTGAAGTACAGGGGACCCTCTTTTAAAATGAAATTTGGGAAAACGAAAAAATCATATCAACACATTTTTGCGTCAAAATTTTGGATAGTTAGTGAAAAAAGAACTGGTTTAAAGTCATTAAAAATTTTGGGTTTGGGGCAAATACGATTCTGTTGTGGGAGGGTTTTTGTGAAGGTTTGCTTAGGAGGCTTGGCACAGCCCGGGGCCGCGGGGGCGTTGCCCCCCGGAACTCCCCCGGGAAAAACTCCGTGGGGCCAACGGGCCTATGCAGTTTTTCTGCTTTCTTTGTGCAAACTTTTTTGGAAATGAAATATCCTGATACAGTGTTGCAGGCCGTGCTGGAAACCAAAAATGACATGTTTTTCCCCCATTTTAAGGGAAATTTTAACCCTTTCGGGGTTGGTCCCTTTACTAGACGGTTTGCTGCTAGGGTTTGGTGCCGTTTTAGTACCAAAAATTCTAGCGCCTACAAATCTAGCGAGAGAAAGCTGGTGGGCCTACTATAAAAGAATGGGTCTATGTGGTCATGTCCCCAGAAAAAAAAAAATCCTGCACCCACAATGCTAATGAGAAAAAAAACCCCAAACCCTTATTTTTGTTTTTAAAACAGGCTTTGTAGTGTTTTTGTTGCATTTATGGATATTCTAGTTTTCCTAGCCCCATTTTATGAAGGGAAGACTATTAAAAAATTGAGATGATTTTGTTTGGGGGTTTACAATGAAAAGTACTTAAAATTTGGGCTCAAAGTAGCATAACAGAAAATCTTCTATTTTATTGTGGAATAAAAATTCAAAGGGGAAAGCAAAAAAAAATGTAGAGAGGCTGGGACGTGACAAATGAACAGAAAGATGCTTTTTTTAGTCCCAGGAATGTTGTCTTTTTTTTTTTGGGACCCTTTTTGGGAAAACGGGCATTTTTTGAAATTTGTGGAAATTGGCAAAATTGCAATTTTTCTTCCCACTTTATTGGATATTGAAATCGAAAGGGGGTGGCTTTTTTGTACTCATTCGTAGAAAAAATGGAGTTCTAGAGAAATAGTTATGATTTTTGTCGAGGTACTTGGGAATTTGGCCAAAAATGGGCTCAAAGTGCTGAAATGCCAATGGTAAACATCGTAGAGAACGCAAATTCGCGGAGCATGTTTCCCGTAAGTTTTTCCATCAAATTTTTCTTTTGGTGTCATTATGATCGGGAAAAGATTCCCTTTTATTCATAAAAAATTTTTTTTTTTTTTTTTTTGAAAAATTTTTCGCCCTGTCGACCCCGCTGCCCCCGAAGGGTTAAAAAGGCGCCAGAAAAAAAAGCTCTCGGAAGATATTTTAAAGCCAAAAAAGATGCAATACCCAAGCTGGTCCAGTGGCATTAGAAAACAAATTTGGGAAATTTGCCCCGGAATAGAACTTTGGGACCCGAATCTTTTGAAGAGGGGTTTCCCCCTTCCCAAAAAATAGACACCTCCCCCCCCCCCTCCTCCCATCTCATCATTAATAAGTTCAAAAGGTAAGTTTATTTTTGTATGTTTATTGTGCAGGGCTCATTTTTTCTTTTGCAGGGAAAATATATTTTTGTAAAAAAAATTTTGTTTAAAACTTTTGGGTGCTGGAACGGATTAATTTGGGTTTTCCCTTTTTTTTTGGGGAAAAGTAATTTGGATAACGACAGAATCAGTTAAAAATAAACTTTTCTGGAACGGAAATTATGTCGTTAAAATGAAGGGCCCTTGTAGATGAGAAAGAGGATGAGCCTAAAAATTGACAACACTCTAATTACCCGAAAAATGGGGGAAAATTCCCAGGTTTTACCTTGACAACAACTGAATTTTAGCACCCAAATCCACATAAGCCAAAAAAAATTTTCCAAAACGGTTGGGGCCTCTCCAAGATACGATACTCTGCCACAAAAAGCCTTCTAAACCTATACCCCTCACTTTTATCCATCCTCCCTATGTTTTTGTGCTTGGGGATCAACTGCAGAACACACCTAAAAACCCAAAAATAACCCAAAAAAAAGCTCAGTAAAATAAACATAAATCCCCTCCCTGGCAGCACACCCCCCCCCTTTCAAAAATCAAACTTTCTCCCCTTCAGTACATCCACACTTACACTGTGCAATCTATATTACAGGGCCTTAAACTCTAATACAACCTTGACTAAAAAGCTTTCTTGATGTTTTACAGAAACCCCAAGCATAACCCAGGAACAAACATTTTCTACAATTCCCCGTGTCCGACTAAACCTTTACAAAAAAATTTAATGATGTCAAAGGCCCTAAAATCTGGAATACCCCCCCTGGAATCTAGAACTGCAGACACATTTATCACCTTCAAAACTACCTTAGAAAACTCTTATCTCCTGTACACCCCTCAACTAACAAACCCCAAACCAATGGGGGTTTACACTTACACTGTACTCATTTGACCATAAACAGAAATTTAAATTTAGTCTTAAAATAATGAATCCGTATACTCCTACTGAAACTTTATGAGCCCAAAACAAAAGCATTACATTGCTAAAATCACAACTAGTATTTAGTATTAGCCATAATACCAAATTTCCTCATAATTTGTAATATTTTACAAATTAAATAAAAAAAAAAGTATCCCGAAATGCCTAGCCATGCTAAGCGTTCTAGTGGTCATCTGTAATCACATTTTTTCTTTAAAGTAAAAAACCCAAAAAAAAACCAAAATTTTTGTAAAAATCAGCATTGAATCCTTATAGAGAATAAACTTTTGAATTTTAAAAGAACACACCCTGGGGCACTATGACAGCTAAGGCTGGATAATAGAGTTTGACTCCATTTGCATATACATACTGGTGTCTATTAAAAAGATAAGTTTTTTGGTAATAGAGGGAAAGTCCTCTGATGCTGTAATGATTAGTTTTTGTGCAGGAAATTGTGGGCCATTGTATCAAATGCCTTTCCCAAGGTCTGAAAAAGCCCCCGTGGGGTATTTATTTTTACTGAAGGCTGTTTATATTGTTCAAACATTTGTAAATTTGCATCACTTGTACTTTTTTTTTTTGGTTTAAAACCCAAAATGGAGAGGTTAATTGATTTGGATATAAAGGTAAGAGTAAAGTCATTTGTGTATTTTTTTTTTTTTAATATTTTAGAAAGTTAGGGCAAGTCTGATACAGGTCTATAGTTGTACGATGGTGAAAGTGTTTGTTTCTTTTTTTGGGCCACACTGCCTTGGTGGGAACAAACCCGCATGTTTAAAATAAAAAAAAAAATATATCAAATGACAATACAGGTGGGCCTTGTTTATTTTTTTTTTTCAACAAACTGGCTGTATCCCACCCAGGTAGGATGACCTAAAAAGAAAAAAGAAAGTTCTTCTTTTTTCAATTTAGTAATTTACACAGGAGAAGGGGTTACTAGCTCCTTTCTACCACCCCTTATGATCATGCATGGCTTATGGAGGAAGAATTCTGTTCCACTTCCCCAAGCAGATAAGAAATAAAGGACAAGAACTATTAAGAAAATAGAAGAAAACCCAGATGGGTGTGTAAATATACATGCATGAACTGAATAGTGTGGACCTTAGTGTAAGTAAAAGTACAAATTATACCCGTTATCTGAGGTTTATGAACAGGGAAAAAAATGCGCAATCCTACCATCCTTCTGTCCTGCCAAGTGAGTGTAAAACAAAAGCTTGCAATTGTTACATGATGGTAGGATGGCTGGTGTCTTTTTTCTGTCTCATAAACATGCAAACTTTCAGGTACGTCTTGCTACTTCTACTTACACTTAGGTCACACTACACATGTATGTGCACATTTATGTATACACACTCATCTTAGTTTTCTTTGATTATATTTTAATAGTTCTTGTTCTTATTGCTTTTCCTTTTATTTCCATGGGGAAGTGGAATAAGAATCTTTCCTCTGCAAACCACGCGTGTTGTAAAAGTCAACTAAAATTCCGGGAACAATGGGCTAGTAACCCCTTTCCCTGTAAAGCCTACTAAAAAGAAAAAGAAGAAAACCGTCAAAGTGGGATGCTTGAATGTGCATCAGTCTCGGCTGAGTGGTTGAGGGGAGTAGACGTGTGCTGGGGATCTGGACCTACTAATTCGCAGGCCTACCCATTTCTCCCGACTGATAAGTCATCATTAAAACTCCTACTGTTGGAAGACAGCTTCAGTGTTGTGAGAAATCTTATGTGCGAGTTGTGACTAAGGATATACCTAGTGAAACACTGGAAATAGTTTTCCTTTTGAAAAGGCCCTCACAGGCCTCTGCTTCCCCTCTGCCTTTCATCTAACCTCAGCCTTTCGCCTCTATCAACATACAGTGTAGAGACGAATTTTGCTAGTCCACTGCTACTCGTGCCTCTGAAAATGCTCACAACTCATCCCTTTACCAACCTGAGGAATAACGATGAGTGTGCAGTCCTACGTGAGTTGGTAACCCAGGTGTCCACACGTGTGCTAGAAGTTCTGCAAGTATGGAGTGAGTACTATTTGTACGAGTATTGCAGTGTTTGGTAACTCTTGAGTAGTCTGCCTCAGTCAGTGACCTTGAGCGAGGCACTGCATCACCTGCCTGAGACTTTCGCCCATAGTGACTATGTGAAGAAAAGCGAATGTGCGTGCTCAGTTACCCCTGCTGTTCTCCTGTATCCCCATCAATCCGCCTTTAAACTCAGCCATTCGCCTCTATCAATGTGCAGTGTAGAGGTGTATTTTGCTGCTCCGGTGGTACTCGAATATGTGAGTTCCGCAAGAGCTGCAGATTTGTTGTAACTATTTGCATGAGTGAATTACACTGACTTAGGCTTAAAATGAGTGAGGAATGTCTGGCCTCCTGGGTGACCTTGAAAATGGCACTATAAGACCCGCATGCCACTTACACCCATACTGCATGTGTCTAGTGAGGTGAATGTCCCTTCCTCGACTTTCCTATTCACCGGTATCCCTTAACTAGTCGCCATTATCTACATATGGGATAAGGGCGAGTTTAGCTGATTCAGGCTAAACAGCGCTCCAAGCCAGCCAGTGAAGGCCAAGTTACACTGCAGCTACATCTGTTCTGAGTCCCAGAATGCCTTTGTGAACGTTCTCCAGTGTTCCGGCCATACCTTCGGTGTTGTGAGAATTAGTTCTTAGGTATTTGAAAATTTGTCTGTCTTTCCCAAAGACACGTGTGCTAGATGTGTTAAGTGCTGTGGGTTTGGAGCAATTAACAAGTAGTACAGTGTTGGTAACTCTTGAGACGACTGTGGGCCCAGTGAGTGCCCTTTGAAAATCGCACGCAACCCGCGGCCACTACACCCATATTGCCTGTGTCTAGCGAGGTGAATATCCTCCTTGTCCCTTCTCTCTTATGGAATAAAGGCAGTTTGCTGACCCAAAAGTAACAGACAACTCTTCCACCTCAAGCAGCTGAACTAGAAGTGACCTATGGATGTAAACAGTAAATGATGGTGAAGGCGAATTCGTACGTTTTAAAAAGTAAGGAAGCTTTGAAAAAAGAAAAAAGAGGATTTCAAAGGGGCTTGCTGCAAGAAACAACGAGAGCAACAACAACCATCGCAGAATGGTTAGGCTTGATTTCCCTGCTAACACTGAGTTTGAGGTAAAGTTTAGATGGTTTTACGAAGCTTCATTAGACAACCCAGAAAAAAACCTTCGGATTCGCTTTCGTCATGATGAGGATAATTACGTTTTTGTTACTAATGACCCAACATTCATAGAAAAACTTCTTACTCATAAATATGCTAACATCCAACTCCAAGCTGCCCCACCAAGATCAACTAAAGTGCTTATTGTTATCCACAATGTCAATAAGTACAGTGGACCCCCGCATACCGTACGCATCGCATACCGTACAATCCGCATACCGGATGCTTTGATCGCAAAAATTTGGCCTTGCATACCGCCCAAAAACCCGCTCACTGTCCTTCGTCCGAGACGCGTCCAATGTGCGGCCTGAGCCAGTCTCATATGTTCCGCCGGTGGCATTGTTTACCAGCCAGCCTCCGCGGTAACATCCAGGCATACAATCGGAATATTTCATATTATTACAGTGTTTTCGGTGCTTTATCTGGAAAATAAGTGACCATGGACCCCAAGAAAGCTTCAAATGCCAACCCTACAGCAAAAGGGTGAGAATTCCAATAGAAATGAAGAAAGAGATCATTGAAAAGGGTATGAAAGTGGAGTGCGTGTCTCTGAGCTGGTCAGTTGTACAAGAAACCCAAATCAACCATCTCTACTATTGTGGGCAACAGAAAGGCAATCAAGGAAGCTGTTCTTGCCAAAGGTTCAACTGTGTTTTCAAAACAGAGATCGCAAGTGATGGAAGATGTGAGAGATCTTATTGGTGTGCATAAATGAAAAAGCTAGCAGGAGATAGCGTCTCTCAAGCGATCATAAGCAAAAAGGCTAGGAAGTTGCTTTGCGATTTAATTAAAAAAAATGCCTGCAACTAGTGATGATGTGAGTGAATTTAAGGCCAGCAAAGGTTGGTTTGAGAGATTTAAGAAGCGTAGTGGCATACATAGTGTGATAAGGCATGGTGAGGCTGCCAGTTCGGACCCAAAGCAGCTGAAAAATATGTGCGGGGAATTCAAGGAGTACATAGCAGTGAAGGACTGAAACCTGAACAAGTGTTTAATTGTGATGAAACAGGCCTGTTTTTGGAAGAAAATGCCAAGCAGGGGCCTACATTACTCAGGAGGAAAAGGCACTCCAGGACATAAGCCTATTTAAAGACAGGCTTACTTTGTTGATGTGTTCCAATGTACTGGTGATTGCAAAAATGAACCTTTTTTAGTGTATCACTCTGAAAAATCCCCGACCCCTTCAGGCAAAAGAATGTCCCCAAGGAGAATTTGTGTGTGCTGTGGAGGGCAAACAGTAAGGCAGGGTCACTAGGGACTTTTTCTATGATGGTTACACCATGCATTTGCCCCCAATGTGAAAGGGTTACCTAACTGAAAAGAAATTAGAACTTAAGTGCCTCCTGGTGTTGACAATGCCCTGGTCATCCTACAGACGTGGCAGAGCGACTTTATGGGGACATGAAATTCATTAAGGTGAAGTTTTTGCCTCCTAATACCACTCCTCTCCTGCAGCCCATGGACCAGCAGGGTTATTGCAAACTTCAAAAAACTGTACACAAAAGCTCTGTTTGAAAGGTGCTTTGTAGTGACCTCAGAAAATCAACTGACTCTAAGAGACTTTGGAAGATCACTTAATATCCTCAATTGTGTAAACCTTATAGTAAGGCTTGGAGGAGTGCTAGAAGACTTGAACTCTGCTTTGGGAAAAAACTGGCCAGAAATGTGTAGACAAAAGGGATTTAAGGGTTTGAGGCTAACCCTGAGAGGGTTATGCAGTTGAGGAATCCATTGTGGCATTGGAAAGTCCTTAGGGTTGGAGGTTAGTGGGGATGATTTTGGAAGAGTTGGTGGGAGGAGGACCCATGGGAAGAACTAACCACTGGATGAGCTTAGATAGATCAACTTCAAAAGCAAGAGGCCAGACCCGAGGAAACTGTTCAGAGGAGGGGAGAGGAGAAATTGAAGAAGTTGCCTACACAAAGATTAAGGAAATTGTGCAAAGTGGCTTTTAAGTGCAAACCTTCATGGATGAAAATCACCCTCACACAGCTATTGCAAGCCGTGCTGGTGATTATTACACTGACAAAGTTGTGAAACACTTTAGGGAAGTCATAAAGGAATGAGAGGTACAGGCCATATGGACAGATATGTTGTGGAAAAAAGTCCAGTGACTCTGAAGCTGGTCCTAGTGGCATTAAAAGAAGAAGGGAAGTAACCCCAGAAAAGGACTCGGGCACCTCAAGTCTTAATGGAAGGGGATTCCCCTTCTAAAACATAACACACTCTCTCCCCTCCTCCCATCCCATCAATCATCACCAGATCTTCAATAAAAGTAAGTGTCATGTAATTGTGCATGCCTTTTTCAGTTTGTGTGTATTAAAATTAACATTTCATGTGGTAAAAAATTTTTTTTTTCTACTTTGGGTGTCTTGCACGGATATAAAATTTTTATTTCCTTATTTTTTATGGGGGAAAAATTCATTCGCATACCGAACATTTCGCATAACAACCAGCCCTCTTGCACAGATTAAGGTCGCTATGCGGGGGTCCACTGTACATGGAACCTAAATTCCTGTTGTCAGATCAAGTTGCAAACCCTCGTCGACTTCCAAATGATCTGATATTGGGTGGTGGATTGGCCCCAAAGGGGCTCCCCATCATATATCTACTCTTGTGCAGCGCTTAACAGGAGTTACAAAATAGCTTTGTACAAACCACCTCACCGTAGATGCTACAAGTGTCAGCGCTGGGGTCACATTGCTTGGAAATGCCCATCTAAGTCACACTGGTGTGCAGTGTGCCAAGGCCCATCCTTCTCACCAGTGCTATGATATGATCAAGAAACGCCAGACCGTTGCATTACAATGTATCAATTGTGATACTCCAGGAGTCACAGCTGCTCATGCTGACTGCAGAGCGAAAGCTGCTCACATCGCCAGCTGCAGGGCTCCCGCCTCACCCATCACCCCCCATGATGAGGCAGTAGGCCTACATACTTCATGTTTGAATACTGGCCCATGCCTGATTTCAGACAATATGGTCGAGCGAGTCACTCTGGGAGTACATCAACAGAGCACGATCATGTCTGCTATCAACACTAGTAATGCTGCTGGTGTTGACACCACCTATCTGGCTGAGTCAGCTGTCAGTCAGCCACCTGGCTCAGCTGACCGGGACTTCATACCTCCAGATGAAGCTAGTCTTGCTGGGGTGGTACACAACATCCAACTGTGCATAACAGTACTGGAGAAGCAACAATGGTGTTTGAAACAACAACTTGAGCACCACGAGGAAAAACTTACAGAGGTTGCAAATGAGTACATCAACCCACAGATAGTCAGCCATTATGAAAATGAGTGTGGTGATGATGAACAAACTGATGATTATAGTGGTGTTAATAATTACAAAAATGATGAATCTGATAGTGGTGTTTACAATCACAGTGAAGATGATAAGGGCAGTGAAGACCATCATGATAGTCAAATTGATGTGTGTAATGTATTGATAGATACTGAGTGTGGAGATGACCCGGTTGTTGATAATGGTGTATGTATCACTGGTCATAATGATGAGGGAAGTGATACATGTGATGATAATGATGAGTGTAATAAAAGCGGAGAGGTGAGTGCTAGGGATAGTGTCACGATCCATACATTCACAGATAAAGAGCGCTGTGCCCTCTGTGTACAAAGACTCCCAAGAGGTCTCACTAATGGAAGTGCACTTAGGAGACTCATGGATAAGGATAATACTGATGATATTGATATTGATTATGTCTGTTTGTTATTTAGTAAGTTTTTTCATTTTGCTGAGAAATTGAATTTTATCCCTGGACTTTTATAATGGAACTAAACTCGTATAAACTATCCATTTTAAGTTGGAATATTGCATCACTTAGAAAAAGATTTTCTGACCTGCATCATAAAGTAACCACTGAATCCATTGATATTGTGTGTCTACAAGAGTGCAGAGTCCCTGAAAAATCCCAACCCCCTAAATTGCCATCATTTGTTGCATATAATCTCAAATCTACTAATTCTTGTCTTCTATATATTAAAAAATCACTTCCCCATCAACTTCTTGCACATAAGAAAACATAAGAACATAAACAAGGAGGAACACTGCAGGAGGCCTGCTGGCCCATACTAGGCAGGTCCTTTACAATTCATCCCACTAACAAAACATTTGCCCAACCCAATTTTCAATGCCACCCAAGAAATAAGCTCTGATGTGAAAGTCCCACTCAAATCCAACCCCTCCCACTCATGTACTTATCCAACCTAGATTTGAAACTACCCAAAAGTCCCAGCCTCAATAACCCAACTAGGTAGACTGTTCCACTCATCAACTACCCTTTTTTCCAAACCCAATACTTTCCTATGTCCTTTCTAAATCTAAATTATTAATTTTAAATCCATTACTGCGGGTTCTCTCTTGGAGAGACATCCTCAAGCCCCTATTAATACCCCCTTTATTAATACCTATCTTCCACTTATACACTTCGATCAGGTCTCCCCTCATTCTTCGTCTAACAAGTGAATGTAACTTAAGAGTCTTCAAACTTTCTTCATAAGGAAGATTTCTAATGCTAGTATTTAAATTTAGTCATCCTACACTGATGTTTTCTAACGAATTTAAATGTCCATTTTGTAATACGGAGACCAGAACTGAGCTGCATAATCTAGGTGAGGCCTTACTAATGATGTATAAAAACTGCAGTATGACCTCTGGACTTCTGTTGCTTACACTTCTTGATATAAATCCCAGAAATTTATTCCTTTTACGTACGCTTAGGCATTGCTGTTTTGGGTTTTTAAGGGTTGCTGCTCCCATAACCCCCAAGTCCTTTTCGAATCTGATGGCTAAGTTCTACATCATTAACTTAAAGTACTGGGGTTTGGGGGCCTCCCAAGCTTCAAACCCTTGCATTTATTACATTGAACTGCATCTGCCATTTTTTCTGACCAAGAATAGAGTTTGTTAAATCCCCTGAGTTCCATAACATCCGTTTGAAAAATTTATCCTCCCTATTTTTGGGTCAGGGCAAATTTGCTCATATCCTAAAATTTCCCCCTCACAAGATCTTTGATTATATTATAAACAAAAGGGGGCCCAAAGATGACCCCCTTTTAAACCCACTTGTTCGGATCCCCACCCCGGGATTTCCCCATTTATGCCCCTTTCTTTCGTCAGTGGGCCTTCACCACAACCCCTTTTCCCCCCCAATCCATGGGCTCCACTTTCTTTAAAAGTCAAGGGCCCCTCTAAAAAAACCCTTTCAAAATCAAAGTAAATATAAATTTTTTAAATTTGGCAAAAACCTCAAAAAAATACGAAGAAAATTTAAAATTATTAGACAAACCCCCCTTTTTGATTCCAGCTGTATCATTAAAACTATGTACAGATTTTTTATAACTCAGCATAATTGCTCTATATTTCCCTACAATTGAGGTCGGGCTTATTGGCGGTTTTTTTGACGGTAAGACTTGCCCCCCTTTTTTAAAAATAGGAGTTACATTGCCATCTCCACATTCAGACACTACACCTGTTTGAAAGAAAAATTTAAAAATATTAGTTAATGGTTCACAAGT
This sequence comes from Cherax quadricarinatus, assembly GCF_026875155.1. Lineage (NCBI taxonomy): Eukaryota > Metazoa > Arthropoda > Malacostraca > Decapoda > Parastacidae > Cherax > Cherax quadricarinatus. Next base: position 86,175,402 of record NC_069401.1, on the reverse strand, counting down.
TCCATTTTGCTTTCCCTTTAAAGAACCCTTAAAAAAAAACCTCATAGGCCCCGGGCACTTTTTTTGCTTCAGTCGCTTCTGTTCAAAACCCATCTCCAAGGATGTATTTTACATAATTTATCTCTTCTAGCCCACTGTAAAAATTAATTACTGAATATTGTAGTGTCTTCCTGTGTAAAAACTGAAGAAAATAATTATTTAAAATCAAGCCTTTTCATTTCTTTGTCATAAGGTCCCCCAAGTATTTTAAGGGGCCTATCTTATCCTAACCTTTTTTCTATAAAACCTGGAAAAAACTTTTGGGTTTTTTTTAGAACCCCTAGCAACTTAATTTTCATAGTCCCTTTTAGCTTTTCTTATCCCTTTTTAATGTCCCTTAATGTAATATACTGATTCTGATGACCCCCCCTTTTTTGTACCCAAAAAAAAATTTCCCTTTCTTATCCCTAGTAATATTTGACCTATTATTCATCCTTTTTGGGGTCATTTTCTTTTTTATCAAATTTCTTTTTTGGGAAAAACGCTCTTTGAGCAGATGTATGTTTTTTCAGAAAACTGTCATATTGAAGCTCTTTTCTTTTCCCCCCAGTCAACAGATGTAAGTGTTCTCTAAGCCCCTAATCGCAAGCGAAAATTTTGGGGGTTACTGAGTTATCCTACTATCGACTCCATTCAATGCTAAATTAATTGATTTGGGTCCTAGCACCCAGTTCCTCTAAATTTTTTAAATTATTAACAAGGGATTCTTTTTTGCCATAACTAATCAAGTAGTTTTTTTCCCCTTGTAGGTTCTGTCACAAACTGCTTCAAAAAACAATCCTGAAATACTTCTAAGAATCGATATTCAAATTCCCAGTAAAAAAATTCCAATCAACATGACTAAAGTAAAGTCTCCTAGAATTACTACAATATGTCCCTTTTGGCCTTTTAAAAATTTCCTCCCCTAGTAGTTTCCCCTTTGGGCCCCATCAAGTTTGGGGATGGATATACCCTAAAATAGTTTTTTATGCCCCTTGAAAATTCTATCCAAACGCTCTTAGTTTACTTCAGACTTAAAACCTTTTTTTAAAGCAACATTCAAGCATCTCGACTACAATGCCACCCCCCCCCCCCTCCAAAACTTCTACTTTTGGAACAATTTAAAACCCGAATATGACATTCCGCAGGGATGTCCCGCTTTTTTAATAAACCACGTCTCAGTTTTAAAGGCAAATACATCAATGTTACCTACACTAGCAAATAATCTCAAAACCCTCCACTTTTTCCCAGCCTACGGCAAAAAGATAATAAAAATTGAAAGACTCTCCTTTCTCTTTTCCCTTCCGCCATTTCATTTTTTTACTAAAACCCATTACTGTCCTTTACACCCCGGGCCCTGCTTTTTAATATCTATCTCGTTCTTATTATTCGTTTCCCCCGAACTCATAATATAAACTGGGGTTTTTACGTTTTTGCCCAAAACCCCTACCATAACTATTCTAGTTTTAAAGTCCTAACTGCTCCCTCCACTGCAGTTGCCAGTGCCCGCCCCACACCCAGATAAGTGAACCCCCTTTCCCCACATACATGTCATTTCTGCCATAGAAGAGGTCCCCGTTGTCAATGAATGTTACCCGATTTTCCTTACAGTATTTGTCCCCCACAAATTTACACCAATTGCCCTGGACAACCCTTCATTTTTAACTCCCTTCCTTGGCAAATACCAATATAGAGGTTCCCACCCTTACTTCTAATTATTTCTATTGCTGACCTATAACCGTTTCTAATCAGGTCCTCACTCCTATACGTCTGCCAACATCGTTGCCTCCAAGCACGAGACAGATAATAGGATTGCTCCCATTACATTCTCATGATGTCATCCAGACGGCTAACAATATCCTCCATCCCAGCCCCAGGAGGGGCTACAGTATCACGGTGTTAGGATTTATATTGGGAACTCTGCTCTCAACATATTTAACTTGTACACTCCTGCTGATAATTTAATTTCTTGAGCTCCCCAACTGTGCTCAGTTTGAACCTTACCTCATTATTGGTGAATTAAATGCCAGACACAAAAGCATTGGAAACTCTCAGTTTGGTAATCGTAATGGCAATCAACTGTTGTCACTCTTAAACAGCCATGATAATGTACAAATTGTAGGTGACCTTGAACCCACACATATCTATGGAGGTGTCCTTGAATCTGTGTCTTGGCTTCAACATTACATCTGCCAGCTGTGAGTCTTTCCATTGTCAACAGATATAGCGTCTGATCATTTCCCAAGCTAACCTCTCTAGATATTAGGTAATACTGTACTATCCATCCCTGGTGGGATATTCAAACGGAAACGTCCTTAATTTTTCCCCTGATCAACATGATGCCTTTGTTGCACATGTGACTGACTGTATAATTCCTATGAGTGTACCCTGTCGAGACTTTTTAACAATGACCTTGTGAGCAAGTATTCAGAACTACTTAGAGCCGCCTCTGAACCCCTCCTACTACTCAAATCCAAATGACTTCCATAAAATCATAAGTCTTACAAAAACCATACTTATTACAATGATTCAAAACTTGAACATTGAAACATACTGCTCGCAGACTAGGCCTAGCCTATAGAAACCATCGTTCCCCTGAAATGCTGAGGCCTCTTCCAAACATCCCTTCTGCTGCCAGGAGCGTATGACAGAGCTGGCGCAAAACAGACTGGGAACAATTTGTCCAATGGTCTCAAGGCTCAAACCCCACTAGGCCGGCATGGAGGGACATAAATAGAATTAAGGTAACAGAACTGGGCAGATCGCGCACACCATATCCCTTGCATAGGGCCGAATGAGTTAAGTCAGTGCATGGGCTGCTACATCTAGCTATGACCAGTCTCCCAGTACCACAACAGGCGAAATAATGGACAAATATGATGCAAGAGAGAGAATTGTTTGCTTTATGCTCACAAGCAGATGACTGCAACAATTCCTTGCACTAATTATAACTTGAATGCAGCACTAACAGAAGGGGCAACTCCACGTCCCTGGTGAGGATGGTATTACTTTACAACATACTCTAGATTGCTGTGTCGAGTACCAAAAATCCTTTAACTTGAATTATATAACATGAGTTGATGTCACTGGGGATCTCCCTAAATCATGGACCAAAAGCCTCATTATTCCCATTCCCGAAGCCCAATCAACAAAACTCATTTCGCCCAATATCCCTTATAGCTGCTTGTGTAAAACATTCGAAAGGATGAATTCTTAATCGTCTTATGCACAGAATAAGCAATTCTTGTCTCCCCCCGGTTGCATAGCTTCATGCATGGAAGGAGTGTGCATCGTTGCATAAAGCCACCTTTCCTCACTCTGCACACGACAGTTCCAACACCTACCTTCCTTGACCCTTAAATTTCTCTTTGATGTAGCCAACCGACATGTAATCATTAGTGAAACTTCCAGAATGGATGTTGGAGGATGGCTTCTCCGCTGGACTAAAGGTTACCTGTCCAACAGAAAGTCGTCAGTGTTGTCCAGGGACTTAGAAGTGTAACTAAAGATTTTGAATTAGGAACCCACAGGAGGTGTGCTTAGTCCCACCCTTTTTCACATTTTGATTAATGCCTTACTAATGCCATGCCTACCACCCATCATTATAGGGTGTTAGTTTTGCTGATGACATAATGATTTACACCACCGATTCTCCAACACACCAAAACAGTCTTAATCATGTACTAGCCGGGTGTCAGGACCTGGGGTTTAATAATCTCAGGGGATAAAACAAAGATACTCAACAGACGTCCCCTCGGCAGAGAGCACAGTTTCGTCAGATCCAGTTGCATGATGTCCTTCTAGAATAATGTAAGCAGATACAGGTACTGGCTTTGAGGTCCACTCTACTTGACCTGTTGAACGAGACTTGTCGCCAATACAAAGAATGGCTGAGAGCACTTAGATTTGTGGCTGGGGTTTTCACACCCAGGTAGGTCTAATGTTAAATTGTGAAAATGATGTTTCTTGCTAAATTAGTGATCATTGGGTTGATATGTTGCGCCACTACTTGCAACTCGTGTCTGACTGGAACGTGGAGGCTGGAAAACTGCAAAAACGAAGCAATGAGATCATCCTAGATGCCCTCGTACTGCCAAAATTATAAAATGCGGAAAGACTTAATATTCCAAGCTTTAGAGATCGTGTTACTGAACGAAATATCCTTATGGGTCAATATGCTTAGCTAGCCATTCAAAAAACCCCGCACAGAACTCCAAACTTACCTCACACTGTGGAACATCTTCCAGAATGGATCGACAAAACTGGAACCGCCTCCCGCATGAACCCTACATGATCTATATCAAGTTAGACAACAGAGACATTTTCCTGCTCCAGGATATGACCCCCCCATTCCAACACGTTCCTCTATTTCCTCCCCCCAAAACTCTTCTTAAATCACAACCAAAGCTTCCGTCTCGAAGCCAAACATAGGAATGCCTTAAGCTGTATTGATTGAACTTAGTCACACAGAACAATCTTTCACAAATATTTACGTTGATGTTCTGTTCACTCAGTCCCACTGGTGCAGCTGGTAGTGCTGCTGTTGTCCATACACAGAGTGATGGCTCTCATAAAGAAATGGAGCATGTATCAATAACTGGCCTCTACCCTTCAAACAAAACAGTTTGCCATACTCCTTGCACTCAAATGTGTCCATGTATTGAAGGTTGACACTTAATTGTAACTGATTCCTTCCGGTCATTGCCATAAATGCTCTCACTCATTAAGTATAAATTGAGGTACATGCATGTGTCAGAAGCCAGACACAGAATGGTAGGATTGTGGACAGTGGAGTCAGAGTGCACATCTGTGGATTCCATCTCACATTGGTCTTCAGATGCATGGAATAGAACTGATAAATTGCTAAGCTGTATGCTTTCAAAGAGGGGTAGATTTACAATCTTGGTTGTCAGTTAGCAGTTTGAAACAATAATACAAAAGAAACTTCAAATGAAACTTACTGACTTTAGACTTAGGGAGATTGACTCAAGTCAGTCCATCTATATCATTCATCATGCAGGAGGACCACATTCAATGGTGCATCCAACAAGATAAGAAGACTCGTGATGTCACACTACTGCCCGGCTCCGCTGGGTTACAAGTAGCTACGGCAGTTTATCACCACCACCAATTTAGACCAAAAGAAATGTAAACTTGCCAATGACTATGTCACACCTTGCATCATTATGTACTGGATGTGAGCAATTAATGAATTTAGAAACAACTCACTCAGAAATGTTCAAGAATTGGCAAAGTATTTTATCCACAGTGGTATATTACAGACCATTCTGGAGAAATACCCTGACTTTGCTAGCTGTAAATAATGCATTACCATGTGTGTGGTGTGTGTGTGTGTGTTGTTGTGTGTACTCACCTAATTGTGTTGCAGGGGTCGAGACTCAGCTCCTGGCCCCGCCTCTTCACTGATCGCTACTAGGTCCCATACCTCTTCTTAAAACTATGTATGGTTTCTGCCTCCACTACTTCACTTGCTAGGCTATTGCCACTTCCTGACAACTCTATGACTGAAGAAAAAAAGAAATACTTTCCTAACGTCCCTGTGACTCGTCGGAGTCTCAGCTTCCATTTGTGAACCCCTTGTCCCTGGTCCCCTCTCTGTACATCCTATCTCATGTCCACACTTGTTCTATTCCCCGCAGTATCTGTGTGTGTGGGGTGTGTGGGTGGTGTGTGTGGTGTGTGAGGGAGTGGTGTGTGAGGTGGGTGTGGTGTGTGGGTGTGTGTGTGTGTGTGTGGTGTGGCGTCCCCTTGTGTGTATGCATATATTCTGTACGCTCGTGGTGCTCATTTCCAGCCGTGCCGCCCTCGTGTGAGTATGTGTGCGCACGCGCTAGTGCGGAGTTATAAATAGTTGTATTTATAACTCATTACAATTGTGACCAGTGTGGAACGTATCAGTGGTTCATTACTTTGTAATTTGTTCATGACCTGTAACCATGTATATAGAGTGAAGCTGATTCATTACCTCTGAACTTGCCAGATTGTGACCGAGATCTACCTGAGTTCATTACCATTGTAACTAGTTCAGCTATCATTAACTTTGGGTCCATCACTGGACCATTATGTACCTTTGTAATCTTTTGAACTACAGCCCACAAGGATGGGTAATGGGGGTGCATAATTAGGATTTATTAAACTAAACTGTGTGGTGTGTGGTTGTGTGTGTGGTGTGTGTGTGTGTGTGTGTGAGTGTGAAGTGTGAGTGTGAGTGTCAGTGTCAGTGGTCATGTCCTGTCAGTGTCAGTGTCATGTCCCAGTGTGGTGAGGTGTGTGTGTGTGTGTGTGTTGTGTGTGAGTGTGTTGTGTGTGTGTGTGTGTGTGTGTGTGTGTGTGTGTGTGTGTGTGAGTACTCCACCTAATTTGTGGTTTGCGGGGTCGAGACTTCCCCCCCCCCCCCCCCCCCCCCCCCCCCCCCCCCCCCACCCCCCCCCCCCCCCCCCCCCCCCCCCCCCCCACCCCAGCTCCTGTATGTGTGTGTGTGTGTCAACAATCAATATTGCACCCAATAACTACTACATTGTGACCCGGGTGGTGGAAGTGATTGCTCATTACACCTTTAATTTGTTCAGATTGTAGCCATGTATAAACGTAAGTAACCATCTTCAGAATTCATTACTTGTAACTTGTGAGCTCATTACCTTTGTACCTAGTTTTATTTTTTATTTTTCATCTCTTCAAACTTTGGGCCCAGTACCTGGACCCATTTCGTACCTCTGTAATCTGTAAATACCTTTGGTACTATGTCATGATGGACAAGACCTACCTGATTTCATTACCTTTGTAAATTGTGAGTTCATACCTCTGTAACTTGCACAGCTACAAAACTTTGGAGTCCAGTCCCTGGACCAAAAATTTTTTTAAAATGTCCCTCTGTAATCTTTTGACTACTGCCCACAGGATGGGTATGGGGTGCATAATAAACATATTAAACTAATGAATGTGAATGGATGTTGTACGAATGATAAGAAAGAGATGATTGTGGATGTTATACATGAGAAGAAGCTGGATGTCCTGCCTTTAAGTAAAACAAAGCTGAAGGGGGTGGGAAGAGTTTCAGTATGGAGAAATAAATGGAATTAGGTTAAAGGTTTCAAACAGAGTTAAACCTAAAGAAGTAGGAATATAAATGTATAAATTCAAGGATTACGTGGAGTAAAATAAGAGTTGGATGTGAAAAGTGGGTTATAGTAAACATTTATACACTTGTAGAAGAGAGAAGTGTAGAGGAGAGAGAGATTTTGGGAAATATTGAGTGGGTGCATGGGGAGTTTTGAACCAAGTGTGAGAGTACTTGTGGTTGGGGGATTTCAATGCTAAAGTGGGTAAAAAGCTGTGGAGGGAGTAGTAGGTAAATTTGGGGTGCCAGGGGTAAATGAAAATGGGGAGCCTTTAACTGAGCTATGTGTAGAAAGAGGTTTACCTGGAGTTTACCTGGAGAGAGTTCCCGGGGCCAACGCCCCCACGGCGGCCCTGGTCCTGTGACCAGGCCTCCTGTAGGAATCAGAGCCTGATCAACCAGCAGTTGCGGCTGGCTGCAACGCAACCAACGAACGAGCCACATCGACCCGGCTATCAGGAACCGACTTAAGGTCTTGGTTCCAGTGCAGCTTGAAACCTGCCAGGGTCTGTTTGAAATTCCCCTTATGTATGCTGGGAGGCCGTTGAACAGTCCTCGGGCCCCTGACACTTATTGGTATGGTCTCTTAACGGGCTAGGGACACCCCTGCTTTTCTTGGGGGATGTTTGCATCAATCTGCCAAGTCTTTTGCTTTCGTAGTGAAGTGAATTTTCGTGTGCAATTCGTACTAGTCCCTCTAGGATTTTCCAGTGTATATAAATTCATGTATCTCACCCGCCAGCATTCCAGGGAATACAGGTTTAGGACCTCAATATTTTATGAAAAAAAGATAAATAAACCTACAAGTATGATTAGCACCATAAAGAAAGTAGTTTGTTAGATTATGTCCTAGTGATAAAGGTTGAATGGAGGCTTCAGGATGTACATGTTTATAGAGGGGGCAACTAATAATATCGAATCATTATTTAGTTGTAGCTACAGTTAGAGTACAAAGGTAGATGGGACAACAGGAAAATGGCAACAATTAAAGAGAGGAGGTGAAAATGTAAAAACCAAGGGAGGATGAATGTTATAGTGAGATATTAAAAGCAACTACTGGACAGGAGAGGTGGCTTAGTGCAAGTATGAGTAGTGGGGGGTTGAAGAGGGTTGGAATAGTTTTAAGAATGCAGTATTAGAATTGGGGTAGAAGTTTGTGTTATAGGAGGTGTGTCAGGAGAAAGCAGGAGTGATTGTGAATGAATGAAGTTAAAGGTGTGATAAAAGAGAAAAAGGTATGTTTATAGAGGTTTTTTAGCAAAGCAGAAGCGAAATAAGAAGAAACAGAAAGTATATGGAGAGAATAAAGAAAGGTGAAGAGAGTGGTGAGAGAGTGCAAAGGAGAGCAGATGATGAGTGCGAGAGGCACTGTCCAAGAAATTTTGATGAAAATAAGAAAAAAATTTGGAGTGGATACACAGTTAAGAAAGGCTAGGAACGAATGATTTGTCAGTTAAAAACTGAGTAGGGGAGTTAGTAGATGGGGAGCTGGGAGGTATTGGGTAAATGTGGGAAAATATTTGAAGGAATTTTTAAATGTTGATGAAGGAGGGGACAATTTTGTGCACTGGTCATGAGTATAATACATTTTAGGAGTGAAGAAAAGCAGGATGTGAGTTGTGGGGGGAGGTCATGAGGCATACATAGAAAGAAAAGGGTAAAGCAGCTGAACTGATGGGATATGACAGAAATGTTAAAAGCAGGGGGAATATAGTATTGGAGTGGTTGGTATCTTTGTTTTTTAAATCTATGAAAGAGGGGAAGATACCTAGGGATTGGTAGAGAGCTTGTATAGTTCCTTTATAAAAAGGGAAGGGGAACAAAAGAGACTGTAAAAATTATAGGGGAATAAGTTTACTGAGTATACCAGAAAAGTGTATGGCAGGGTTATTATTGAAAGAATTAGAGGTATGACAGAGAGTGGGATTTCGGTTGAGCAAGGAGGCTTTAGAGTGGGTAGGGGATGTGCTGATCAAGTGTTTACATTGAAGCATATATGTGAACAGTATTTAGATAAAGGTAGGGAAGTTTTTATTGCATTTATGATTTAGAAAAGGTCACAAAGATAGAGTGGATAGGAAGCATGTGCAATGCTACAAGTAATATGGAAAGGTGTAAGTTTATTAAATGGCTGTTAAAGAGTTTTTAAAGAGAGAGAGTGGAGGCTCAGGTTAGGGTTGTAGAAGAGAGGAGACACTTCCCGGTAAAAGTAGGTCTAACAGGAGTGTAATGTCACCATGGTTGTATTAACATATTTATATATGGGGTTTGTAAAAGAACAAATGCAAGGGGTGTTGGAGAGAGTGTGGATACATTATGGGGAATCAAATACAAAATGGGATTGCCACAGTACTTTTTTGCTGATGATACTGGTTGCTTATGGGAGATTTAAAAGAAAAGTTTCAAAGGTTAGTGGGTCGAGTTTGGGAGGTGTGTAAAGGAAGAAAGTTGAAAGTGAACATAGCTAAGAAGGAAGAGTATGAAGTGTATCAAATGATTTAGATAAAGAAAAACTGATATCAAATTGGGGAGGAGGAGTATGGAAAAAGTGATGCCTTTCAGATACTTGGGAGTTTGACGTGTCCAGCGATGGGTTTATGAAGGAAGAAGGTTAAACCACAAATTGATAAGAAAAAAGGTGAGTGGTGCATTGAGGTATAGGGGAGACTAAAACGTTTTCTACGGAGGCAAAGAAGGGAAATGTATGAAAGTACTAGTGGTACCGCAACTCTCTAATATGGTGTGAAGCTTGGGTTTGTTAAAGGCGCAGTGAGAGACAGATGGAGGCAGTGGAGATGTCCTGTCTAAGGGCAATGTGTGTGTAAATATTATGCAGAAAAATTCGGAGAGTGGAAAGCAGAGGTGTGGGAGTTAATAAAAGTATTAGTTTCAGAGGTGAAAGGGTTGATGAGTGGTTTGGTCATTAGAGAGACTGTAATCAAAGTAGAATGACATGGAGGAGTGTATCAATCTGTAGGGAAGAAGGCGGGGTAGGGGTCTCCCCGATTAGGTTGGAGGGAGGGAGTAAACGAGGTTTTGTGGGCAGGGCCCGGACTCCAGCAATGAACATGTTAGAGAGGATTGAATGGAGAAGAATGTTTGGGACTGACGAGCTGTTGGAGTGTGAGCAGGGTAATATTTAGTGAAGGGATACAGGAAAACCAGTTTATTTTTATATAGCCAACTTTAGGTTACTGGAAATGGGAAGTACAATGCCTGCACTTTAAAGGGAGGGGGTTTTGGGATATTGGCAGTTTGGCTGGATATATAATATATCATTATAAAATCTTCTAAACTGTTGCATCTGGGTGCCTCTGCAAAAAACAGGATGGGATTATGTATGAGGAGTTGAAAGTGATTAATGATGATGAATGTTTTTCTTTTTGGGAATTTTTCTTCCTATCTGGTCCACCCTGGCCCTCATCAAACGGCCTGACTTGTTGAAAAAAAAAAAATTTTTACCTTATTCTAAGGATGGGTAAAGCCTCCCTGCACCCTCTCGTCTGTTTTATGGTTTTCATCACTGGGTCTGATTCAATTGCTGGGAAACTGTAAACTATGACTAATCATTTCTGGTTATATTTATTATTCTGAGAAATAGGTAAATTTTCAATTTGTTTGTGTGATGATGAATTTAAAAATGGAACGAATTGTAATACAGGAAAGACTTGGAACAGGATTATACACAGAGAAATATTGTTTTAGTGCACTGTTTTTAAATTAGAATTTTTTTTAATTTTGCATCAAATTGAGCAATATTACTGAATTCCGTTCAATTTACAAGTCATTAGCTAATGTAAAGTTTCTAGAACTCAATCATAAACAGTAAGGCATAATAGTGAAATAGCTAATAAATGGGTCAAACTAAGCAATGGAATGGTTCAAAGTAAGACTTAAATTCAGTGAAATAACCACACATAAATGCATCCAGACTTCTAACTCTGTATACCTGCATAATTTCCGTAAGGTTTTCCATAAAATTTTATGTTTTTTGGCGTCAAACTCATTGAAAAAGAATTCTCTACAGTTTGGGACTTTTTTAAACGCTTTCGGTCCAAACCTAGATCTATGCCAAAATTCTAGCGGTGGGTCAAATTTAAGCGCGAAGAAGGCTGGTAGGCCTACATCTGAGAGAAGGGGTCCTGGGTGGTTCAGTGTGCACACTATAGAAAAAATCTGGACGCCCCCATGGCATTGTGGGTAATGCCGCCAAGTAAGCTTTGTTCATCATGCCTGTGCTAGGAAGCTCTCACCCTCCTCACTCACGTCTCCGGGGCGAATTCTGACTCTCCTCTTCACAACTTACAGTTCAAAGATCTGATGGAAGTGGAGCTGAAGAGAATTCTATGGTTTTGAACCATATTGTACTATATCTCAATGTACCATATGGGTACATTGGTGCCATGTCTTACAAGGTATCATATGGTACCATGGTAACAATGTGCCAATGGTACATACTGTACCATATAGTACAGGGTACAGGGACCCTAATGGAAATAAGTCTGTCTGACTTTTTTTTGGGTTGTCCTAGTTCTCCAAACATATGCGCTAAGATGACACTCTATGTAACTTTATTGTGCTACCTAAAGAAACTTACTTAATGCTGCCACATGGCGCTGAGTAATTTTTATCAGGTGTAACAGAAATACCCATTACATGGATTATCATACAAGCACATACTATAAAATACTAAGCTAACCCAAAAAAGTCAGGGTGACTATTTCCATAGGATCCCTGTATCTGTACCATAAACGGTGTCCTGTACTGTATGTACCCCTGTACCATATGTACCCTGTGCCATTATGGTACCCATGCCATAAGGTATCCTACACAATATGGTACCCTGCACCATATGTTATCCTGTTACAGTAGGACCCCGCGATTAAACGGCATACCGATAATCCGGTCATTTCAAAGTATGACCAAAACTCACTACAAAACAAACGGCTCCCCCACCTGACTTTCTTATACGGTCACCGCACCCCACCCTGTTGTTTACATTCTCTGTGAGATCGGAAAGCCATAAGTCTCTCCATTTTGTCTGGAAACTCCAAAATTTCAAGTGTTTTTAAAAGTTAATTTCAATGTTATATATACTCCTGATAATTATACTTATGTATCACTTGTACCTAAATAAAACTTACATGACTGTACTAGCATGCAATACATTATTAAAATCAGTAATTCTCTTATATCACGAGACGTCATATTAGTAATGATAAAATAATCAACTGAGTCTCATTAAATGTCGTATATTTCGTTAATATACACATTTTCATTAATCCATCCATGATATTTATTTCAAATTATATAATAAACTCGATACATAACATATTAACATGATAAATACACTCCACAATTAAAATAAATAAACATAAATATGAGATGAGTAGCCAGATAACTTGTACAAGTGTGGCCCGGTGGTCTGGTGGCTAAAGCTCCCGCTTCACACACGGAGGGCCCGGTTCGATTCCCGGCGGTGGAAATTCTGACACTTTCCCTACACCTTATTGTCCTGTTCCACCTAGCCGCAAATAGGGTACCTGGGTGTAGTCCGACTGGTGTGGGTCGCATCCTGGGGGGCAAGATTAGGACCCCAATGGAAATAAGTTAGACTATCCTCGATGACGCACTGACTTCTTGGGTTATCCTGGGGTGGCTAACCCTCCGGGTTAAAAAAAATCCGAACGAAAATCTTATCTTATCTTATCTTAGTGACAGCAAGAATAACATTTCTCTAGTCTAAACAATTAAGAGAAAATGTGTTTACTGGGGTAACAGTTGAAAATTTATTCTTTCTATGTAAGCTTTAATACAGAGGTTTACACAATACAGTTCCATAGATTATCATACAATAACAGCATATTGTAGAGAACCCAGGATAACCCAAAAAAGTCAGAGTGGACTTATTTCCATTGCTCACGCAGAGCGTCATTTTCTTCTCGAAAATGATGTTACATGAAATGGGAAGTGTTCTTCTTTATTTATTCTACTGCATCAATCAATGTAGAGACAACTATACACAATGTAATTTGTACACAAACCAACATGTTACACTTTTTTGGTTTTACAAAACTTACCTTTGCCTGGTTTGTTTTACATAACTCTGCACCTGTCCTCTCTCATGCACTCATTCTTCTCTCTCTAATTTATTCGTTTTATCTCATTTAACTTACTTCCTGACCCTACATTAAGACTACAAATTTTTAAGGTAAGTAATAAGTGAATTGTACATACATGGAACCTCAAAAATCAACGTATCACACATTTGAACTGTTTCGAAAATAGGACCATTTTTTTGGACAAACTGTGTTTCCCTGTTATCCCGAACACGCCCCTATATTCGGACCGCCGGGACCTGTCTGCTGCCCGCCCGCTCTGTCAGCGTCCCTGCGTAGGCGCTGTGACAGTCTAGCTTTGTTTATGCTTGATTGAACACTAACCTGCGCTCTCATTCACATACATTTTTACGGTATTTCGTTGTGTTAGTGCTTGTGGACTGTGAAATCAGCTACCATTGGGCCCAAAGAAACTTGGGTAGTGGTACCCCTGGTGGAAACGAAAGTGGAAACACCATAGAGTGTGAAGAAGGAAATAATACAGAAGTATATAGAGTTGTGTGAGACTTGTTGATCTTGCCAAATGTAAGGGAAAAACAATCGACCATCGGTTCTAATCGCTGGCTAAGAAAGAACAAATCAAGGAAGCTGATGCTGCGAAAGGCAAATATGCTAACCAAAAAAAGACCACAAATATTGAAGAGGTTGATAAGTTGTTTGCTGAGTTGTGGATCAAGGGGGGGATGAAGAGATTGCAGGTGATAAGTGTTTCAGAGACGATTATTTGTGAAAAGTGCAAGGAAGTTGCATGCTGATACTGGTAGCAGAAACCTCCTGGAAACAAGGTGTGATAGTGAATTTAAGCAGCAAGGCTGGTTTGACAGATTTAAGAAGCGAAGTTGCATACACAATGTTTGTAAGACATGGTGAGGCAGCCATTCACAGACAAACGGGCCAGCTGAGAAGTTGAACAGAGTTTAGGGGTGCATAGACCAGTGAAGAATTCAGTCCTGAACAAGTGTTTAAACCCTTGAACTGTCGCAACCCCCAATCCTGAGGTGTCTCCTGGTGTCGCAAAATTAAAAAAAAAAAAAAAAAATATTTTTTCTTATGAAATGATGAGAAATCTTTTCCCAATGGTAATGACACAAAAAAAAAAAAACGAAATTTTGATGGAAAACTGACGGAATTAGCGCTCTCCGCGAAGTTAGCAACCTCAGCGATATTTAGAAATCAGCGATTTTGGTTCCCACTTTGAGCCCTATTTCCTGGCTAATTCCATTGATCCAGTCGACCAAACACATAGCTATTTCTTGTAAGAACTTCCATTTTACTACGATTAGAGTAACAAGAAACTGCCCATTTACCGATTTCCAAACTACCCAATAATGTGATCAGAAATTTGTAATTTGCCAATTTTCCAAAATAAAAAAATATGACAATTTCAAAATACGGTCCAGAATGAACAATGCAGACATTCCTGCTCTAAAATAACATTTTCTTTGTCATCATCCATGTCTACAGCCCCACTGATATTACTCCCCTTGCTTTCCATTTTGAATTTTTATTCAACAAAAAATAGAAATTTACTATTATGCAGACTACTTGCAATACTGAAATAATTGGTAAATAAACATCACCTCCCTGCATTACTGCATATTAGAATGGCTAGTTGGACATTTATTGGACAATGACATCATTTCTTTACTTATGAACATTGGCAAAAAATCAAACATTTCCCCTACTTTGAGCTTTATTTCCAGGTTCTTTTATAGTAAAATCAATCAAAATCACTGCTATTTCTATAATATGTTTTTCAATCTAACAAATGAAACCAGAAAACGAGAATACAACCATAAATACTATACGAAAAATAGATCACTAAGTCGCATTTTAATTAAAAAAAAAAAAAACGGTCGGAGTTTTTTTTTTCTCGTATGCACTGTTATGCTCCAGGATTTTTTATATGGTGCATCCTGCCACACAGACCCTTCTCTCACATTGTGGGCCTACCAGCTTTCTCCTTCTTGATTTGAAAGCCGCTAGAATTAATGAGTATATACACGTCCCATAAAACACGGTAAACCTCATAAACTATATATCGGCCGTGACTAGTCAAAGGGTTATTGTGATGAAACAGGCCTTGTTTTGAAAGAAAATGCCAAAAGAACCTTATCACAACAGAGGAAAAGGCACTCTGGCCAGGACCACGCCTAGAAGACAAGGCCTTGCTCTTTTGTTCTGTGTCAAATGCTAGTGGTGATTTTATAAGTGAAGCCCTTTACTTGTGTATCATTCAGAAAATCCCCCAAGTGTATAAGAAAAACAACGTTCTTTAAGAACAAGTTATGTGCCTTGTGGAAAGCTAATCATAGGCATGGGTCACAAGACAAATTTTCAAAGAGTTGGGTCTATAAGTGTTTGGTCCCAGTCAAAAAAAAATACCTCCAGGAAAAGAAATTGCCATTCAGTGGCCTCCTGTTAATGGACAAATGCTCCTGCTCATATCCTCCAAACTTATTATACCTCTTGATTAAGGACTTCAGATTTATAAAAGTGAAGTCTTTGCCTCATAACACCACTCCTCTCCTCCAGCCCATGGACCCAGCAGGTCATTTCTAACTTCAAAAAACTCTACACAAAAGCAGTGTTATTTGAAAAGTGTTTTGAAGTGACCACAACCCTAAGTTGACCCTAAGAGAGCTGGAGGAATCACTTCAACATCTACAACCCATAAGCCTTATAGGTAAGGCTTGGGAGGGAGTGACATCAGGACTTTTGAACTCTGCTTGGAGACAATTTGGCCAGATTGTGTCCAAAAGAGGGAATTTTGAAGGGTTTGAGGCTGACCTGACCTGACCCACTCACCCTCTGCTGTGTGGGCTCTATTGTGCACTGGGGAACACCCTGGGGTTGGGGGAGTGGTGAGGATGTGGAAGACTGGTGGAGGACCACGGGGAAGAGTAACCACGAAGAGCTGCAAGAGCTTCATCTGGAGCTATAAACCCAAGCTGAGGAATTGTTTAGAGGAGGGGGAAAGAGGGGGGATGAGGTCCCTTCTTCAAAGAAAAAGGAGATTTGTCCCAAGGGGAATGATTCCAAATGTTTGTGCAAAAGTACCACATGGAAGGAAACAAGCCTTTTGCAACAAGTTCAGTGACAGAACCATGTTTCCCTTTTGGGAAAGTTAAAGGGGAAAAAAGAAACGAGGTGTGGACAGTTTTTTTGGAGACACGGGTCCTGACTCTAAATGGTCCAGTGGCATTAAAAAAGAGAAGGGGGAAAAACCCCGGGAAGGGCTTTCCCTAAAGCCCTCTGGAGGGGGTTTCTCCTTACAACATAACCCAACTCCCTTCCCTCCTCCCTATTTTCCCCAGATCCATAAACCAAATTTTCAATAAAGGTAAGTAAAAATGTTTGTATATTTTAAAAAATAATTAAAAACTATAGTATATGTTGTATGTAAAACTGTAATTTCACTTAAAATGTATTTTTGTGTAAATTTTTTGGGTTTCTGGAATGGAAAAAATGTATTTTTATTTTTTTGGGGAAAAAAATTTGCTTCGAATTTCAGTTTTTTTCGAATTTAAAACTGCTCCTGGAATGGATTAAGTTCGTTTTTTGAGGTTCCCTGTACATTTTTCGAGGGATGCTTTTAAAATATCCAGAACGTATGTGTGGGGGGGTTTGGCCTGGTAGGGGTAGTGGCTGATTCCATACATCCACATTGATTTTTTACAAAAAAATATATCATCTCACCTGATTAAGATAAAATTTTTTTTAAGGGTTTTAGAAAATGAGTAAACTGTTTATGCTTTTTAAGCTCTGGGATGCTTAAAGTAATGAATATTAGGGGCCCTGGTATGGTACCCCAGCGACTACCATACATACCACACTTATTTCTTACATAAATACTACTTGTCTCCCTAGATTAAGACTATAAATATTTTTTAAACCCCTTTTAGGGTTTTGTGTATAGTACGTTTTCGTGTAGGGTTTTTGGGCGTATAGTAGCATAAATTCTAGCGGCCCAAATTATGGGGAAAGTGGTGGCCTTCAAAAGAAAAAATGGGTATGTGGTCAGTGTGCAATCTAAAAAAAATCCTCAGCACCAGGCTAATGAGAAAAAAAAAACTTTGACCATTTTTTTGGAATAAAAAAGCGATTTGCAGTGTATTTTCGTATGGTATTTATTGTTGTATTTTAGTTTTCTTGTCTATTTTTTAGAATGGAAGACATTTACAGAAAAATTTGGTATTTTGACTGATTTACAAAGAAAGGTGCCTTGAAATTTCCCCAAAGTAGCAGAAATGTTCGATTTTTACCCAAAATTCAAAAAATAAACAAAAGTGCCAAGCGTGCAATACACGTCAAGGGGAGTCAATTTCTTTCACAAGTGCACCCAAAAATATTTTTTCCTTTTTTTCACTAATCAGTAGTCTGAAACAGAAAAATTTTTATTTTTTGTTTGGGAAAAAAATTCAAAAAGGAAAGCAAAAAATATAAGAGGGGCCTTTAGCGTGACTAAAGACTAAGGAAATGTCTTTTAGTGCCCGGAAGTCTTTCTTGTTTTTTTGGACCCCATTCGGAAAATTGGTCTTTTTAAAAATTTGTGTGAAATTGGCAAAATTGCTAAAATTCTGACCCCACAGGGTAGTTGAATTTTTATAAAAGGGGGGTTTTTTTGACCCTTTGATAGAAAAAATGGAGTTTTTAGCGAAAATTTATGTTTTTTGTCGTTAGTACAGCGAAAAAAGGCCGAAAATGGGGGCCAAAGTGGGCAAATCGCCGATGCGTAAA
>NC_069401.1:86140520-86156887 GCF_026875155.1 Cherax quadricarinatus | reverse complement strand
CACACACAACCAAAAAACACACACACAACACACTACACACACAACACACACCACACACACACACACACACAAAAACACACAACCACACACACACACACACACACCCCACACACAACACCACACACACACCCACACCCACACAAAACACACACACACACACACAACTAACCCCCAACACACACAACACACACACACTACACACAACACAACACACACACACACAAACACACACACCACACACCACACTACACACAACCAACCCCCCCCAATCCACACACTCGACCACACAGAACACAAAAGAAAGGCAGAAACGAGAGAGAGGGTACAAAGGCAAAAGGAGGAAAGAAGGTGAAGGAGAAGACAGACAGAGATCCCGCCCCGGGAAAAAGATAAAATACAGGCTCCCCACAACTTCCTAAAGAACCTCCCAACCAGGTCAACCCCTGTGAAACCCAAAACACACAAATCAAAACACCCATGCCACATCCAATGCCCCCACCCATACATTACAAACCCCACCCCCCAACAACAACCCATAGTTCCTTCCGGGTCCCCCATTCCCCCCAACCTCAATATACCCCCAGACCACAGTTTTTAAGAAAAGTTGATGGTGTGGTATACAAAGCAGAGGAATAACAAACAAGTAAAGGATGGCACAAAGAATCAAAGAGAAGAACACGATGAGAGCAAAAGCAATGACGAACACTAGCCGAGGTGGCCAGGAGAGCACACATGGGGGAGCAAATTACTATTATGGGTATTTCAATCACAAGGAACTGACTGGGGAAAAACCCGGATCCCCAGGGGGGCCCCAAACAGGAGAGCTAAAATATGGATGTGGGACTGGGGAACCTCTTCACCAGTTAGAGACACACCAGGGGGGGAGGAGAGAATGAACCACAAGGCTGGACTTGTATCACCATGATATTCGGACACGAGGGGATCAGTAGAAAGGGGCCCGGGAGCAGTGATCATGTGGTTCTGTGCTTCGACTACAAGTTGACCCCCAAGGGAGAGAGTAGCAGGAAAAGGCTGGGAAAAAACCCAAAATACAAAAGGGGGGAAAACTCAGGCATGAGGGAAATTCCTTTAAAACATTCAGTGGGGGAGGGAACTGACAGAAAAACCCGTACAAGAAAAGATGACTATGTAGCAACAAAATGCAAGGAGGAAGAGGGGGTTTGTTTTTCCCCAAAGGGGAAACAGAAATAATGGGAAGAACAGAAAAGAGTCCTTGTTCACCCAAAAGGTGGGAGCAAAAACTAGGTGTACTAAGAAGGAAAAGGTACAAAGCCAGAGAACTCAGGAAAATAAAGAAATCACCAAAACCCAAAATAATATGCCAATAAAAGGGGGCTCAAGAAATATAAAATGACATAGCATCAAAATAAACGACCCAAAGCTGTTGTACAGCCACACAGGGGGAAAAACAACAGTAAAGGACCGGGTAATCAACTGAGGAAGGGGAGGGGGAATTCACAAGAAACACCGAAGGTTTCAGGACCCAAAACCAAGTTTTTAAAGAGGATTTACATGGAAACCAATAGGACCCAAGAAATCAAACGGGGGGCTCACCAGAAGGGCCGGGATAGGTACATATAACCAAGGAGGGGGTAAGAAGCTGCTATGCGAACTTAACCCCTAAAAGGGCGTGGGGCCAAAAACATCTCCCATGGTCCTTTAAAGAAGGACAGAAATTTTGGGTTGACCCATTAACAAAGATCTTCAACACATAAATTTGAAACTGGGCAACCCCCCTGGGGTATGGAAAATGGCAAATGAGTCCCAATTTTTTTTAAAAGGGGACAGACATGAGGGACAAACTACAGACCTGTACACAACGGGATAGTATGCAAGGTCATGGGGAAGATCATCAGGAGGGAGTGGTGGGGGACCTGGAGAGAAACAAGTTGCATAATTGACAAACAGCACGGTTTCGGGGAAGGAAAATCCTGTGTCACAAACCTACTAGATTTTTAAATGACAAGGTGACAGAAGTAAGACAGAGAGAGGGGTGGATCGACTGCATATTTTTGGACTGCAAGAAGGCCTTCGACACAGTTCCTCACAAGAGGCTACTGCAAAAGCTAGAGGATCAGGCACACATAACAGGAAAGGCACTGCAATGGATCAGAGAAACCTGACAGGGAGGCAAACAACGAGTCATGGTACGCGACGAGGTGTCAGAGTGGGCCCTGTGACAAGCGGGGTCCACAGAGGTCAGTCCTAGGACCTGTTCTGTTCTTGGTATATGTAAACCCGACATAACGGAAGGGATAGACTCAGAAGTGTCCTTTTTTGCAGATGATGCGAATTTTAATGAGAAGAATCAAATCGGACGAGGATCAGGAAAGGACTACAAAGAGACCTGGACAGGCTACAAGCCTGGTCCACAACTGGCTCCTTGAATTTAACCCTGCCAAATGCAAAGTCATGAAGATTGGGGAAGGGGCAAAGAAGACCGCAGACACAATATAGTTTAGATGGCCAAAGTCTGCAAACCTCACTCAAGGAAAAAGATCTGGGGGTAAAGTATAACACTGAGCATATCTCCTGAGGCGCACATCAATCAGATAACTGCTGCAGCAAAACGGGCACCGGGCAAACCTACGGATAGTGTTTCCGATACTTCAGTAAGGATTCTGTTCAAGATTTCTGTATACCATTTACGTCAGGCCCATACGGAGTATGCAGCACCATTTGGAATCCACACCTAGTCAAGCAACGTCAAGAATTAGAGAAAGTGCAAAGTTTTGCAACAAGACTAGTCCCAGAGCTACGGGATTGTCCTACAAAGAAAGGTTGAGGGAAATCGGCCTGACGACACTGGAGGCCAGGAGGGTCAGAGGAGACATGATAACGACATATAAAATACTGCGCGGAATAGACGAGGTGGATAAAGACGGGATGTTCCAGAGATGGGACACAGACACAGAGGTCACAATTGGAAGTTGAAGACTCAGATGAATCAAAGGGATGTTTGGAAGTATTTCTTCAGTCATAGAGTAGTCAAGCCATGGAATAGCAAGAAAGTGAAGTAGTGGAGGCGGGAACCATACATAGTTTTAAGGCGAGGTATGATAAAGCTCATGGAGCAGGGAGAGAGAGGACCTAGTAGCAATCAGTGAAGAGGCAGGGCCAGGAGCTATGACTCGTCCCCTGCAACCACAAATAGGTGAGTACAAATAGGTGAGTACACTGACGACACTGGAGGACAGACGGGTCAGGGGAGATGTGATAACGACATACAAGATACTGCGGGGAATAGACAAGGTGGACAGAGATAGGATGTTCCAGGGAGGGGACACAGGAACAAGGGGTCACAACTGGAAGCTAAAGACCCAGACGAGTCACAGGGACGTTAGGAAGTATTTCTTCAGTCATAGAGTCATCAGGAAGTGGAATAGCCTAGCAAGTGAAGTAGTGGAGGCAGGAACCATACATAGTTTTAAGAAGAGGTATGATAAAGCTCAGGAAGCAGAGAGAGAGAGGACCTAGTAAGCTTCCAGTCAGACACGAGTGCAAGTAGTGGTGCCGCATAATCAACCAATGATCTAATATAAGCAAGATACATCATTTTCACAATTTTAACATTAGCTCCCTACCTGGGATGAAAACCTGCCACAAGTCTAAGTGCTCTCAGCCTTTCTTTGTATTGGCGACAAAGTCTCGTTACAACAGGTCTAAGTAGTGGAACCTCGAAGCCTAGATACCTGTATCTGTTTAATATTCTAGAAGAGACCCATCATGCAACTGGATCTGACGAACTGTGCCTCTCTGCCGAGGAGGATGCCTGTTGAGTATCATTGTTTTATCCCCTGAGATTATTAACTTCAGGTCCTGACACGAGGCTAGTACATGATTAAGAATGTTTTGGGTGTTGGAGAATCCGGTGGTGTGAATCATTATGTCATCAGCAAAACTAACCATATAATGATGGGGCTGCTAGGCATGGCATTAAGTAAGGCATTAATCAAAATGTTGAAAAGGGTGGGACTAAGCACACCTCCCTGTGGGGTTCCTAATTGAAAATCTTTAGTTACACTTTATGTCCCTGGAACAACAGAGACGACTTTCTGTTGGGCAGGTAACCTTTAATCCAGCGGAGAAGCCATCCTCCAACATCCATTCTGGCAAGTTCACTAATGATTACATGTTGGTTGGCTACATCAAAAGCGGATTTAAGATCAAGGAAGGTAGTGTATGAGCTGTCAGTGTGCAGAGTGAGAAAGGTGGTAATGCAATGATGCACATGAAGCCATTCAACCGGGGAGACAAGAATTGCTTAATTTTGTGCATAAGACGATCAAGAATCATCCTTTCGAATGTTTTACACAAGCAGCTAGTAAGGGATATTGGGCAAAATGAGTTTTGTTGATTGGGCTTCGGAATGGGAATAATGAGGCTATTGGTCCATGATTTAGGGAGCTCCCCAGTGACATAACTCATGTTATATAATTCAAGTAAAGGATTACCTGGTACTCGACACAGCAATCTGAGTATGTTGTAAGTAATACCATCCTCACCAGGCGACGTAGAGTTGCCCTTAGCTAGTGCTGCATCAAGTTCATAATTAGTGAAAGGAATGTGCAGTCATCTGCCTTGCTGATCATAAGCAAACAAGTCTCTCCCTTGCATCATATTTGTCCATTAATTTCGCCTGTGTGTACTGAGGAAGACTCTCATAGCTAGAGTAGCAGCCCAAGCACTGACTAACTCATTCGCCCTATGCAAGGGATGAGGATGCGCGATCTCCCAGTATCTGTTACCCTTAATTCTGTTTATGTCCCTCCATTCCCGGCTAAGTGGGTTGTGAGCATTGAGACCATTGACAAATTGTTCCCATCTGTTTGCCGCAGCTCTGTCATATCTCTCTCTGGCAGCAGCAAGGGCATTTGGAAGAGGCTCAGCATTTCAGGGTACGATGGTTTCTATAGTAGGCCTAGTCTGTGAGCAGTACGTTTCAATGTTCGAAGTTAGAATCATTGTAATAGTATGGTTTTATAAGACTTATGATTATTATGGAAGTCATTTGGATTTAGAGTAATAGGAGGTTTCAGAGGCGGCTCTAGAAGTTCTGAATACTGCTCACAAGGTCATTGTTAAAAGTCTCGACAGAGGTACACTCATAGGAATTATACCAGTCAGTCACATGTGCAACAAAGTCATCATGTTGATCAGGGAAACATTAAGACGTTTCCGTATTGAATATGCCACCAGGGAGGATAGTATTACCAATATCTAGAGAGGTTAGCCTTGGGAAATGATCAGACACTATATCTGTTACAATGGAAAATTCACAGCTGGCAGAGTAATGTTGAAGCCCAGGCACAGATCAAGGACCCTCCATAGATATGTTTGGGTTCGAGGCACCTACAATTTGCACATTATCATGACGTTTAAGAGTGACAACAGTTGATTGCCATTATGATTACCAAACTGAGAGTTCCAATGCTTTTGTGTCTTGCATTATAATCATCCAATAATGAGAGTAGGGTTCAGACTAGCACAAGTTGGGACTCCAAGTAATTAAACTTATCAGCAGGAGCATACAAGTTAAATATGTTGAAGCAGAGTTCCCAATATAAATCCTAACACCGTGATACTGTAGCCCCTCTGTTTCTTATGTGCAAGAAGTTGATGGGGAAGTGATTTTTTAATACGTATATAGAACACAAGAATTAGTAGATTTGAGGTTATATGCAACAAATGATGGCAATTTAGGGGGTTGGGATTTTTCAGGGACTCTGCACTCTTGTAGACACACAATATCAATGGATTCATTGGTTACTTTATGATGCAGGTCAGAAAATCTTTTTCTAGGTGACGAAATATTCCAACTTAAAATGGATAGCTTATACGAGTTTGGTTCCATTATAAAAGTCCAGGGATAGAATTCAATTTCTCAGCAAAATGAAAAAAACTTACTAAATAACAAACAGACAATCAATATCAATATCATCAGTATTATCCTTATCCATGAGTCTCCTAAGTGCACTTCCATTAGTGAGACCTCTTGAGAGTCTTTGTATACAGAGGGCACGGCGTTCTTTGTCTGTGAATGTATGGAAGGTGACACTATCCCTCGCACTCACCTCTCCGCTTTTATTACACACATCACTATCATCACATGTATCATTTCCCTTATCATTATGACCAGTAATACATACACCATTATCAACAACCGGGTCATCTCCACACTCAGTATCTATCAATACATTACATTCATCAATTTGACAATCATGATGGTCTTCACTGCCCTTATCTTCACTGTGATCGTAAACACCACTATCAGATTCATCATTTTTGTAATTATTAACACCACTGCAATCATCAGTTTGTTTATCATCACCACACTCATTTTCATAATGGCTGACAATCTGTGGGTTGATGTACTCATTTGCAACCTCTGTAAGTTTTTCCTCGTGGTGCTCAAGTTGTTGTTTCAAACACCATTGTTGCTTCTCCAGTACTGTTATGCGCAGTTGCATGTTGTGTACCACCCTAGCAAGACTAGCTTCATCTGGAGGTATGAAGTCCCGGTCAGCTGAGCCAGGTGGCTGACTGACAGCTGACTCAGCCAGACAGGTGGTGTCAACACCAGCAGCATTACTAGTGTTGATAGCAGATGTGATCATGCTCTGTT
This sequence comes from Cherax quadricarinatus, assembly GCF_026875155.1. Lineage (NCBI taxonomy): Eukaryota > Metazoa > Arthropoda > Malacostraca > Decapoda > Parastacidae > Cherax > Cherax quadricarinatus. The sequence continues at coordinate 86,150,241 of NC_069401.1, read as the reverse complement.
GATGTACTCCCAGAGTGACTCGCTCAACCATATTGTCTGAAATCAGGCATGGGTCAGTATTCAGACAGAAGTATCTGGTAGCCTACATGCCTCATCATGGGGGGTGATGGGTGAGGCGGGAGCCCTGCGGCTGGCGATGTGAGCAGCTTTCACTCTGCAGTCAGCATGAGCAGCTGTGACTCCTGGAGTCTTACAATTGATACATTCTAATGCAACGGTCTGGTGTTTCTTGATCATTTCATAGCACTGGTGAGAAGGATGGGCCTTGGCACACACTGCACACCAGTGTGACTTAAATGGGCATTTCCAAGAAATGTGACCCCAGCGCTGACACTTGTAGCATCTACGGTGAGGTGGTTTGTACAAAGCTATTTTGTAACTCCTGTTAAGCGCTGCACGAGAGTAGATATATGATGGTGGAGTCCCTTGGCCAATCCACTCAGCCAATATCAGATCATTTGGAAGTCGACGAGGGTTTGCAACTTGATCTGACAACAGGAATTTAGGATCCAAGTACTTATTGACATTGTGGATAACAATAAGCACTTTAGGTGATCTTGGTGGGGCAGCTTGGAGTTGGATGTTAGCAAATAGGCAGCAGAGAGTTTGCATAAATGGGGAGAAATCAGAGTGGGGAAGCATCACAAGTGGTGTTCCACAGGGATCAGTGTTGGGCCCCTTGTCGTTCACAGTCTACATAAACGATATAGATGAGGGAATAAATAGCAACATTAGCAAGTTTGCCGGTGACACCAAAATAGAGAAGTGGCACATGCTGTTTAATATAGACAAATGCAAAGTTCTAAACATTGGACAGGTAAATAACCATGCCACATGTAAACTAAATAATGTAGATCTTAATATTATGGATTGCGAAAAGGATTTGGGAGTTGCAGTTAGCAGTAATCTAAAACCAAGACAGCAGTGCTTAAGTGTTCACAATAAAGCGAACAGAATTCTTGGCTTCATATCGAGAAGCACAAATAATAGGAGTCCTCAGGTTGTTCTTCGACTCTATATATCCTTGGTTAGACCTTGTCTAGATTATGCTGCACAGTTCTGGTCACCGTATTACAGAATGGATATAAGTGCTCTGGAAAATGTACAAAGGAGGATGACAAAGTTGATCCCATGTATCAGAAACCTTTCCTATGAGGATAGACTGAGGGCCCTGAATCTGCACTCTCTAGAAAGGCGTAGAGTTAGTGGGGATATAATTGAGGTGTATAAATAGAAGACAGGAATAAATAAAGGGGATATAAATAGCGTGCTAAAAATATCTAGCCTAGACAGGACTCGCAGCAATGGCTTTAAGTTGGAAAAATTCAGATTCAGGAAGGATATAGGAATGCACAGGTTCGGTAATAGAGTTGTGGATGAGTGGGACAAACTCTCGAGTACAGTTATAGAGGCTAAAACGCTGTGTAGTTTTAAAGATAGCTTAGATAAATGTACGAGTGGGTGTGGGTGGGTGTGAGTTGGGCCTCACTACTTTGTGCTACTAGGTCAGATGCCGTGCTCTTTCCTTAACCCTTTCAGGGTTTCAGCCGTACTAGTACGGCTTACGACCCAGGGTTTTTGACGTACTAGTATGCCTAAATTCTAGCGCCCTCAAATCTAGTAATAGAAAGCTGGTAGGCCTACATATGAAAGAATGGGTCAGTGTGCGCAGTATAAAAAAAATCCTGACAGCACACAGTGCGTAATGAGAAAAAAAAAAACTTTGACCGTGTTTTTGATATAAAACAGCGACTTTGCACTGTATTTTCGTGTGGTATTTATTGTTGTAATTCTAGTTTTCTTGCTCTCATTTTATAGAATGGAAGACATATTACAGAAATTGAGATGATTTTGACTGGTTTTACAATGAAAAGTACCTTGAAATTGAGAGCAAAATATCAGAAATGTTCAATTTTTACCAAAGTTCATAAGTAAACAAATCATGCCAAGCATCCAATACACGTCAACTGGTGAGTCTAATATTCTTTCACAAGTGCGCTGATATTATTTATACCATTCTACACTAAATGAAGTAGTCTGCATAACATAAATCTTCTATTTTTTGTAAGAATAAAAATTCAAAGTGGAAAGCCAAAGAAATATAAGAGGGCCTGGGAGTGACTGACGAACAGAGAACTTGTTATTTTAGTGCCAGGAATGTCTTTCTTGTTTATTCTGGACCCTATTCGGAAATTGGCATCTTTTGAAATTTGTGTGAAATTGGCAAAATTGCTAAATTCTGACCACTTTATTGGATAGTTGAAATTGGTAAATAGGTGGTTTCTTGTACTCATTCGATAGAAAAAATGGAGTTCTAGCGAAATAGTTATGATTTTTTGCCAACTAGTACATTGGAATTGGCCGAAAATAGTGCTCAAAGTGGATAAAATTGCCGATGCGTAAACGTCGTTGAGACCGCTAACTTCGCGAGAGCATAATTCCGTAAGTTTACATCAAATTTTCATACTTTTGGTGTCATTATGATCAGAAAAGATTCTCTATCTTTTCATAAGAAAATATAATTTTTTTTTTTTTGAAATTTGGCCGACCCTGAAAACAAGTCTCGGAGAGGGCCTGTCGACCCTCAAAGGGTTAAGGACCCCAATAGAAATAAGTCTGACTTTTTTGGGTTATCCTAGGTTCTCTACACATATGCTGCTATGTATGATAATCTGTGTAACTGCATATGTGTATGTATACCTGAATCAGCTTGCTTGCTTCTACTGTATTCTGTCGAATGAGTACAAGAAGCCGCCTATCTAGGTATGTATCTAATTATGTATTTATCTTATAATGTATGTTCTGCTCGAAATGCAGAGACATGCTAGTGGCCTTCTTTGTAATTAACATTTCACAACGTGTAAACCAAACATTGTAAGCTTTACAAGGAAATAAAAAATTTAAATTTTTAATTTTAATTTTTATTTCAATTACCAAAAAAAAACTGATCAGAAATTGGCAATTTGGCTAATATCACACAAATGTCAAAATATTCCAATTTCAAAATAGGGTGCAGACATTCCTGACACTAAAATAACATTTATTCTGTTCATTGGTCACGTCTCCAGGCCCCTCTTATATTACTCTTGCTTTCTATCCTGACGCCAAATGACTTCGAACAGGTGATAAATGACATGCCCATGCACTCTGCCCCAGGGCCAGACTCATGGAACTCCGTGTTCATCAAGAACTGCAAGAAGCCCCTATCACGAGCCTTTTCCATCCTATGGAGAGGGAGCATGGACACGGGGGTCGTCCCACAGTTACTAAAAACAACAGACATAGCCCCACTCCACAAAGGGGGCAGTAAAGCAACAGCAAAGAACTACAGACCGATAGCACTAACATCCCATATCATAAAAATCTTTGAAAGGGTCCTAAGAAGCAAGATCACCACCCATCTAGAAACCCATCAGTTACACAACCCAGGGCAACATAGGTTTAGAACAGGTCGCTCCTGTCTGTCTCAACTATTGGATCACTACGACAAGGTCCTAAATGCACTAGAGGATAAAAAGAATGCAGATGTAATATATACAGACTTTGCAAAAGCCTTCGACAAGTGTGACCATGGCGTAATAGCGCACAAAATGCGTGCTAAAGGGATAACAGGAAAAGTCGGTTGATGGATCTATAATTTCCTCACTAACAGAACACAGAAAGTAGTCGTCAACAGAGTAAAGTCCGAGGCAGCTACGGTGAAAAGCTCTGTTCCACAAGGCACAGTACTCACTCCCATCTTGTTCCTCATCCTCATATCCGACATAGACAAGGATGTCAGCCACAGCACCGTGTCTTCCTTTTCAGATGACACCCGAATCTGCATGACAGTGTCTTCCATTGCAGACACTGCAAGGCTCCAGGCGGACATCAACCGAATCTTTCAGTGGGCTGCAGAAAACAATATGAAGTTCAACGATGAGAAATTTCAATTACTCAGATATGGTAAACACGAGGAAATTAAATCTTCATCAGAGTACAAAACAAATTCTGGCCACAAAATAGAGCGAAACACCAACGTCAAAGACCTGGGAGTGATCATGTCGGAGGATCTCACCTTCAAGGACCATAACATTGTATCAATCGCATCTGCTAGAAAAATGACAGGATGGATAATGAGAACCTTCAAAACTAGGGAGGCCAAGCCCATGATGACACTCTTCAGGTCACTTGTTTCTATCTAGGCTGGAATATTGCTGCACACTAACAGCACCTTTCAAGGCAGGTGAAATTGCTGACCTAGAAAATGTACAGAGAACCTTCACGGCGCGCATAACGGAGATAAAACACCTCAATTACTGGGAGCGCTTGAGGTTCCTGAACCTGTATTCCCTGGAACGCAGGCGGGAGAGATACATGATTATATACACCTGGAAAATCCTAGAGGACTAGTACCGAACTTGCACACGAAAATCACTCACTACGAAAGCAAAAGACTTGGCAGACGATGCAACATCCCCCCAATGAAAAGCAGGGGTGTCACTAGCACGTTAAGAGACCATACAATAAGTGTCAGGGGCCCGAGACTGTTCAACTGCCTCCCAGCATACATAAGGGGGATTACCAACAGACCCCTGGCAGTCTTCAAGCTGGCACTGGACAAGCACCTAAAGTCGGTTCCCGACCAGCCGGGCTGTGGCTCGTACGTTGGTTTGCATGCAGCCAGCAGCAACAGCCTGGTTGATCAGGCTCTGATCCACCAGGAGGCCTGGTCACAAACCGGGCCGCGGGGGCGTTGACCCCCGGAACTCTCTCCAGGTAAACTCCAGGTAAACACAAAAAATAGAAGATTCACTGCTATGCAGACTACTGCATTATTGTAATAATTGCATAAATAATGTCAACCCATTCATGGCTACGCATTAGACTGGCCAGTTGGACATGTATTGGACAATGGTGTCATTTGTTTACTCTTGAACACTGGCAAAGAATTGAACATTTCCTCTACTTTGAGCTCAATTTCAATATATTTTTCATTGTGAAATCAGTCAAAATCATATCTCTTTCTGTAATATATCTTCCATCCTATCAAATGAGTCTCAAAAAATGAGAATACTTATATAAAAAACGTACAAAAATATACCACTAATGGCTGAGAAGTGAACTCTGTTATTTATCATCTGATTTCTTTCATTTTTGGTGTACGTTAAGAACCGTCTTTTCATCATACATTTGCCCAAGTTTCAATAAGTTAGTCCAACAAACAACAAATAGAGTTACATAGATTATTTATAAATAGCAACATATGTGTAGAGAACCTAGGATAACCCAAAAAAGTCAGACGAAGTGACTTATGTATTTCCATTGGGGGTCTTTTTGTGAGGTTCTTTTATGTTGTCTGTGAAATTCATTGCATTCCTATCATTATTAATGCCGCTATGTTATGATATAAATGAGATAATCAACGAAAATGAGTGTGTATCATAGCCCTGTATCACACTATGTTTTCTCTTAATATAAGCCCCCAAGACAGAGATAGGAGGAAGGTACAGTGGACCCTCAGGTAACAGCATTAATCTGTTCCAGAGAGCTTACCTTTAACCGATTTTGCCGTTAGCCGAATTAATTTTCCCTATAGGAAATAATGGAAATCCAGTTGATCTCTTCCAGACACCCAAAAGTATTAAACAAAATCATTTTTTTACATGAAATATACATTTCCCTACACAGAAAACAATGACACGTGCACAAAAAACAATACTGAAATGACACTTACTTTTATTGAGGACTTGTTGATGAGTGATGAGATGGGAGGAGGGGAGAGGATGGAGGTACATATACTATTGTTGGGAAGGGCAATCCCCTTCCATAAAGACTTCAGGTAACAAGTCCTTTTCTGGTGTTACCTCCCTTCTTGGTTTTTTAATGCCACTAGAACCAGCTTGAGAGTCACTGGACCCCTGTCGCACAAAATATCTGTCCAGAGAGCTCTGTTTCTGGCATCTCTCTAAGATTTCCCTGAAATGGGACACAAGAGTGTCATTGTACATACTGCCAATACAGCTTGCAACAGCTGTGTCAGGATAATGTTCATCCATAAATGCTTGCACCTTTGTCCACATTGCACAAATGTTCTTAATCTTTGATGAAGGCAACTTCCTCCATCTCTCTTCCTCCTCCTTTGAAGCAAATTTCTGAGCTGTGATTTGTTGCTGTTGCACCTGAAGCTCTTGTAGCTCTGTAGTGGCTAGCTCTTCATCGTCATCCTCCACCAACTCTTCCACATCCTCGCCACTAACCTCCAACCCCATGGACTTCCCCAATGCCACAATAGATTCCACAACTGGCATAGGCTCCTGAGGATTAGCCCCAAACCCTTCAAAATCCCTCTCTTGTACACATTGTGGCCACAATTTTCTCCAAGCAGAGTTCAAAGTCCTGAAAGTCACTCCCTCCCAAGACTTACCTATAAGGTTTATGCAACTGAGGATACTGAAGTGATCTTTCCAGAACTCTCTTAAGGTCAGTTCAATGTCTGAGGTCACTTCAGAGCACTTTTGAAACACTGCTTTGGTGTAGAGTTTTTTGAAGTTTGAAATGACTTGCTGGTCCATGGGCTGGAGGAGAGGAGTTGTATTAGGAGGCAAAAAACTTCACTTTGATGAAACTAAACTCCCCCACAATTTGCTCTTGCAAGTTGTGAGGATGAGCAGGAGCATTGTCCTTTACCACAATTGAACACTTGTTGGGGTTTTAATTTTTCAGCCTGTATATACCCCTTAAAGCCCTGCACATATTTTTCAGCTGTTTTTTTTTTTTTTGTCAGAATTGGCAGCCTCACCATGTCTTATCACACTGTGTATGCCACTACAATTCTTAAGTCTCTCAAACCAACCTTTGCTGGCCTTAAATTCACTAACATCAGCACTAGTTTCAGGCATTTTCTTAATTTGATCATCATGCAACTGCCTTGCCTTTTCACATATTACTGACTGAGAAACACTATCTCCTGATAATTGTTTCTCGTTGATCCACACCAACAGCAGTCTCTCCATATCTTGGAGTATTTGCGATCTCTGTTTTGTAAGCATACTGGCACCTTTCGTAACAACAGCTTCCTTGATTGCCTTTTTGTTGGCCAAGATAGTAGTAATGGTTGAATGGGGTTTGTTATATAACCTGGCCAACTCAGAGACACGCACTCCACTTTCGTACTTTGTGATTATTTAATTCAGTAGTATTTCTCACCTATTTTATCACAGGGGTGGCACTAGAAGCTTCTTTGAGCCCATGGTGGCTTTTTTTAGCAGTTACAAGCTCAAAAAATAATGAAATAATACAAAATGTATCGCATGTATGCGTGAATTTCATCCGCACTGGCTTGTAAAACAACGGCACACATCTGTACTGGCAAGGCAGGCGGCTCAGGTGCTCAGGCCACATGGACACGTTGGGGATGAATGCCCTTAACTGAGTTTCTTGGGCATTAGCTGAGCCAAATTTTGATGAAAAAAATGCACCGCTATCCGATTTGGCGTTACCCCAATGCCCCCATTCCCTGAGGGTCCACTTATTTTTTATCCCATATCCTCTGTTGTTGTTATTATTATTATTATATTATTATTATTATTATTATTATTATTATTATTATTATTATTATTATTATTATTATTATTATTATTATTATGATTATTATTATTATTATTATTAAAACCAACCATACCACGGGCGGGATTGAACCCGGGGTCAGAGAGTCCAAAACCCAGACCGTCGCGTTAGCCACTGGACCAGCTACCACAATAAGATTCGTCCAACTAGGTATATTTTTACACCATAGGGGGGTTTTAGCTTTGGCACCCACTGTGACCACAAATGGTCGTGGCTAACGCGACGGTCTGGGGGTTTTGAGACTCTCTGACCTCGGGTAATATAATTACCCTGTGAGTTTTTAAAAAAAGTTAAATGTGGGTATTACAATACAATACTGTGTTATTTTGTGATATGGGAAATATTAACAATAAAATAATTTTTTATAATTTATAAATTTTTGGATTGCCAGGGGTCAGACACTGTTGCTGCATTGGCTTTGCTACGCAAGTACTACAATTCACCCATGGCTGGTTTTTGTGGCGTAGCTAACGAACATTCTAACAGTCACCCCCGTGGGGACGGAATGGAGAAGTAGATGCATTTCGTAATATGTTTGAGGCTTTTCCTGATGGTGCGTAGCAAATCTATAAAATGTATTTAGAGAACTTTTTAGATTTTGCTTTGCAATTTGATATGATGAGTGGTTAATATGAAAGTATGTATTTTGATAATGTAGGAAAAGTTCACCAAAAGCCTGCACATAAAGTAATCTTAAATAACTTGACAATGGTCCAGGATGGACCAAAACTTAAGATTCCTCTTTTTGTGCAGGCTTTTGGTGAATTTTCCCTACAATATCAAAATATCTTCTTTCATATTTTAAACCTTTCAGGGTCCAAACCCAAAATTTGAGATATGTCCACAGGGGCCAAAAATTAAAAAAAAAAAAAAAAATATTTTTTTTTATGAAATGATAGAGAACTTTTTCTGAAATTAGCCTTGCAAATTTTGATGCATCAGCGATATTTTATTCTTTGGCGATTTTGCTGACTTTGACTCCCATTTTAAGCCAATTACATTAATTCAGTCGACCAAATTCTTAGCCATTTGCTAGTATTACTTCTATTTTATTGATTGAGCACAAGAAATCACTAAGTCAACTGTTTCAAACTACCCAATAAAGTGATCGGAAATTGGGTAATTGGCCAAATTTACAACAAAGTTCAAAATATTCCTATTTCAAAATAGGGTTCAGAATGAACAATGCAGGGATTCCTGGCCTAAACTAACCCAAAACCTCTGTTCATTATTATGTTTTCCAGGCTTTTTAAATGAACTCCATTTTGTTTTTCTATTAACATAATGAATTTTTATTCAAATAAAAAAATGGAAGATTTACTGTTATGCAATATTGTAATTGTATAAATAATATCAGCGCATTTGTGAACGCATGTAAGGCCCATCACTGATGTGTATTGGGGTGCGTGATGTGATTTGTTTACTCTTGAACATCGACAAAAAATTTTACATTTCCGCTATTTTGGGGCTCAGTTTCAAGCCAATTTCAGTACCAAAAACCAATCAAAATCATCTCTATTTCTGCAACGTAACTTCCATTCTATCAAATGAGACCAAGAAATTGCAAATACAACTATAAAAAGCATACGAAAAAACACCGCAAAGTCGCGTTTTAATCCAAAATTACGGTCTCAGTTTTTTCTCTCATTATGCGCTGTTTGCTGCAGGATTTGTTTTATTGTGGTGCACATTTACCACATAGATGTATTTTCTCATTCTAGGCCCAAATTTACTGCTCACAGCTTATCGAGTGACCGGGGCTCATGGTGTAGAACTACGGTTTGAACTCAGAACTCAAAAACCCTAGAACTATGGCACGGACCCTGAAAGGGTTAACCAATCATGGACTGAAACATCATCATATAGGTCCCCTCCTAAGTGATGGCGTTTTTGGGAGATGGCTTCAGTCATGTAGTGTGACTTTATTTTCTGTTTTTTATTTTCTTTATTTTCTGTTGTCCAGTTTTGGTGATCCTGTTCCCAAATGTAGCCTCAGTTTCCTGTTCTTAGCTGTTCTTGGCTTTTTGTAACCCATCCACTTCAAGGTTTAATGTGTTGTGAATTCAGAGATGCTCTTCTGCTTACCACTGTGTATCATTTTTTTTGGTTGTTT
>NC_069401.1:85917107-86140020 GCF_026875155.1 Cherax quadricarinatus | reverse complement strand
TCAAAAAAACCCCAAAAAAAACCCCCCCCAACACAACCCACCCACATTACAAATCCACCCCCACATCACCAACCCATAGTTCCTTACCAGGTCTCCCACTTCCCCAACCTCAATATACCTCCCAGACCACAGTCTTAGAAAAGAAGTTGATGGTGTGGTATACAAATGCAGATGGAATAACAAACAAGTATAGGAGTGGCACGAAAGAATCAAAGAGAAGAACACGATGAGAGCAACAGAACAATGATCGACACACTAGCCGAGGTGGCCAGGAGAGCACACATGGGGGGAGCAAAGTTACTAGTTATGGGTGATTTCAATCACAAGGAGATTGACTGGGAAAACCTGGATCCCCATGGGGGTCCCGAAACATGGAGAGCCAAGATGATGGATGTGGTACTGGAGAACCTCATGCATCAACATGTTAGAGACACTACCAGAGAGAGAGGAGAGGATGAACAGCAAGGCTGGACCTTGTATTCACCATGAGTAGTTCGGACATCGAGGGTATCATGTATGAAAGGCGCCTGGGAGCTAGTGATCATGTGGTTCTGTGCTTCGACTACATAGTTGAGCTCCAAGTGGAGAGAGTAGCAGGAATAGGCTGGGAAAAACCAAACTACAAAAGGGGGAACTACTCAGGCATGAGGAACTTCCTTCAAGACATTCAGTGGGAGAGGGAACTGACAGGAAAACCAGTACAAGAAATGATGGACTATGTAGCAACAAAATGCAAGAGGCAGAGGAGAGGTTTGTTCCCAAGGGAAACAGAAATAATGGAAGAACAGAACGGTCCTTGGTTCACCCAAAGGTGTAGGGAGGCAAAAACTAGGTGTACTAGAGAATGGAAAAGGTACAGAAGACAGAGAACTCAGGAAAATAAAGAAATCAGCCGAAAAGCCAGAAACGAATATGCACAGATAAGAAGGTAGGCTCAGAGACAATATGAAAATGACATAGCATCAAAAGTAAAGACTGACCCAAGCTGTTGTACAGCCACATCAGGAGGAAAACAACAGTCAAGGACCAGGTAATCAGACTGAGGAAGGGTGATGGGGAATTCAAAAGAAACGACCGAGAGGTTTGTCAGGAGCTCAACACAAGATTTAAAGAGGTATTTACAGTGGAAACCAATAGGAACCCCTCCAAGAAATCAGAACTGGGGGCTCACCAGCAAGTGCTGGATGAGGTACATATAACCAAGGAGGAGGTGAAGAAGCTGCTATGCGAACTTAACACTCAAAGGGGTGGGACCCAGACAACATCTCTCCATGGGTCCTTAAAGAGGAGCAGAAATATTGTGTGAGCCATTAACAAAGATCTTCAACACATCATTTGAAACTGGGCAACTCCCTGAGGTATGGAAAATGGCAAATGTAGTCCCAATTTTTAAAAAGGGAGACAGACATGAGGCACTAAACTACAGACCTGTATCACTAACGTGTATAGTATGCAAGGTCATGGAGAAGATCATCAGGAGGAGAGTGGGGGGCACCTGGAGAGAAACAATGCATAATTGACAACAGCACGGTTTCAGGGAAGGAAAATCCTGTGTCACAAACCTACTAGAGTTTTTATGACAAGGTGACAGAAGTAAGACAAGAGAGAGAGGGGTGGATCGACTGCATATTTTTGGACTGCAAGAAGGCTTCGACACAGTTCCTCACAAGAGGCTACTGCAAAAGCTAGAGGATCAGGCACACATAACAGGAAAGGCACTGCAATGGATCAGAGAATACTGACAGGGAGGCAACAACGAGTCATGGTACGCGACGAGGTGTCAGAGTGGGCGCCTGTGACAAGCGGGGTTCCACAGAGGTCAGTCCTAGGACCTGTTCTGTTCTTGGTATAGTGAACGACATAACGGAAGGGATAGACTCAGAAGGTCCTTTTTTGCGAGTAATTTAAGGGAAAGAATCAAATGGCGAGGATCAGGCAGGAATAAAAAGGCCTGGACGGGCTACAAGCCTGGTCCAGCAATGGCCTTGAATTTAACCCTGCCAAATGCAAAGCATGAAAATTGGGGGGGGCAAAAAAGACCGCAGACACAATTAGTTTGATGGCCAAAGTCTGCAAACCTCACTCAAGAAAAAGGTTGGGGGGAGTTAACACTGAGCATATCTCCTAGGGCACATCAACAGATAAATGCTGCAGATCGGGCACCTGGCAAACCTAGGATAGTTTCCAACTCAGTAAGGATTTTCAAGACTCTGAACCATTTACGTAGGCCCATCTGGTATGCAGCCCCTTTTTGGAAACCCACACCTAGTCAAGCCGTAAAAAATTGAGAAGTGCAAAGTTTTGCAACAAGACTAGCCCCAGAGCTAGGGGGTTTTTCCCTAAAAAAAAAGGGTTGAGGGGAATGGGCCCCTACGCAGGGAGGCCAGGAGGGTAAAGGGGAGACATGAAAACGACATAAAAAATACTCCGGAATAGACGAGGTGGAAAAAGACGGGATGTTCCAGAAGGGGAACAGACAAAAGAGGTCACTTTGAATTAAAGACTCAGATGAAAAAAGGGGATGTTGGAAGTATTTCTTCAGTCATAGAGTATAAACCTGGAATAGCAAAAAAGTGAAGTAGTGGAGGCGGGAACCATACTATTTTTTAAGGCGAGGTATGATAAAGTCAGGAGCAGGGAGGGAGGACCTAGTAGAAATCAGTGAAGGGGGGGGGGGGCCAGGGACAGATCGTCCCCTGCAACCACAAATGGGTGATAAAAAATAGGTGGTACACTGCCGACACTGGAGGAAGAGGGGTCAGGGGAGAGTGATAACGACATACAAGTTTTTGCGGGGAATAGACAAAGGGGGAAGAGATAGGATGTTCCGGGAGGGGCCAGGGAAAAAGGGGGGCACAACGGAACTAAAGACCCCGCGAGTCACAGGGACGTTAGGAATATTTCTCAGTCATGGCTGGAAAAGGAATAGCCCAGCAAGTGAAGTAGTGGAGCAGGAAAAACCCCTACATGTTTTAAAAAGAGGTATATAAAGCTCGGAAGCAGAGAGAGAGAGGACCTAGTAAGTTCCGTCAGACACGAGTGCAAGTGTGGGGCCGCAAATCAACCAAGATTTTTTAAGCAAGATACACATTTTCACAATTTTAACATTAGCTCCCTACCTGGGTGAAACCTGCCACAAGTCTAAGTGCTTCAGCCTTCTTTTTTGGGACAAAGTCTCGTTACAAAGGTCAAGTAGGGAAATAAGCCCAGAAACCCGTATCTGTTTAAAATTCTAGAAAAGACCCATCAGCAAAAGGATCTGACGAACTGGCCTCTCTGCCGAGGGGATGCCCGTTGGTATCATTGTTTTAAACCCTGAATTTTTAACTTCAGGTCCTGACACGAGGGGTAATGATTAAAAATGTTTTGGGTGTTGGGAATCCGGTGGGGTGAATCATTATGTCAAGCAAAACTAACCATATAATGAGGGGCTGTAGGCATGGCATTAAGAAAAGGCATTAATCAAAATGTTGAAAAGGGTGGGACTAAGCACACCTCCCTGTGGGGTTCCTAATTGAAAATCTTTAGTTACACTTTTATGTCCCTGGAACAACAGAGACGACTTTCTGTTGGGCAGGTAACCTTTAATCCAGGGAGAAGCCATCCTCCAACATCCATTCTGGAAAGTTCACTATGATTACATGTTGGTTGGCTACATCAAAAGCGGATTTAAGATCAAGGAAGGTAGTGTATGAGCTGTCAGTGTGCAGAGTGAGAAAGGTGGTAATGCAATGATGCACATGAAGCCATTCAACCGGGGAGACAAGAATTGCTTAATTTTGTGCATAAGACGATCAAGAATCATCCTTTCGAATGTTTTACACAAGCAGCTAGTAAGGGATATTGGGCAAAATGAGTTTTGTTGATTGGGCTTCGGAATGGGAAAAATGAGGCTATTGGTCCATGATTTAGGGAGCTCCCCAGTGACATAAACTCATGTTATTAATTCAAGTAAAGGATTCCCTGGTACTCGACACAGCAATCTGAGTATGTTGTAAAAATTTACCATCCTCACCAGGCGACGTGGATTTTGCCCTTAAGCTAGTGCTGCATCAAGTTCATAATTAGTGAAAGGAATGTTGCAGTCATCTGCCTTGCTGATCATAAAGCAAAAAAGTCTCTCCCTTGAAATCTATTTGTCCATTAATTTTTCGCCTGTGTGGTACTGGGAAGACTCTCATAGCTAGATGTAGCAGCCCAAGCACTGACTAACTCATTCGCCCTATGCAAGGGTGAGGAGGGCGCGATCTGCCCAGTTCTGTACCCTTAATTCTGTTTATGCCCCTCCCATGCCCGGCTAAGTGGGGTGGGGAGAATTGAGACCATTGAAAAATTGTTCCCAGTCTGTTTGCCGCAGCTCTGTCATCGCTCTTGGCAGCAGCAAGGGCAGTTTGGAAGAGGCTCAGCTTTTTCAGGGGTACGATGGTTTCTATAGGCTAGGCCTAGTCTGTGAGCAGTACGTTTCAATGTTCGAAGTTTAGAATCATTGTAATAGGTATTGGTTTTTTAAAAGACTTATGATTTTTTATGGAAGTCATTTGGATTTAGAGTAATGGAGGTTTCAGAGGCGGCTCTAAGAAGTTCTGAATACTGCTCACAAGGTCATTGTTAAAAGTCTCGACAGAGGAACACTCATAGGAATTATACCAGTCAGTCACATGTGCAACAAAGTCATCATGTTGATCGGGGGAAAACCCATTAAGACGTTTCGTTTGAATATGCCACAGGGAGGATAGTATTACCAATATTTTAGAGAGGTTACCCTTTGGGGAAATGATCAGACACTATTCTGTTAAATGGAAAATTCACAGCTGGCAGAAGTAATGTTGAAGCCCAGGCACAGATCAAGGACCCTCCATAGATATGTGTGTGGGTTCGAGGTCACCTACAATTTGCACATTATCTTTGACTGTTTAAGAGTGACAACAGTTGATTGCCATTAGGATTACCAAAATGAGAGTTTCCAATGGTTTTTGTGCCCTTGCATTATAATCACCAATAATGAGAGTAGGTTCAGACTGAGCACAAGTTGGGGCTCCAAGTAATTAAACTTATCGCAGGAGCAAAAGTTAATATGTTGAGAGCAGAGTTCCCAATATAATTCCTAACACCGTGATACTGTACCCCTCTGTTTTCTTATGTGCAAGAAGTTGATGGGGAAGTGATTTTTTAAACGTATATAGAACACAAGAATTAGTAGATTTGAGGTTATATGCAAAAATGATGGCAATTTGGGGGGTTGGGATTTTTCAGGGACTCTGCACTCTTGTAGACACACAATATCAATGGATTCCCTTGGTTACTTTATTTATGCAGGTCAGAAAATCTTTTTCTAGGTGACGAAAAATTCCAACTTAAAATGGATAGCTTATTCGAGTTTGGTTCCATTATAAAAGTCCAGGGATAGAAAATTTAATTTCTCAGCAAAATGAAAAAAACTTACTAAATAACAAAACAACAATATCAATATCATCAGTATTATCCTTATCCATGAGTCTCCTAAGTGCACTTCCATTAGTGAGACCTCTTGAGGGGTCTTTGTATACAGAGGGCACGGCGTTCTTTGTCTGTGAATGTATGGAAGGTGACACTATCCCTCGCACTCACCTCTCCGCTTTTATTACACACATCATATCATCACATGTATTTATTTTCCCTATCATTATGACCAGTAATACATAAAACCTTATCAACAACCGGGTCATCTCCACACTCAGTATCTACAATACATTACTTCATCAATTTGACAATCATGATGGTCTTCACTGCCCTTATCTTCACTGTGATCGTAAACACCACTATCAGATTCATCATTTTTGTAATTTATTAACACCACTGCAATCATCAGTTTGTTTTTTCATCACCACACTCATTTTCATAATGGCTGACAATCTGTGGGTTGATGTACTCATTTGGGAACCTCTGTAAGTTTTTCCTCGTGGTGCTCAAGTTGTTGTTTCAAACACCATTGTTGCTTCTCCGTACTGTTATGCGCAGTTGCATGTTGTGTACCACCCCAGCAAGACTAGCTTCTCTGGAGGTATGAAGTCCGGTCAGCTGAAACCAGGTGGTGACTGACAGCTGACTCAGCCAGACAGGTGGTGTCAACACCAGCAGCATTATAGTGTTGATAGCAGATGTGATCATGCTCTGTTGATGTACTCCCAGAGTGACTCGCTCAACCATTTGTCTGAAATCAGGCATGGGTCAGTATTCAGACATGAATATCTGGTAGGCCTACTGCCTCATCATGGGGGGGTGATGGGTTTAGGCGGGAGCCCTGCGGCTGGCGATGTGAGCAGCTTTCACTCTGCAGTCAGCATGAGCAGCTGTGACTCCTGGAGTCTTACAATTGATACATTCTAATGCAACGGTCTGGTGTTTCTTGATCATTTCATAGCATGGTGAGAAGGATGGGCCTTGGCACACCCCTGCACACCAGTGTGACTTAAATGGGGATTTCCAAGAAATGTGACCCCAGCGCTGACACTTGTAGCATCTACGGTGAGGTGGTTTGTACAAAGCTTTTGTAAAATCCTGTTAAGCGCTCTGCACGAGAGTAGATATATGATGGTGGAGTCCCTTGGCCCAAACCACTCAGCCAATATCAGATCATTTGGAAGTCGACGAGGGTTTGCAACTTGATCTGACAACAGGAATTTAGGATCCAAGTACTTATTGACATTGTGGATAAAAAATAAGCACTTTAGGTGATCTTGGTGGGGCAGCTTGGAGTTGGATGTTAGCAAATAGGCAGCAGAGAGTTTGCATAAATGGGGAGAAATCAGAGTGGGGAAGCTCACAAGTGGTGTTCCACAGGGATCAGTGTTGGGGCCTTGTCGTTCACAGTCTAATAAACGATATAGATGGGGAATTTAAAAAGCAACATTAGCAAGTTTGCCGGGTGACACCAAAATAGAGAAGTGGCACATGCTGTTTTAATATAGACAAATGCAAAGTTCTAAACATTGGACAGGTAAATAACCATGCCACATGTAAACTAAATAATGTAGATCTTAATATTATGGATTGCGAAAAGGATTTGGGAGTTGCAGTTAGCAGTAATCTAAAACCAAGACAGCAGTTTCTTAAGTGTTAACAATAAAGCGAACAGAATTCTTGGCTTCATATCGAGAAGCCAAAAAATAGGAGTCCTCAGGTTGTTCTTCGAAATTATATTTTCCTTGGTTAGACCTTGTCTAGATTATGCTGCACAGTTCTGGTCACCGTATTACAGAATGGATATAAGTGCTCTGGAAAAAGTACAAAGGAGGATGGCAAAGTTGATCCCATGTATCAGAACCTTTCCTATGAGGATAGACTGAGGGCCCTGAATCTGCACTCTCTAGAAAGGCGTAAGAGTTAGTGGGGTTTTAATTGAGGTGTATAAATAGAAGACAGGAATAAATAAAGGGGATATAAATAGCGTGCTAAAAATATCTAGCCTAGACAGGACTCGCAGCAATGGCTTTAAGTTGGAAAAATTCAGATTCAGGAAGGATATAGGAATGCACAGGTTCGGTAATAGAGGTGTTTGGGTGAGGGGACAAACTCTCGAGTACAGTTTATAGAGGCTAAAACGCTGTGTAGTTTTAAAGATAGCTTAGATAAATGTACGAGTGGGTGTGGGTGGGTGTGAGTTGGGCCTCACTACTTTGTGCTACTAGGTCAGATGCCGTGCTCTTTCCTTAACCCTTTCAGGGTTTCAGCCGTACTAGTACGGCTTACGACCCAGGGTTTTTGACGTACTAGTATGCCTAAATTCTAGCGCCCTCAAATCTAGTAATAGAAAGCTGGTAGGCCTACATATGAAAGAATGGGTCAGTGTGCGCAGTATAAAAAAAATCCTGACAGCACACAGTGCGTAATGAGAAAAAAAAAACTTTGACCGTGTTTTTGATATAAAACAGCGACTTTGCACTGTATTTTCGTGTGGTATTTATTGTTGTATTCTAGTTTTCTTGCTCTCATTTTATAGAATGGAAGACATATTACAGAAATTGAGATGATTTTGACTGGTTTTACAATGAAAAGTACCTTGAAATTGAGAGCAAAATATCAGAAATGTTCAATTTTTACCAAAGTTCATAAGTAAACAAATCATGCCAAGCATCCAATACACGTCAACTGGTGAGTCTAATATTCTTTCACAAGTGCGCTGATATTATTTATACCATTTCTACACTAATGAAGTAGTCTGCATAACAGTAAATCTTCTATTTTTTGTAAGAATAAAAATTCAAAGTGGAAAGCCAAAGAAATATAAGAGGGGCCTGGGGATGTGACTGACGAACAGAGAACTTGTTATTTTAGTGCCAGGAATGTCTTTCTTGTTTATTCTGAACCCTATTCGGAAATTGGCATCTTTTGAAATTTGTGTGAAATTGGCAAAATTGCTAAATTCTGACCACTTTATTGGATAGTTGAAATTGGTAAATAGGTGGTTTCTTGTACTCATTCGATAGAAAAAATGGAGTTCTAGCGAAATAGTTATGATTTTTGCCAACTAGTACATTGGAATTGGCCGAAAATAGTGCTCAAAGTGGATAAAATTGCCGATGCGTAAACGTCGTTGAGACCGCTAACTTCGCGAGAGCATAATTCCGTAAGTTTTACATCAAATTTCATACTTTTGGTGTCATTATGATCAGGAAAAGATTCTCTATCTTTTCATAAGAAAATATAATTTTTTTTTTTTTGAAATTTGGCCGACCCTGAAAACGAGTCTCGGAGAGGGCCTGTCGACCCTCAAAGGGTTAAGGACCCCAATAGAAATAAGTCTGACTTTTTTGGGTTATCCTAGGTTCTCTACACATATGCTGCTATGTATGATAATCTGTGTAACTGCATATGTGTATGTATACCTGAATCAGCTTGCTTGCTTCTACTGTATTCTGTCGAATGAGTACAAGAAGCCGCCTATCTAGGTATGTATCTAATTATGTATTTATCTTATAATGTATGTTCTGCTCGAAATGCAGAGACATGCTAGTGGCCTTCTTTGTAATTAACATTTCACAACGTGTAAACCAAACATTGTAAGCTTTACAAGGAAATAAAAATTTAAATTTTTAATTTTAATTTTTATTTCAATTACCAAAAAAAAACTGATCAGAAATTGGCAATTTGGCTAATATCACACAAATGTCAAAATATTCCAATTTCAAAATAGGGTGCAGACATTCCTGACACTAAAAAAACATTTATTCTGTTCATTGGTCACGTCTCCAGGCCCTCTTATATTACTCTTGCTTTCTATCCTGACGCCAAATGACTTCGAACAGGTGATAAATGACATGCCATGCACTCTGCCCCAGGGCCAGACTCATGGAACTCCGTGTTCATCAAGAACTGCAAGAAGCCCCTTTTCACGAGCCTTTTCCATCCTATGGAGAGGGAGCATGGTACACGGGGGTCGTCCCTACAGTTACTAAAAACAACAGACATAGCCCACTCCACAAAGGGGGCAGTAAAGCAACAGCAAAGAACTACAGACCGATAGCACTAACATCCCATATCAAAAAATCTTTGAAAGGGTCCTAAGAAGCAAGATCACCACCCATCTAGAAAACCATCAGTTCACAAACCAGGGCAACATAGGTTTAGAACAGGTTTGCTCCTGTCTGTCTCAACTATTGGATCACTACGACAAGGTCCTAAATGCACTAGAGGATAAAAAGAATGCAGATGTAATATATACAGACTTTGCAAAAGCCTTCGACAAGTGTGACCATGGCGTAATAGCGCACAAAATGCGTGCTAAAGGGATAACAGGAAAAGTCGGTTGATGGATCTATAATTTCCTCACTAACAGAACACAGAAGTAGTCGTCAACAGAGTAAAGTCCGAGGCAGCTACGGTGAAAAGCTCTGTTCCACAAGGCACAGTTACTCACTCCCATCTTGTTCCTCATCCTCATATCCGACATAGACAAGGATGTCAGCCACAGCACCGTGTCTTCCTTTTCAGATGACACCCGAATCTGCATGACAGTGTCTTCCATTGCAGACACTGCAAGGCTCCAGGCGGACATCAACCGAATCTTTCAGTGGGCTGCAGAAAACAATATGAAGTTCAACGATGAGAAATTTCAATTACTCAGATATGGTAAACACGAGGAAATTAAATCTTCATCAGAGTACAAAACAAATTCTGGCCACAAAATAGAGCGAAACACCAACGTCAAAGACCTGGGAGGATCATGTCGGAGGATCTCACCTTCAGACCATAACATTGTATCAATCGCATCTGCTAGAAAAATGACAGGATGGATAATGAGAACCTTCAAAACTAGGGAGGCCAAGCCCATGATGACACTCTTCAGGTCACTTGTTCTATCTAGGCTGGAATATTGCTGCACACTAACAGCACCTTTCAAGGCAGGTGAAATTGCTGACCTAGAAAATGTACAGAGAACCTTCACGGCGCGCATAACGGAGATAAAACACCTCAATTACTGGGAGCGCTTGAGGTTCCTGAACCTGTATTACCTGGAACGCAGGCGGGAGAGATACATGATTATATACACCTGGAAAATCCTAGAGGGACTAGTACGAACTTGCACACGAAAATCACTCACTACGAAAGCAAAAGACTTGGCAGACGATGCAACATCCCCCCAATGAAAAGCAGGGGTGTCACTAGCACGTTAAGAGACCATACAATAAGTGTCAGGGGCCCGAGACTGTTCAACTGCCTCCCAGCATACATAAGGGGGATTACCAACAGACCCCTGGCAGTCTTCAAGCTGGCACTGGACAAGCACCTAAAGTCGGTTCCCGACCAGCCGGGCTGTGGCTCGTACGTTGGTTTGCATGCAGCCAGCAGCAACAGCCTGGTTGATCAGGCTCTGATCCACCAGGAGGCCTGGTCACAACCGGGCCGCGGGGGCGTTGACCCCGGAACTCTCTCCAGGTAAACTCCAGGTAAACACAAAAAATAGAAGATTCACTGCTATGCAGACTACTGCATTATTGTAATAATTGCATAAATAATGTCAACCCATTCATGGCTACGCATTAGACTGGCCAGTTGGACATGTATTGGACAATGGTGTCATTTGTTTACTCCTTGAACACTGGCAAAGAATTGAACATTTCCTCTACTTTGAGCTCAATTTCAATATATTTTTCATTGTGAAATCAGTCAAAATCATATCTCTTTCTGTAATATATCTTCCATCCTATCAAATGAGTCTCAAAAAATGAGAATACTACCATAAAAAACGTACAAAAATATACCACTAATGGCTGAGAAGTGAACTCTGTTATTTATCATCTGATTTCTTTCATTTTTGGTGTACGTTAAGAACCGTCTTTTCATCATACATTGCCCAAGTTTCAATAAGTTAGTCCAACAAACAACAAATAGAGTTACATAGATTATTATAAATAGCAACATATGTGTAGAGAACCTAGGATAACCCAAAAAAGTCAGACGAAGTGACTTATGTATTTCCATTGGGGGTCTTTTTGTGAGGTTCTTTTATGTTGTCTGTGAAATTCATTGCATTCCTATCATTATTAATGCCGCTATGTTATGATATAAATGAGATAATCAACGAAAATGAGTGTGTATCATAGCCCTGTATCACACTATGTTTTCTCTTAATATAAGCCCCCAAGACAGAGATAGGAGGAAGGTACAGTGGACCCTCAGGTAACAGCATTAATCTGTTCCAGAGAGCTTACCTTTAACCGATTTTGCCGTTAGCCGAATTAATTTTCCCTTTAAGAAATAATGGAAATCCAGTTGATCTCTTCCAGACACCCAAAAGTATTAAACAAAATCATTTTTTTACATGAAATATACATTTCCCTACACAGAAAACAATGACACGTGCACAAAAAACAATACTGAAATGACACTTACTTTTATTGAGGACTTGTTGATGAATGATGAGATGGGAGGAGGGGAGAGGATGGAGGTACATATACTATTGTTGGGAAGGGCAATCCCCTTCCATAAAGACTTCAGGTAACAAGTCCTTTTCTGGTGTTACCTCCCTTCTTGGTTTTTTAATGCCACTAGAACCAGCTTGAGAGTCACTGGACCCCTGTCGCACAAAATATCTGTCCAGAGAGCTCTGTTTCTGGCATCTCTCTAAGATTTCCCTGAAATGGGACACAAGAGTGTCATTGTACATACTGCCAATACAGCTTGCAACAGCTGTGTCAGGATAATGTTCATCCATAAATGCTTGCACCTTTGTCCACATTGCACAAATGTTCTTAATCTTTGATGAAGGCAACTTCCTCCATCTCTCTTCCTCCTCCTCTGAAGCAAATTTCTGAGCTGTGATTTGTTGCTGTTGCACCTGAAGCTCTTGTAGCTCTGTAGTGGCTAGCTCTTCATCGTCATCCTCCACCAACTCTTCCACATCCTCGCCACTAACCTCCAACCCCATGGACTTCCCCAATGCCACAATAGATTCCACAACTGGCATAGGCTCCTCAGGATTAGCCCCAAACCCTTCAAAATCCCTCTCTTGTACACATTGTGGCCACAATTTTCTCCAAGCAGAGTTCAAAGTCCTGGAAGTCACTCCCTCCCAAGACTTACCTATAAGGTTTATGCAACTGAGGATACTGAAGTGATCTTTCCAGAACTCTCTTAAGGTCAGTTCAATGTCTGAGGTCACTTCAGAGCACTTTTGAAACACTGCTTTGGTGTAGAGTTTTTTGAAGTTTGAAATGACTTGCTGGTCCATGGGCTGGAGGAGAGGAGTTGTATTAGGAGGCAAAAAACTTCACTTTGATGAAACTAAACTCCCCCACAATTTGCTCTTGCAAGTTGTGAGGATGAGCAGGAGCATTGTCCTTTACCACAATTGAACACTTGTTGGGGTTTTAATTTTTCAGCCTGTATATACCCCTTAAAGCCCTGCACATATTTTTCAGCTGTTTTTTTTTTTGTCAGAACTGGCAGCCTCACCATGTCTTATCACACTGTGTATGCCACTACAATTCTTAAGTCTCTCAAACCAACCTTTGCTGGCCTTAAATTCACTAACATCAGCACTAGTTTCAGGCATTTTCTTAATTTGATCATCATGCAACTGCCTTGCCTTTTCACATATTACTGACTGAGAAACACTCTCCTGATAATTGTTTCTCGTTGATCCACACCAACAGCAGTCTCTCCACATCTTGGAGTATTTGCGATCTCTGTTTTGTAAGCATACTTGCACCTTTCGTAACAACAGCTTCCTTGATTGCCTTTTTGTTGGCCAAGATAGTAGTAATGGTTGAATGGGGTTTGTTATATAACCTGGCCAACTCAGAGACACGCACTCCACTTTCGTACTTTGTGATTATTTAATTCAGTAGTATTTCTCACCTATTTTATCACAGGGGTGGCACTAGAAGCTTTCTTTGAGCCCATGGTGGCTTATTTAGCAGTTACAAGCTCTAAAAATAATGAAATAATACAAAATGTATCGCATGTACGCGTGGAATCATCCGCACTGGCTTGTAAACAACGGCACACTATCTGTACTGGCAAGGCCAGGCGGCTCAGGTGCTCAGGCCACATGGACACGTTCGGGATGAATGCCCTTAACGAGTTCTTGGGCATTAGCTGAGCCAATATTTTGATGCAAAAATGCACCGCTATCCGATTTTGGCGTTAGCCAATGCCGCCATTACCTGAGGGTCCACTGTACTTTTATCCCATATCCTCTGTTGTTGTTATTATTATTATTATTATTATTATTATTATTATTATTATTATTATTATTATTATTATTATTATTATTATTATTATTATTATTATTATTATTATTATTAAAACCAACCATACCACGGGCGGGATTGAACCCGCGGTCAGAGAGTCTCAAAACTCCAGACCGTCGCGTTAGCCACTGGACCAGCTAGCCACAATAAGATTCGTCCAACTAGGTATATTTTTACACCATAGGAGGGTTAGCATAGGCACCACTGTGACCACAAATGGTCAGTGGCTAACGCGACGGTCTGGAGTTTTGAGACTCTCTGACCTCGGGTAATATAATTACCCTGTGAGTTTTTAAAAGAAAAGTTAAATGTGGGTATTACAATACAATACTGTGTTTATTTTGTGATATGGGAAATATAACAATAAAATATTCTTTATAATTTATAAATTTTTGGATTGCAGGGATCAGACACTGTTGCTGCATTGGCTTTGCTACGCAAGTACTACAATTCACCCATGGCTGGTTTTAGTGGCGTAGCTAACGAACATTCTACAGTCACCACGTGGGGACGGAATGGAGAAGTAGATGCATTTCGTAATATGTTTGAGGCTTTTCCTGATGGTGCGTAGCAAATCTATAAAATGTATTTAGAGAACTTTTTAGATTTTGCTTTGCAATTTGATATGATGAGTGGTTAATATGAAAGTATGTATTTTGATAATGTAGGGAAAAGTTCACCAAAAGCCTGCACATAAAGTAATCTTAAATAACTTGACAATGGTCCAGGATGGACCAAAACTTAAGATTCCTCTTTATGTGCAGGCTTTTGGTGAATTTTTCCCTACAATATCAAAATAATCTTCTTTCATATTAACCCTTTCAGGGTCCAAACCCAAAATTTGAGATATGTCCACAGGGTCCAAAAATTTAAAAAAAAAAAAAAAATATTTTTTCTTATGAAATGATAGAGAATCTTTTTCTGAAATTATGCTCTTGCAAATTTTGATGCATCAGCGATATTTATTCATTGGCGATTTTGCTGACTTTGACTCCCATTTTAAGCCAATTACATTAATTCAGTCGACCAAATTCTTAGCCATTTTGCTAGTATTACTTCTATTTTATTGATTGAGCACAAGAAATCACTAAGTCAACTGTTTCAACTACCCAATAAAGTGATCGGAAATTGGTAATTTGGCCAATTTACAACAAAGTTCAAAATATTCCTATTTCAAAATAGGGTTCAGAATGAACAATGCAGGCATTCCTGGCACTAAACTAACATATCCTCTGTTCATTAGTTATGTTTTCAGGCTTTTTAAATGAACTCCATTTTGTTTTTCTATTAACATAATGAATTTTTATTCAAATAAAAAAATGGAAGATTTACTGTTATGCAATATTGTAATTGTATAAATAATATCAGCGCATTTGTGAACGCATGTAAGGCCCATCAGCTGATGTGTATTGGATGCGTGATGTGATTTGTTTACTCTTGAACATCGACAAAAAATTTCACATTTCCGCTATTTTGAGCTCAGTTTCAAGCCATTTTCAGTACCAAAACCAATCAAAATCATCTCTATTTCTGCAACGTAACTTCCATTCTATCAAATGAGACCAAGAAATTGCAAATACAACTATAAAAAGCATACGAAAAAACACCGCAAAGTCGCTGTTTTAATCCAAAATTACGGTCTCAGTTTTTTCTCTCATTATGCGCTGTTTGCTGCAGGATTTGTTTTATGTGGTGCACATTTACCACATAGATGTATTTTCTCATATCTAGGCCCAAATTTACTGCTCACAGCTTATCTGAGTGAGCCGAGCTCATGGTGTAGAACTACGGTTTGAACTCAGAACTCAAAGCCGTAGAACTATGGCACGGACCCTGAAAGGGTTAACCAATCATGGACTGAAACATCATCATATAGGTCCCCTCCTAAGTGATGGCGTTTGGTAGATGGCTTCAGTCATGTAGTGTGACTTTATTTTCTGTTTTTTATTTTCTTTATTTTCTGTTGTCCAGTTTTGGTGATCCTGTTCCCACTGTAGCCTCAGTTTCCTGTTCTTAGCTGTTCTTGGCTTCTGTAACCCATCCACTTCAAGGTTTAATGTGTTGTGAATTCAGAGATGCTCTTCTGCTTACCACTGTTGTATCATGTGGTTGTTTGAGTTGCTGTTATCTTCCTGTCAGCTTGTACATTCTGGCTGCCTTTCTCTTCTAACCTCTCTCATTATCAAGGCATTTTCTTCCACAGTACTTATGCTCCTTTAATGTTTTGTGTTTTCATACCATTCTCTGTAAACTCAAGAGACACTTGTGCATGAAAATCCCAGGCAATCAACAATTTCTAAGATACTCAAACCTCCCTGTCTGGCACCAATAATCATTCCACAGTTAAACTCACTCGGATCATATTTCTTCCCCAATCTGTTGTTCAGTTTAAGCAACAACAACTGAGCCTCTTGACTGTGTCTGCATGTTTTTAGGCACCGAGATGCTACCACATGATCAGCTGATTAGACATGTGCATTAACGAGCAGATGTACAGGTATACCTAGTAAAGTGGCCTCTGGGTGTAGGTTAGTGGCAAAAATATTTCAGAGAAATATATTAATTACAATTTATTGTGTTTTTATAATTCATATGGCAAGTTGTTCAACTTTGTTGGCTCCTTTTGTTTGCACTTCAGTGTCTATAAAAGTTCAGGTAAATATGAAGAATACCAGAGTGTTTCAAGTATGATGTGTATTCTGTTACAGTTTTGCAGGTAGTGTCTTAGGTCAGCGTCAGCATTACAATGTAATGGTTTTAAGATGTGGAGTGAACAGTAGTATGTATGGAGGTAATATTTAGCAGGGCATAGTGTGTTCCTTGTAATTTGAGCTTGTAATGGTTTTGATAACTTCCTTTTGTTGTATTATAATTGGTTTGTGGTGGACAACTAAAGTAGAACCTCAGGCACAGATTCCATAGGTGAGGTATGGGTTAATGTGGAGCAGTGTTAGAAGTATTGATTAAGACTATAATGGTAGATTTTGGAGTTCATATATAGGAGGCCCTCCACATTCATGAGGGTTAGGGGATCAAGAACCTCGTGAATCCTGAAAATTCACGAATGTTGGTGCGCAGATATGATGTAGGGAAATATAATACTGTACTGTATCGTTAGCGAATGTTTTGATGCGCAAATATATTGTAAGGAAATATAATATTGTACTGTAGCGTTAGCGAATGTTTTGATGCGCAAATATATTGTAGGGAAAAATAATAATAACATTTTCTTAGCCTAACAATACTGCTTCCTTAGCCTATTGAACCATGAACAATTATAAAATGCATGAAAACATCTTAAAATATTGTTCTATTTTATAGGGACCTTGGGTTTTTTTGTTGATCATAGTTATTGCGGATTTTGGTTTTGGGCCACTTTTTTTTCGTAAATTTTTGGTTTTATTTTCGTTGATCGTACAGAACCTTCCCAGCCCCAGTCAAGGGACCAAGGGGCCCCTCCCACACGTTTTCCGGGCCAGGTGGTCGTTTCTCAGTCAGGAACATATCCTGCCCGGTCATACAAAACTTTTTTTAATAATCCCTTGTTTTTTTTCCCCTTGTTTTCATGTGTGGGGCTCTAAAAAAAGTGACCCTGGCCCCCAAAAAAGTCCTATGCCCTGCTTTTGGTTTTAAAGAAATGAGGAGCACCATAGAACGAAAAAAAAAATCCTAAGAAAAAATGAAGTGGCATGTGCTTTTTCTGAACTCGGAGGTTTAATGGGAATGCCCTCAACAATCAGCCCATTGTGGCAAAAAGGGGAAAAAAAAAACATGGAATGAGTTGCAAAAGGGGTGAATGAAAAAACCAAAAAGAGTCCCAACAGTTTAAAAAAGGGAAAAATTTTTGTTGGTGTGGATCAGAGAGAAAGAGTTAGCAGGTGGTAGTGCTGTGCAATCCATTATTTGTAAAAAGGCAAGGCAGTTGCATGAGGATCTCATAAAGAAACTGCCTGAAACAAGTGGTGTTGAAAGTGAATTCAAGACCAGCAAAGGCTGGTTCGAAAATTTCAAGAAACGAAGTGGCATACACAGTGTTGTAGGCATGGTGAGGGTGCCAGTTCAGACAAACAAGCGGCTGAAAAATTTGTTGGGGAATTCAAATGTTATGTAGAGTCTGAAAAATTCCAACCCCAACAAGTGTTTAAGTGTGACGAAACAGGCCTCTTTTGGAAAAAAATGGCAAAGAGGACCTACATCATACAGGAGGAAAAGGGACTCCCAGGACACAAGCCTGTGAAAGACAGGCTAACTCTCTTGTTGTGTGGTAATGCTAGTGGGAATTTCAAAGTTAAGTCTTTACTGGTGTATCACTCTAAAAATACCATAGTGTTCAAGAAAAACAGCATTGTTAAGTCAACTTCAAATTCAAATTTATTTATTTATTTGCAAGTAGTACATTGAGATTATGTTTGTACAATAATGGGTTGCAGTGCAAAGAGAGCCTTTATTATGCCTAAGCATTATGGGCTGACTTAATTTAATGGCTTACTGACTACTTAACACAAAAGAAATTTATCATAGTTGTGTAGTAGTTCTATTAATTATAAGTGAATCTAATTTATAAGTGAATCTAATTTATACAAAGAGTAAATTGTGTGTGACATGGAAGGCAAGCAGTAGGGCATGGGTCACAAGGGAAATTTTCCTGGAATGATTTAATGAAGTGTTTGGCCTTAGTGTGAAAAAATACCTCCTGGATAAGAAATTACCACTCCAGTGTCTCTTGTTAATAGACAATGCTCCTGCTCATCCTCCAGACTTGGAAGACCAATTGTCTAAGGAATTCAGTTTTGTAACAATGAAGTTTTTGCCTCCTAATACCACTCCTCTCTTCAAGCCCATGGACCAGCAGATCATTGCAGACTTCAAAACACTGTACACCAAAGCAGTGTTTCAAAGGTGCCTTGACATAACCTTGGACTCTGAATTGACCCTAAGAGAGTTCTGGAAGAATCACTTCTGTATCTTCCACTGCATAGGCCTTATAGATAAGGCTTGGCAGGGAGTGACTTCCAGGACGATGAACTCTGCTTGGAGAAAATTGTGGCCAGATTGTGTCCAAAAGTAGGATTTTGAAAGGTTTGAGGCTGACCCTATCGACCCTACACCTGTTGTGCAATCAGTTGTGGCATTGGGGAATTCCATGGGGTTGGATGTGAGTTTGGAGGATGTGGAAGAGTTGGTGGAAGACCACAATGAAGAGCTAACCACTGATGAGCTGCAAGAGCTTCATCTGCACAGCAACATACCACAGCTGAGGAAATTGCCTCAGAGGAGGAGGAAGAGAGATGGAAGAAGGTGCCTTCTTCAAAGATTAAGGAGATTTGTGCAATGTGGACTAAAGTGCATTCATTTGTGGAGCAACATCACCCTGAGAAAGCTGTTGTAATCTGTGCTGGTGACTTTTACAATGACAATGCCATGTCCCATTTTAGGCAAATCTTAAAGAGATTCCAGAAACAGACCTTTCTGGACAAATATTTTGTGCAATAGGGGTTCAGTGACTCTCAAGCTGGTCTTAGTGACAGTAAAAAACAATGGAGGAAAGTGACCCCATATAAGGACTTGGTGCCTAGTATCCTTATGGAGGGGCATTCCCCTTCCAAACAATAACCTATCTTCCCTTTCCCTTCCTCCCTGCCTTCCTTCCAGCAACAACAGCCTTCAGAAAAGGTTGTTTTAGTCATATATATACGTCTTAAAAACCATGGTGTTTGACGTATTAATACGCCAAAATTCTAGCTGCTTCAAATCAAGCAGGAGAATGCTGGTAGGTCCACATGTGAGAAAATGAGTCTCTATGGTCAGTGTGCGCCATATAAAAAAAATCGGGGAGCCAGTGGTGCATTGTGGGAATGCCATTTCAGTAGTCCTTGTTCATCATGCCTAGCGGTAAGAAATATCCGACTTCCTGGCAAATCTGGGACTCTTCTCTTCCCAAGTGATGCTCTAACACAGATGGAAGTGTCGGTGAAGATCAGTTTCATGGTTTTGAGGAGTTTGTGACCAAAAGCATTGCCCAGGATACCAGAAAAATGAAGGGGAATGAAGAATGAAGGAGAATGAGGGAGAGAATGTGGGAGAGAATGAGAGAGAATGAAGGAGCAAGATAATTAGGAGGATGGAGGGGAAGCGAGCATCGACCCCATTTTTTGACAGGCGGTAGGGGGAGTGAGTAATGATACAATACGTCATTTTGACAGCTGACTCAGCACATTTAGAAGTGCACACACACACTCACACACAACACAAGCTTGCTGAAGATAATAGCAGTTATGTGAAAGTGTCCAGTGACTATATATATGTATATATATTATAGGTAGTAGGTTGGTAGACAGCAACCACCCAGAGGGGTACTACCGTCCTGCCAAGTGAGTGTCAAACGAAAGCCTGTAATGTTTTACATGATGGTAGGATTGCTGTGCCCTTTTTTTGTGTCTTTAAAACAGCAAGTTTTCAGTTACATCTTGCTACTTTATTACACTTAGGTCCAACACATACAGTACTGGTTATGTAAAACCCCCTCTGGGTTTTCTTTTTTTCTTTCTAGTTCTTGTTCTTGTTTATTTTTCCCCTTTCTCCCTGGGGAAGTGGAAAAGAATTCTCCTCCATAAACCTGTGTGTTGTAAGAGACGGGCTAAAATTTCCGGGAGCAAGGGGGGTAGTAACCCCCTTTTCCCGTTTTAAAATTTCTAAAAAAATTTAAAAGAGAAATTTTTGTTTTTTTTTCGGCCCCCCCGGCCCTTTGGGGGATACGGCCAGTTTGTTTTTAACCCCTTCAGGGTCCAAGGCCCCAAACTGAAGTGGTCCTCCCGTATCCCAAAAAATTTTTAAAAAAAAAAAAAATTTTTTTCTTTCAGAAATTAAAAAGGGATATTTTTGTGAAGGTAATAGACAAATTTTTTTTTTTTGTCATTACTTACCGAGATACAGGGGCGGGAAATTTTACCCAAATGACCGGGGGGCGGGAACATCAGTGACTTTTCCGCAAAATCCCATTTTTTTTTTTAATAACATTTGTGGCCCGTGAGACAGTATAATGTATATTGTTTAAGTGTACACTCATTGTATTCAACACAATAACTGCACTAATTTGTTTATCATTATATGCTTACAAAACTTGTTTACAAGTTTATTGTAAACAAAATGATGAAAATATTAGTGTGGTTATTGTGTTGAATACAGTGGTACCATATAGTAACATGTGGTACAATGGTGCCATAGGGTGCAATTGTACCATATGGTACAATGGCACCATATGATACAATGGTACCATATGGTACAATATGGTACAATGGCACATGATACAATGGTACCATATGATACAATGGTACCATATGGTACAATGGCACCATTTGGTACAATGGTACAATATGATACAATGATACCATATTGTGGAGTTAAAAGATAAAGATTCACACATAAAGTGGGAGTTGTCACAGTTGCTCTTTGCTGATGACACTGTGCTCTTGGGAGATTCTGAAGAGAAGTTGCAGAGATTGGTGGATGAATTTGGTAGGGTGTGCAAAAGAAGAAAATTAATAGTGAATGCAGGAAAGAGTAAGGTTATGAGGATAACAAAAAGATTAGGTGATGAAAGATTGGATATCAGATTGGAGGGAGAGAGTATGGAGGAGGTGAATGTATTCAGATATTTGGGAGTGGACGTGTCAGCGGATGGGTCTATGAAAGATGAGGCGAATCATAAAATTGATGAGGGGAAAAGGGTGAGTGGTGCACTTAGGAGTCTGTGGAGACAAAGAACTTTGTCCTTGGAGGCAAAGAGGGGAATGTATTAGAGTATAGTTTTACCAACGCTCTTATATGGGTGTGAAGCATGGGTGATGAATGTTGCAGCGAGGAGAAGGCTGGAGGCAGTGGAGATGTCATGTCTGAGGGCAATGTGTGGTGCGAATACAATGCAGAGAATTCGTAGTTTGGAAGTTTGGAGGAGGTGCGGGATTACCAAAACTGTTGTCCAGAGGGCTGAGGAAGGGTTGTTGAGGTGGTTCGGACATGTAGAGAGAATGGAGTGAAACAGAGTGACTTCAAGAGTGTATCAGTCTGTAGTGGAAGGAAAGCGGGGTAGGGGTCGGCCTAGGAAAGGTTGGAGGGAGGGAGTAAAGGAGGTTTTGTGTGCGAGGGGCTTGGACTTCCAGCAGGCATACGTGAGCGTGTTTGATAGGAGTGAATGGAGACAAATGGTTTTTAATACTTGACGTGCTGTTGGAGTGTGAGCAAAATAACATTAGTGAGGGGGTTCAGGGAAACCGGCAGGCCGGACTTGAGTCCTGGAGATGGGAAGTACAGTGCCTGCACTCTGAAGGAGGGGTGTTAATGTTGCAGTTTAAAAACTGTAGTGTAAAGCACCCTTCTGGCAAGACAGTGATGGAGTGAGTGATGGTGAGAGTTTTTCTTTTTCGGGCCACCCTGCCTTGGTGGGAATCGGCCAGTGTGATGATAAAAAAAAAAAATACCATGTGGTGCAATGGTACCTTATGGTACCATATGGTGTAGTGGTACCATATGGTACCATATGATGCAAAGGTACCATATGGTACATTGTACCATACAGTACAATGATACCATATGGTTCATTGTACCATATAGTACTGTTGTATTCAACACAATAAACACTAATATTTTCATTATTATTTTGTTTACAATAGTTGTTTACAACAAAAATATGCAAAACTATTGTATATTAGTAATGTTCTATTATATATTTACATTTGTACAGGAACTTTACGTGTTCCTTGAGGTGGATGACAAAGCACTTTGTCTCGGAAACTGTGGAGTCAGTAGCTAGCTTGCGTCGCCACTCACTCAGTCTTGGCTGGTGTCTCATACCACCAACAGCTATTGACCATATGGTACATGGTATCATATGTTACAGGTTACCATATGGTACATTGTACTATATGGTATAGGATACCATAGCAGTAACATGGATAACATATGGTGCAGGGTACCATATAGGTGTACGCATATGCAGGGTACCATATGGTACAGGGTACCATATGGCACAGGGTACCATATAGTACAGGGTACCATACAGTACAGGAATCCATATGGTACAGATACAGGGATAACTATGGAAATAAGTCCCCTGACTTTTTTGGGTTATCCTAGGATTTTATATGTATGCTGCTATGTATGATAATCTATGTAATTGTATTTCTGTACACCTGAATAAACTTACTCAAGTGCATGTGGCATCATAAGTAAGTTTATTTAGTTATACACAAATAAAGTTACATAGAATATCATACTTAGCAGCATATGTTTGGAGAACCTAGGATAACCCAAAAAAGTCAGACAGACTTGTTTCCATTAGGGTCCCTGTACCTTTCCATATGGTATAATGTACCATATGATGCAATGTACTGTATGGTACATTGTACCATGTGGTACCACTACCATATGATACCATTGTACCATATACCATTGTATGACATGGCACCATTGTACCATATGGCACAATGGTACCATATGGTTCAAAACCATAGAATTCATCTTCAGCTCCACTTCCATCAGTCTAAGAACTGTAAGTTGTGAAGAGGAGAGTCAGAATTCACCCGGAGAGTGAGTGGGGAGTGAGAGCTTCCTTGCCGCCAGGCACAATGAACAAAGCTACTTTGCCGGCGTTCCCACAATGCCATGCGGGAGTCCAGATTTTTTCTATGGTGTGCACACTGACCACCCAGACCCATTCTCTCAGATGTAGGCCTACCAGCCTTCTCGCGCTAAATTTGACGCCGCTAGAATTTTGGCATAGATCTACAGTTTTGACCCTGAACGTAAAGCCGTAGATCTACGGGACAGACCCTTAAAGGGTTAAAAAAAATAATATAGAAACCAGAAGGAAGGAAGGAAGGAAAGAATTAAACAAAGAATCAATGAAGACAAAGAAAGGTAGGTAGAAAGGAATGATGACACATTTACCTAGGATAACTACGTAACACAACTGTCTGCTACTACTATGAAGAAAACTGCTCAGAAGAGGTGTTTTGTCTGTGCACATACAAAAAAGAGGCCACAAAAATGCAGAGACACTCGTTTTATGTGTGAGGAGTGTAAAACACCATTGTGTATGAAACCATGTTTCAAAGAGTTCCACAAGCTGCAGAACTTCTAGGAACATATCCATTGACTACATTTGTATATATATTATAGAACAATAGTAATAAAAAAAATTTTGTATTTGTTTCTGTAAACAAGTTTTGTAAACAATATATTGATTATTATGTTTGTGGACTTAATGTGTTGTATACAGCGAGTGTATATATGTACACTGCACCTTTCTTTAGTCTCAAAGGCCACATATGTTACCTGAAAAAAAAAGTAGTGGAAAAAGCAAGATACCTTCGAATGGGAGTAAAAAATGTTTACCAGAGAGCAGCATTCGCCACTGTTGCCATACGCAGCTCATTTTCTGCCAACTTTACGCCTCTATTTTTTTTTTTGGGGGGGGGGGGGAGGCTTAAAACAATCAGAAAAATAATTTTAACATTTTCACAAGAAATTTTTTTTTTTTTTTTTCGAATATTTTTCGACACCAGGAGACACTTCAGGATTTGGGGTTTCCACAGTCAAAAGGTTAAGGTAAAAAAAAAAATTTTTTTTTTTGATACTTCTGGGTGTCTAGAATGGATTAATTCCATTTACATTATGGGGAAAATGGTTTTGGTTTTGGCCGATGGCTCTGGAATGGATTAGCCCTTTCAGGGTCCAAGGCCAAAATCTGAAGTGGTGCCCCAGTGCCCAAGAAATTTAAAAAAAAAGAAAAAAATTATTTTTTCTTACAGAATTAAAGATAATATTTTTGTGAAGGTAATAAAACAAAAAAAATTTCTGATCATTACTTACCGAGATACACGGGCGGGAAGTTGACCCAAAATGACCGGGTGGCGGCAACATCAGTGACTTCCGCAAAATCCCATTTTTTTATTTTATGTTTTTTATTCTTTTTTCTTTTCTTTTCTTTTCTAATTTTTTTCTTTTTCTAATAACATTTGTGGCCTGTGAGACCAGTATAATGTATATTGTATTAGTGTACACTCATTGTATTCAACACAATAACTGCACTAATTTGTTTATCATTATATTGCTTACAAAACTTGTTTACAAGTTTATTGTAAACAAAATGATGAAAATATTAGTGTGGTTATTGCGTTGAATGCAATGGTACCATATAGTACCATATGGTACAATGGTGCCACAGGGTGCAATGGTACTATATGGTGCAATGGCACCATATGATACAATGGTAAATGGTACGATGGAAAATTTTCTAGGGGTGATTACCTTTATGTACCTCAACATTACATGCTTACAAGTAAACTCATTGGGAGACAACCATATTGTTTACCGTAGTCACCCCGTGTAGACATGTGAGAAAACTTTACCACCCCTGGTCACGGCAAGTGGTTCCTTCGACCTCACAATCTTATCCATATCTATCCGAGACCAGTATGGATTGGATAGCACCCACAAGTACGGTGCTACTAATTAATTGTGGAGTGTATAGATTATATTTAACTGAATGAAGGGGGGGTGGGGTAGGTTACACATGGATATATCCATCAAGGAAAAACACTTGTACATAATCTCACCACTTACCAGATATTCTCTGGTGGTCACTTGATGTAGCTGGATCACCCATAACCTATCCAATTACAACATACCTAACTGGCCAGTATCAGTCTGCTATAACTAGAAGGGTTACTTAACTGTGGGTGATTGATACTCCGTATTTCCTCCATTCACCATCTCATTTCGATGTCCTGCTACACCGACACGGTTCTTATTCCAGCAGGACGAGGTATCCGTTGGTTTGTCCCGGTTTAGAAGTCGTGATTCCATAAAACTTCACTATCCTTGGTACGAGAATCACGCGTTCACTCGGAGCAGGGCGATCCCGCATTCTCTTAACTTAATGTTATTATCACTGATTACATTACCATTCACAAGACAATTTAACGTCTCATAATTATTATACACATTAGAGGTCACTCCATTAAGATCTGAGGCTGACGAGTGAGGATTAACTCAAGGGTATTTCCCCTGGACACACACCATGGCCTCGCACCAGTCACACCCGGTCGAACCATTATTCACTAATTTTACCACCTTTTTACGGTGGTCCCATAAATCACGTTCCCTCACTCTTCACCAGGAACAGTTACGACACTTCCTATTATGAAGTGAGGCCCATATTAATCCTTAGGCCGCCGTGAACGCCAATTTCCTGATCCCATGTTTTCACAGCCTCACTACATTCAAAACACTCCCACCCCCTCGTGCCCCAGCTCGACCTATACCCCCGCACATCTGTGCATGCGCAAAGGGAACTCTTGGTTCTGTCCTATTGTCAAATACATTTTTGACTTATATCGACACATTAAACACCTATTAGGCGCTATAGCTTCGGAAAATCAAAAAAATTTCCACAGATACAATATGGTACAATGGTATCATATGATACAATGGTACTATATGATGCAATGGTACCATATGGTGTAATGGTACCATATGGTACCATATGATGCAACGGCACCATATGGTACATTGTACCATACAGTACAATGATACCATATGGCTCATTGTACCTTATGATACTACAAAACGGAGATAAAACACCTCAATTATTGGGAGCGCTTGAGGTTCCTGAACCTGTATTCCCTGGAATGCAGGCGGGAGAGATGCATGATTATATACACCTGGAAAATCCTAGAGGAACTAGTACCGAACTTGCACACGAAAATCACTCACTACGAAAGCAAAAGACTTGGCAGACGATGCAACATCCCCCCAATGAAAAGCAGGGGTGTCACTAGCACGTTAAGAGACCATACAATAAGTGTCAGGGGCCCGAGACTGTTCAACTGCCTCCCAGCATACATAAGGGGGATTACCAACAGACCCGGTGGCCTGGTGGCTACAGCTCCCGCTTCACACACGGAGGGCCCGGGTTCGATTCCCGGCGGGTGGAAACATTTCGACACGTTTCCTTACACCTGTTGTCCTGTTCACCTAGCAGCAATAGGTACCTGGGTGTTAGTCGACTGGTGTGGGTCGCATCCTGGGGGACAAGATTAAGGACCCCAATGGAAATAAGTTAGACAGTCCTCGATGACGCACTGACTTTCTTGGGTTATCCTGGGTGGCTAACCCTCCGGGGTTAAAAATCCGAACGAAATCTTATCTTATCTTATCTTACCCCTGGCAATCTTCAAGCTGGCACTGGACAAGCACCTAAAGTTGGTTCCTGACCAGCCGAGCTGTGGCTCGTACGTTGGTTTGCATGCAGCCAGCAGCAACAGCCTGGTTGATCAGGCTCTGATCCACCAGGAGGCCTGGTCACAGACTGGGCCGCGGGGGCGTTGACCCCCGGAACTCTCTCCAGGTAAACTCCAGGTAAACAGTGGACCCCCGGATAACGATCAGCTCCCAACTCGACCAATTATGTAAGTTTATTTTTGTAAGTGCTTTTGTAGGTGTATTTTTAGGGGTCTGAAATGGACTAATCTAATTCACAATATTTCTTATGGGAACAAATTCGGTCTATAACGGCACCCAAACAGACTTCTGGATTGAAATAATATCGTTATGTGGGGGTCCACTGTATATGGCACTGTTGTATTCAACACAATAAACACACTAATATTTTCATTATAATTTTGTTTACAATAGTTGTTTACAACAAATATATGCAAAAATGTTGTATATTAGTAATGTTCTATTATATATTTACAAGTGTACAGGAACTTTACGTGTTCCTTGAATTGGAGGACAAAGCACTTTGTCTCGGAAACTGCGGAGTCAGTAGCTAGCTTGCGTCGCCACTCACTCAGTCTTGGCTGGTGTCTCATACCACCAACACCTATTGACCATATGGTACACAGTATCATATGTTACAGGGTACCATATGGTACATTGTACTATATGGTATAGGGTACCATGCAGTACGGGATAACATATGGAGCAGGGTACCATATGGTACAGGGTACAGGGTACCATTTGGTACAGGGTACCATTTGGTACAGGGTACCATATGGTACAGGGTACCATATGGTACAGGGTACCATATGGTACAGGGTACCTTATGGCACAGGGTACCTTATGGCACAGGGTACCATATGGTACAGGGTACCATACAGTACAGGACACCATATGGTACAGATACAGGGATAACTATGGAAATAAGTCACCCTGACTTTTTTGGGTTATCCTAGGATTTTATACGTATGCTGCTATGTATGATAATCTATGTAATTGTATTTCTGTACACCTGAATAAACTTACTCAAGTGCATTTGGCATCATAAGTAAGTTTATTTAGTTATATACAAATAAAGTTACATAGAATATCATACTTAGCAGCATATGTTTGGAGAACCTAGGATAACCCAAAAAAGTCAGACTTATTTCCATTAGGGTCCCTGTACCGTGTACCATATGGTATAATGTACCATATGGTACAATGTACTATATGGTACATTGTACCATGTGGTACCATTGTACTATATACCATTGTACCATATGATACCATTGTACCATATACCATTGTATGACATGGCACCATTGTACCATATGGTACCATTGTACCATATGGCACAATGGTATCATATGGTTCAAAACCATAGAATTAGTCTTCAGCTCCACTTCCATCAATCTTAGAACTGTAAGTTGTGAAGAGAGTCAGAATTCACCCGGAGAGTGAGTGGGGAGTGAGAGCTTCCTTGCCGCCAGGCACAATGAACAAAGCTACTTTGCGGCGTTCCCACAATGTCATGTGGGCGTCCAGATTTTTTCTATGGTGTGCACACTGACCACCCAGACCCATTCTCTCAGATGTAGGCCTACCAGCCTTCTCGGGCTAAATTTGACCCCGCTAGAATTTTGGCGTAGATCTATGGTTTGGACCCTGAATGTAAAGCCGTAGATCTATGGGACAGACCCTTAAAGGGTTAAACATGAAAACCAAGGGTCCACTGTACATGTTATGATTTAATAACAAATAATGGACAAACAAAACACTTGCCACTCGTAAGGTTAGGCAGACAAACTCTGACGACTTGTTATAATGATGACAGTGACGATAGTAGGTTGGTAGACAGCAACCACCCAGGGAAGTACTACCGTCCTGCCAGATGACTGTGAAACAAAAACCTGTAATTGTTTTGCATGATGGTAGGATTGCTGGTTTCTTTTTCTGTCTCATAAACACGCTAGATAACAGGGATATCTTGCTACTCCTACTTACACTTTGGTCACACTTCACAGACACGCACATGCATATATATATATACATACATCTAGGTTTTTCTCCTTTTTCTAAATAGCTCTTGTTCTTTTTTATTTCTTCTATTGTCCCTGGGGAAGTGGAAAAGAATCTTTCCTCCGTAAGCCATGCGTGTGTATGAGGCGAAAAAATCCCGGGGAGCAATGGGCTAGTAACCCCTTCTCCTGTATACAATTACTAAAAAAAGAAGAAAAAAAATTTTATAAAACGGGTTGTTTAAAATTTTGCGGGATGAGTGGGGATGACAAAAACAGATGATTGCTGATGTTTGAATAAAAAGAAGTTGGATGTCCTGGCCCTAGCAAAACAAAGTTTTGGGGGGTGGAGATTTCAGGGGGGGGAAATAAATGGGAAAAAATCTGGAGTACTGAGAGAGTTAGAAAAAAGGGAAGGGGGTGCGTAATGTTAAATATCATTTTGGGAAAGGGAAAAAAGGGAAAAATTGGGGAATGTGTAAATTCAAAATTTTGGGGGATTAAAGTAAATTTTTGGATGCAGAAGTGGGTCAAAATAAGGGGAAATGACCTGGGAAGAGAGGAATGCAGAGGAAGAGAGAGATTTTGGGAGTTTTTAAGTGAATGTATAGGGGCCTTTTAAACCCAAAAGGGAGAGAGTATTGGTAGGGGACTTGAATGCAAAAAAAAAATTTTTAAGAGAGGGTGTGGTAGGAAATTTTGGGGGTGCCAGGTGAAAGATAAGGGGAGCCCTTTGATTGAATTTTGTATAAAAAGGGGGTTTAAGTTATAGGTAATACATTTTTAAGAAAAAAAGGTAAATAAGTATACACATATGATGTAGGGGGAAATGACAGAGTTTGTTGGTTTTTATTGGTAATAAAAGCTGTTGAGTAAATTTAGGATGTACTGTTTATAGAGGGGGGCCCCAATAACAGATCACTTTCTATTGTAGCTCAGAGATAAAAGGAGATGGGATCAAGGAGAATAGAAGCATCGGGGAAGAGAGAGGTAAAGGGTTTTATAAACTAAAAGAGGAGGCAGTTAGGGTAAGATATAAACAGCTATTGGAGGATAGATGGGTTTAATGAGAGCATAGGCAATGGGGTCGAAGAGGTATGGGGTAGGTTTAAAAATGTAGTGTTAGAGTGTTCAGCAGAAGTTTGTGGTTACAGGAAAGTGGGTGCAGGAGGGAAGAGGAGCGATTGGTGGAATGATGATGTAAAGAGAGTAGTAAGGGAGAAAAAGTTAGCTATGAGAAGTTTTTACAAAGTAGAAGTGATGCAAGGAGGGAAGAGTATATGGAGAAAAAGAGAGAGGTTAAGAGAGTGGTAAAGGGAAATGTAAAAAGAGAGCAAATGAGAGAGTGGGTGAGATGTTATCAACAAATTTTGTTGAAAATAAGAAAAAGTTTTGGAGTGAGTTTAACAAGTTAAGAAAGCCTAGAGAACAAATGGATTTGTCAGTTAAAAATGGGAGAGGAGAGTTTAATAAATGGAGAGTTAGAGGTATTGGGAAGATGGAAGGAATATTTTGGGGAAATTGTTAAATGTTGATGAAGATAGGGAAGCTGTGATTTCGTTTTATAGGGCAAGGAGGGAATAACATCTTGTAGGAGTGAGGAAGAGCCAGTTGTGAGTGTGGGGGAAGTTCGTGAGGCAGTAGGTAAAATGAAAGGGGGTAAGCAGGGCCGGGATTGAGGGATAAAGATAGAAATGTTAAAAGCAGGTGGGGATATAGTTTTGGAGTGGTTGTGGGGCAATTGTTTAATAAATGTATGGAAGAGGGTAAGGTACCTAGGATTGGCAGAGAGAAAGCATAGTTCCTTTGTATAAAGGCAAAGGGGAAAAAAGAAGTGCAAAAATTATAGGGGGATAAGTCTGTTTGAGTGTACCTGGTAAAGTGTTTTTGTAAGTTATAATTGAAAGAATTAAGAGTAAGACGGAGATAATAGAGATGAACAGAGCTTTAGGAAGGTAGGGGTGTGTGGACCAGTGTTTACATTGAAACATATAAGTGAACAGTATTTAGATAAGGCTAAAGAGGTTCCTTTGTGCATTTATGGATTTGGAAAGGCGTATGACAGGGTGGATAGGGGGGCAATGTGGGAGATGTTGCAAGTGTATGGGGTAGGAGGTAGGTTACTGAAAGCAGTGAAGAGTTTTTACGAGGAAAGTGAGGCTCAAGTTAGAGTATGTAGGAAAGAGGGAAATTTTTTCCAGTAAAAGTAGGCCTTAGACAAGGATGTGTGATGTCACCGTGGTTGTTTAATATATTTATAGATGGGGTTGTAAGAGAAGTAAATGCGAGGGTCTTGGCAAGAGGCGTGGAGTTAAAAGATAAAGAATCACACACAAAGTGGGAGTTGTCACAGCTGCTCTTTGCTGATGACACTGTGCTCTTGGGAGATTCTGAAGAGAGTTGCAGAGATTGGTGGATGAATTTGGTAGGGTGTGCAAAAGAAGAAAATTAAAGGTGAATACAGGAAAGAGTAAGGTTATGAGGATAACAAAAAGATTAGGTGATGAAAGATTGAATATCAGATTGGAGGAGAGAGTATGGAGGAGGTGAACGTATTCAGATATTTGGGAGTGGACGTGTCAGCGGATGGGTCTATGAAAGATGAGGTGAATCATAGAATTGATGAGGGAAAAAGAGTGAGTGGTGCACTTAGGAGTCTGTGGAGACAAAGAACTTTGTCCTTGGAGGCAAAGAGGGGAATGTATGAGAGTATAGTTTTACCAACGCTCTTATATGGGTGTGAAGCGTGGGTGATGAATGTTGCAGCGAGGGAAGGCTGGAGGCAGTGGAGATGTCATGTCTGAGGGCAATGTGTGGTGTGAATATAATGCAGAGAATTCGTAGTTTGGAAGTTAGGAGGAGGTGCGGGATTACCAAAACTGTTGTCCAGAGGCTGAGGAAGGGTTGTTGAGGTGGTTCGGACATGTAGAGAGAATGGAGCGAAACAGAATGACTTCAAGAGTGTATCAGTCTGTAGTGGAAGGAAGGCGGGGTAGGGTCGGCCTAGGAAGGGTTGGAGGGAGGGGGTAAAGGAGGTTTTGTGTGCGAGGGGCTTGGACTTCCAGCAGGCATGCGTGAGCGTGTTTGATAGGAGTGAATGGAGACAAATGGTTTTTAATACTTGACGTGCTGTTGGAGTGTGAGCAAAGTAACATTTATGAAGGGATTCAGGGAAACCGGCAGGCCGGACTTGAGTCCTGGAGATGGGAAGTACAGTGCCTGCACTCTGAAGGAGGGGTGTTAATGTTGCAGTTTAAAAACTGTAGTGTAAAGCACCCTTCTGGCAAGACAGTGATGGAGTGAATGATGGTGAAAGTTTTTCTTTTTCGGGCCACCCTGCCTTGGTGGGAATCGGCCGGTGTGATAATAAAAAATAAAAATAAGTGACGATGATGATGGTGATGATAGCCATGCAGTTACTGATGACGGTTAAATGGAGGTGATTATATGGTGTGTAACTGCATGGCATGTTGAATCTAGTGTGTGGATTCTAACTCTTCACTGCCAGCATCGCTGCTGACATTGCTAGAGTCAGAGTTAGCAACAGAGTCAGATTCTGCCATGTATGTAGGTTCAGATGAGGTGGTAGGGGTAGCAGCAGGGGTAGTGGCAGGCTTCCTTGTGAAGAACATTGTGATGGGCAACTGAGACCATTTCCTCTTCATATCTTCAAACAGAGTTTTGTTGGTAATTATGCTCCTATCAGTGTCACTCATCACCTTCAAGGCCCTCAACATCAATTTGTCTGTGTTGTAAAAAAATTGTTTGAGCTGTGCTGTCATCTCATCGCTTGCCCTAGCTTTTCAAGGGTGAGGGCTTGAGGTTGATTGGCCTCAACAACACACTCTTCTTCTTCACTCTCACTCTCTGCCTGCACAATCTCTAACAATTCTTCATCATTTAGGCTCAGTGCATGTTCTTCAACCAGTTCTCTCACCTCACCCTCCTGCATGTCCTCGAACCCTTCACCACCAACTAGCCTTGCTAACTCCACAGTCTTCCTCATGGCTTTGTTAACCTCATCCTGGACCAAATCCAACAGATTCACACACACACACTGGACTGGCAGGCTACTGGTTGAAGGGGTAAGAGGGAGTTTAGTAGGGACACAGCAGGAAGCGTTTTCCCATACTTTTTTTCCCACATTTGTTTGGTAAATATGATTGGGCGGCTGGGCATTCGCGAATGTTCGAAGCTCGTGAAAGTGGAACTCACAAAAGTGGAGGGCTAACTGTATCCTATTTGTAACCTTTTTTGTTTTTAATGAGCTAGATTTTTTGACACACCGGCTGTCTCCCACCAAGGCAGGGTGACTTGAAATAGAAATGTATATAGGAGGAGGGTTACTAGCCCCTTGTTCCTGGCATTTTTAGCCGCTTCTTACGACACACATCGCTTTCGGAAGAAGGATTCCTCTCCGGTTTTCCATGGAGCATATGGTAGATATGAGCATTAAACTAATAGTTTTTCTACACTTAAGAATTATTAATTTTGATGCATAACTGAGGACATAATTTATTCCTGTAAGAATTATTAATTTTGATGCATAACTGAGGACATAATTTATTCCTGAAAGTTAATGTTTTATTGACATTAAGGGTCTGTTATTAGTTATCACCCAGATCTAGACCTTTTACAGTTCATCATTAACTATGGTGTTTAAAGTCAAAGATGGAGTCTGAGCACAGATTGCAGGTTGTGTCAGAAGCCTTGTGATGCTGGGTAGCATTTGGTAAGGAGAAGGAGAAGAGGTTCTATGATGCTACCTTTGGGGACCCCTAATTTAATTGGTCAGGTAATTAGTTCTCCATGGAAAAGTGGAACAGAATTCTTCCTCCGTAAGTCATGCATGTCGTAAGAGGTGACTAAAATGCCGGGAGCAAGGGGCTAGTAACCCCTTCCCATATATATATTACCAAATTTAAAAAAGAGAAACTTTAGTTTTTCTTTTTAGGTCACCCTGCCTTGGTGGGATACTGCCAGTTTATTAAAAAAAAATAGGGA
Organism: Cherax quadricarinatus; assembly: GCF_026875155.1. Lineage (NCBI taxonomy): Eukaryota > Metazoa > Arthropoda > Malacostraca > Decapoda > Parastacidae > Cherax > Cherax quadricarinatus. Next base: position 86,106,002 of record NC_069401.1, on the reverse strand, counting down.
AGTGCCATTTATGACTTGCTGTTGTCTGTTTAAGTAGGATTTGATGTAGCTGTATAGGGGCCTTCTTGGTCTATTTATTTATTTATTTATTTTATGTATTTGCAAACAGTACACTGAGATTTTATATTTACAATAGTGGGTTGCAATGCAAAGAGAACCTCTATTATGCCTAGGCATTATGGGCCAACTTAACATTATTGGCTTACAGTCTACTTAATACTAAGAAGTAGTATATCATAGTTGTACAGTAGGAAAGTAATTATTTCATAGTTGTACAGTAGAATATTAATTATAAATGAATCAAAATTTGTATAATACAAAGATATATTTATATTTGAAAATGTTTTTTGTGAAAACAATGATTCAATTATATTCCTGTCAACAATGGATAAAAGGTTCAATGTGATTGTTTCAGTTATGTGGGAGTACATAGGTGAGTAAGTGTGTACTGAGTATTTAGCATTTAGTCTAGGGTGATTAAGTGGCTTTTGAGAAGAGTCTTAAATTGATTTTCAGATTGAGTTACTTTAATATCTTCTGGTAATGAATTCCATATTTTGGGGCCCTTTATGTGCATCGAGTTTTTACACAGTGTGATATGGACACGAGCTATATCAAAATGAGATCTTTGCAAAAAAAGTGCATTATGGTTAACTGTATAAAAATTCTCATTTAGGTCAAAAAGAATTCCAGTAGGAGACCTCTTTCAAGTGCTGCATAATCTGTGCCAAGCATTTTTATGATTGCATCACTAGTACTTATTTTTTTATCCGAATCCAAATTAGCAAGGAGTAAACACATTGATAACATATGAGTACAGTTGCCTGTGGATCACTTCTTTTAGATTATTATTACAAGCTTGTTTTCCAGTGAATATTTTGGTTGGGAAACGTGCATCTGAATAGAAAGGATTCAGTTCAGTATTACTTCTTTTTGTTAAATGTGTAAATGAGAAATATAAAAATAATGTGTATTATTGTGATTAACATCATCAGGTGGTATAGGATGTGTGAGTGATTCATATGATATCTGGAAATGCTGTGAAAATATTTGGGGAGAGGAACTGAAAGACGTGGTGATCAAGAGAGGCAAGATGGGAGGTTTTGTGGGTATCCGGCCAGACAGCGGAGACCCACCAACTGTGACACTCAAGGTAAACTTTATATTGATGTGCACTACTCTAAACTACCTGGTATATATAGCCTACTTTCTCTTATTATATATAGTGAAAGTTGTTACTCAGATCTTCCAGTAATTCATGTCAGATTTTTTTTTAACAAACCAGCCATATCCCACCGAAGCAGGGTGACCCAAAAAGAAAAACAAAAGCTTTTCTTTTTCTTCTTTCTTTCTTTCTTTCAACAAACCAGCCATATCCCATCGAAGCAGGGTGACCCAAAAAGAAAAACAAAAGCTTTTCTTTTTCTTCTTTCTTTCTTTCTTTCAACAAACCAGCCATATCCCATCGAAGCAGGGTGACCCAAAAAGAAAAACAAAGCTTTTCTTTTTCTTCTTTCTTTCTTTCTTTCAACAAACCAGCCATATCCCATCGAAGCAGGGTGACCCAAAAAGAAAAACAAAAGCTTTTCTTTTTCTTCTTTCTTTCTTTCTTTCAACAAACCAGCCATATCCCATCGAAGCAGGGTGACCCAAAAAGAAAAACAAAAGCTTTTCTTTTTCTTCTTTCTTCTTTCTTTCAACAAACCAGCCATATCCCATCGAAGCAGGGTGACCCAAAAAGAAAAACAAAAGCTTTTCTTTTTCTTCTTTCTTTCTTTCTTTCAACAAACCAGCCATATCCCATCGAAGCAGGGTGGCCTAAAAAGAAAAACAAAAATTTTTCTTTTTAACTTTATTAATGTATACATGAGAAGGGGTTATTAGCCCCTTGCTCCCAGCATGTAAGTCTCCTCTTACGACACGCATGGCTTACTGAGGAAGAATTCTTTTCCACTTCCCCATGGAGTCATGTCAGATTTAACTTTGCAAATGTTAGTTCAATAATATTTTAACCACTAATTTTAATAGTCACTAATTCTCTAAGAAAATTAGAAAATTTCTTACATTTATTTTAAAAATAGAATGTACTGATGTGTAATATGCTGTATGAGACTTAATGTTTAGAAGAACTTAATGATATAAAAACAATAAGAAGTGTTCAGATGAAAAAATGTGAAGCATAGGAGACCACAAGGTGGCATCAGTAATCAGATTTTATACTTTTATACTGCAAACTGCAGTAAATGATCAAACTATGGAGGAATATTTTTTATTTAATACTCTATTCCAGTTTCAAAATTTTCTTCTTTGACTTTTTAGTAACTGAATATAGAAGGGGTTGCTAGCCCCTTGCTCTTGGCATTTTTTAAAAAATTCATATTCAAGTTTATTTCCACATTATACATTGTTTATTATAGGTAGTATGCTGGTAGACAGCAACCACCCAGGGAGGTACTACCGTCCTGCCAAGTGAGTGTAAAACTGAAGCCTGTAATTGTTTTACATGATGGTAGGATTGCTGGTGTCTTTTTTCTGTCTCATAAACATGCAAGATTTCAGGTATGTCTTGCTACTTCTACTTACACTTAGGTCACACTACACATACATGTACAAGCATATATATACACACCCCTCTGGGTTTTCTTCTATTTTCTTTCTAGTTCTTGTTCTTGTTTATTTCCTCTTATCTCCATGGGGAAGTGGAACAGAATTCTTCTTCCATAAGCCATGCGTGTTGTAAGAGGCGACTAAAATGCCGTGAGCAAGGGGCTAGTAACCCCTTCTCCTGTATAAATTACTAAATTTAAAAAGAGAAACTTTTGTTTTTCTTTTTGGGCCACCCTGCCTTGGTGGGATATGGCCGGTTTGTTGAAAAAAAAAAACATTGTTTATACAGAAATGGGAACAATTCAATACAAGCGGAAAGCCCATGGTTATGCAGAGCATTTGGGCAAGCCTAAGCCTAACTTAAGACCACAAGGGCAGTAAACATTACATGTATGTATTTAAGGACCTTAAATGTAGAAAGGAAGAAAGGTTTATGAAGGACGAGGTTAACCATAGAATTGATGAAGGAAAAAATGATGGGTGGTGCATTGAGGTATCTGTGGAGACAAAGTACATTATCCATGGAGGTAAAGAAGGGAATGTATGAGAATATAGTGGTGCAGCATGTATGTATGAGAATATAGTGGTGCAGCATTCACAACCCATGATTAACAGCATGGGTTGTGAATGCTGCAGCAAGGAGGAGGCTGGAGGCAGTGGAGATGTTGCATCTAAGGGCAATGTGTGGTGTAAATATTACGCAGAAAATTCGTAGTGTGGAAATTAGGAGGAGGTGTGACGTTACTAAAAGTATTATTCGGAGGGCTGAGGAGGGGTTGTTGAGGTGATTTGGTCATTTAGAGAGGATGGAGCAAATTAGGATGAATTGGAGGGTATATAAATCTGTAGTAGAGGGGAGAAGGGTAGGGGTCATCCTAGGAAAAGATGGAGAGAGGAGGGTAAAAGAGGTTTTGTGTGCAAGGAGCTTGGACATACAGCAGGCATGTATGAGCATGTTAGATAGAAGTGATTGGAAGTGAATGGTTTTTGGACTTGACAAGCTGTTGGAATGTGAACTGGGTAATATTTTGTGAAGGGATTCAAGGAAACTTCTTAGCTGGACTTGAGTCCTGGAGGTGGAAAGTACAATGCCTGAACTTTTAAGGAGAGGTTTGGGATATTAGCTGTTTGGAGTGACATCTAAACTGTCGTATCTGCACACCTTTGCAAAGACAGTGATTATGTGTGAATGACGGTGAAAGTGTTTCTTTTTGGGTCACCCTGCCTTGGTGGGAAATGGCTGATAAAAAAATATATTTTTTGCTTAAATTGATTGACATGACTGTCTCAAATTTTTTACTTTAACATTGTCTTTCCTGCCAGTGATGATGGCCACTTAATGTTAATGACTCATATAAAATATTTTAAGTCAGACATTCTTTGTTTGTGTGTTTAACTAATTTCTTGTCAGTAAATATACATTCTTTCTTTCAGTGTTTAGAAATTTTTGGTAAAGTATTTGGAACCACTGAAAATTCCAAAGGCTACAAACTTCTACCCCCGTATGTGAGAGTGATTCAAGGTGATGGTATATCATACAAGACTTTAGGTTGGTAATTACTTGTTTTTATGTATAATTGCTGTATAGTATCTGACCTTAACCAGCATAGAGATTAATTATTAAATATATTAAAGTCCTTTAACCCCTTATCTGTCCAAACCTCAGTCGACATTTTCACTGCTAGTGCTCCAAACGTAGGTTAGCATTTTATTTTTCCTGCCTCCAAATTTGGCACAATAGGCCTGATAGGCCCAGGCAGTATAGAATATGTCTTAACACTCAGTGTGTGCAGTATTAAAAATATCTGGGAGCACCAGTTCAATTGAATGCCAGCTAGAGTAAACAGTGTGGCAACTCCCAGGGATTTACTAATGCCATGTCATATTAACATTCCCCTTTTAAGAGGAGAGTGATGTTGACCCCAAGTTTAGTGGCTGTGAGATGGATGTTACCACAAGTGGTCGAGGAAATATCAAAAACCTAGATAATAACCCATGTGCGATATTTGTGCAACATTCTCTGTTTTGATACCACTGGTAGTCTCATCCTTTCGGAATGTCCTATAACCTATGCCCTAATTAAAAGAGAAATGATTCTGTAACGTGTAGTATGTGTTCAGCAAGCCAGCTGGCTGGTTTGGTGGCTGGCTGACTGACTGGCTAGCTCTCTCTTAGCCCCAGTCTGTCTCAATCTTTCTCTCCACCTGTCTTTGTCCCTGAGCCGCTCATAAACCAGAATCAGAGACTAAGTAAGTTTACAGTGGTCCCTCAATTATTGTCGTTAATCCGTTCCTGGAAGTGCGACGATTATCGAAATAGACGATTTTCGAATCAATTTTCCCCATAAGAAATAATGTAAATACAATTAATCCGTTCCTGACACCCAGAAGTATTAAAACAAAACAATTTTTTACATGAAATATAGATCTAGTACATAAACAATACAATGGGACATGATGAATGAAACATTAACAGCATAACACTTACCTTTATTGGCGATTCTCGATTCTTCTTAGTGTATGGAAGACTGGAGGAGGAGAGACATTAAATTACTGTTTGGAAGGGGAATCCCCTTCCATCAACACCTCAGGTACCAAGTCCTTGTCTGGGGTTACATACTTCTCTTCTCTGTTTCTTAATGCCACTAAGACCAGCTTGAGAGTCACTAAATCTGTGGACTAAAATCCAAGGGTATTAAAAGAGGATAACATCAAAGCTGCTTTCATAGAAAACCTGGAAGCTTTCTACAACAGATGGGAACATAAAAAGTCTGGGCTGAATGGTACTGCCCTTGATACTGGCCATGTAGTCAGAAACTGTAAGGCTGGAGGTGATGCCCTGGTAGTCAGTAAATGTGGGGCAGATAGTGCTGTCCTGGGAGACAGTAATGGTAAAGCTGGAGGTGCTGTCCTGGGAGACAGTAATGGTGAAGTTGGAGGTGCTGTCCTGGGAGACAGTAATGGTGAAGCTGGAGGTGCTGTCCTGGGAGACAGTAATGGTGAAGCTGGAGGTGTTGTCCTGGGAGACGGTAATGGTGAAGCTGGAGGTGCTGTCCTGGGAGACAGTAATGGTGAAGCTGGAGGTGCTGTCCTGGGAGACAGTAATGGTGAAGCTGGAGGTGTTGTCCTGGGAGACTAATGGTGAAGCTGGAGATTTTGTCCAGGTAGTCGGGAATTATACGCAGGAAGGAATACATATAAATGACCTCATAGGAGACAGGAGCCGTAGTGGGGAAACAAGTGTAGTCAAAGATAAGATAAAACCAATATTGCAAACTAGAAATACCACAGGAAATAGCAAACAAGAGGACTCCACTAGCAATAGTGAGGATATATTACCAAAAACAACTGGTGGGAGCTCCATTGTTGGTGCTAGGGAGGATAGGAATAAGACAGGTAAACATGCACCAACAGGGAATACAGTCACAGAAACCCAAGGCAAACGGAAACCAAGCCTGTGCACATACTATGCACTTGGTATCTGCAGACATGGGAAATCTGGAAAAACAGACTGGACGTGCAACTATGACCACCCTAGAAAATGCCGTGCCCATATGACAACAGGAAAATGCAAACTCCCTTCCTGTAAGCTTTTTCACCCTGAAATGTGTACCTCTTCAGTACAGGAAAGACTGTGCTATAACTTAAATTGCCAGGCACACCATCTAAAGGGGACAAAAAGATACAAAACATCCAGGCCATGGGAAAACCTGGGTAGCCACAGCCACTCAAGAGGGAGAGGTTTTATAGTGCCAGGAAGGAAAAAAAACTGGCAGGAAATGGCAGAAATCGTACACCAAATCCAGTCATTCCTGGAGTGGAACCACAGTCGATGGCCTCCACTTCAAACCAACAGATACAGATACTAATGCCGGAGAAAAAAAAAACAGTACCAACAATACCACCAGTCCGATGACATTCTTTGCAAATATACAGGGTCTAAAGCCAGCAACAAACAACAAAATACCTTTCATCTGTGGACTGCTTGCAGAGGCAAAGGCAATGTTCGCGGCTTTCACCGAGACCCACATAAAGGATCACTTGGACAACGAAATATGGATTCCAGGTTACAGCCTATACAGATGTGACAGAGTGAACAGACAAAAGGGGGGGGTGGTTGGCCTGTACATTGCAGAGTCACTTGTTTGCACAGAACTGCTTAATGCCTCAAATGATGTAGTGGAAGTTTTAGCAGTAAAGGTCGAGAACCAAAACCTAGTCATTGTGGTAGTCTACAAGCCTCCGGATGCAACATCCCAGCAATTCCAGGAACAGCTGTTAAAAATTGACCCCTGTCTGGAAAATCTTCCAGCTCCTGCACCCAACATCTTGCTCCTGGGGGATTTCAACTTAAGGCACCTAAAATGGAGGAATATAGCAAATAATATTGTTGCAGTAATAACACCAGGAGGCAGCTCTGATGAAAACTCACACTCACACAAGCTTTTAAATCTCTGCACAAAATTCAATTTAAACCAGCAAATAATAGAGCCTACTAGACTGGAGAATACACTAGACCTCATCTTCACTAACAATGATGATCTGATAAGAAATGACACCATATCAAAAACAATATACTCAGATCACAACATAATTGAGGTTCAGACATGTATGCGCGGAGCCCCAGACCGACATAATGAGACTAGTCATGAGGGAGCATTCACCAAATTCAACTTCAATAACAAAAACATAAAGTGGGACCAAGTAAACCAAGTCCTAACCGATATAAGCTGGGAAGATATACTAAGCAACACAGACCCCAACTTATGCCTAGAACAGATTAACTTGGTGGCACTCGATGTATGCACAAGGCTTATTCCTCTAAGAAAAAGGAGTAGTAGATGCAAAATAGAAAGAGACAGGTGCTCCCTTTACAGGCGACGGAAAGGAATAACAGAGCGGCTAAAAGAGGTCAATATATCTGAAATGCGTAGGGAGACACTGGTCAGAGAAATAGCAAGCATCGAACCTAAGCTAAAGGAATCTTAAAGGAGTCAGGAATCGCGGGAAGAACTAAAAGCCATAAATGAAATCGAAAGAAACCCAAAGTATTTCTTCTCCTGTGCCAAATCAAAGTCGAGAACAACGTCCAGTATTGGGTCCCTACTTAAACAAGATGGGTCCTACACAGATGACAGCAAGGAAATGAGTGAGCTACTTAAGTCCCAGTATGACTCAGTTTTTAGCAAGCCGCTAACCAGACTGAGAGTCAAAGATCAAAATTAATTTTTTATGAGAGAGCCACAGAATTTGGTTAACACAAGCCTATCCGATGTTATCCTGACGCCAAATGACGTCGAATAGGCGATAAATGACATGCCCATGCACTCTGCCCCAGGGCCAGACTCATGGAACTCCGTGTTCATCAAGAACTGCAAGAAGCCCCTATCACGAGCCTTTACCATCCTATGGAGAGGGAGCATGGACACTGGGGTCGTCCCACAGTTACTAAAAACAACAGACATAGCCCCACTCCACAAAGGGGGCAGTAAAGCAACAGCAAAGAACTACAGTGGACCCCCGCATAACGATGGCATCACATAGCGATTTTTCCGCATAACGATTACTTTTATCGCAAAATTTTTGCCGCGCATACCGATTAAAAACCCGCTTACCGATTTTCGTCCGAGACGCGTCCAATGTGCCCTCAGCCAGCCTCACATGTGCCGCCCCGTCCCATTGTTTACCAGCCAGCCTCCGCGGTAACATCCAAGCATACACTCGGAATATTTCGTATTATTACAGTATTTTCGGTGCGTTTCTGGAAAAAAAATGACCAGGGGCCCCCAAAAAAAGCTTCTAGTCCCAAAACCCTACACCTCAAAGGGTAAAAATTTTCATAGAGAGAAGAAAGAGAAAATTTGATAAGTATGAAGTGGAGTGCTTACCCGACCTGTCAAGCTGTACAAAAACCCCCCAATCAACCATCGCTACTATTGTGGGCCCAGAAAGACAATAAGGGGAAGCTGTTTTTGCCAAAAGGGTTTTCAACTGTGTTTTCGAAACAAAGATCGAATGATGGAAGATGTTGAGAAAATCTTTTGGGTGGGAAAAAATAAAAAAACGTAGCAGGAGATAGCTCTCTAAACGATAATGTGAAAAGGCGGGAAGTTGCATGGGTTTTAAATTTAAAAAAAAATGCCTGCAACTGTGATGATGTGAGTAAATTTAAGGCCAAAAAAGGTTTGGGTTTGGAGATTTAAGAAGTTTTAGGGCATCAAGTGTGTAAGGCATGGTGAGGCTCCCAGTTGGACAAAAAGGGGTTGAAAAATATTGCAGGAATTCAAGGAACTAGAAACGAAGGACTGAAACCTGAAAAGTGTTTAATTGTGATGAAACGGGGCCTGTTCGGGAAAAGAAAATGCCAACAGGACCTACATTACTCAGGAGGAAAAGGACCCCAGACTAAGCCTATGAAAGACAGGCTTATTTTGTTGATGGTCCCAAGCTACGGTGATTGCCAAAGTGAACCCTTTTATTGTGTATCACTCTGAAACCCCCGGGGGTTCAGGCAAAAAAATGTCCTCAAGGAAAATTTGTGTTTTGCTGTGGGGGGCAAACAGTAAGGCGGGGGTCACTGGGGAATTTTTCTTAACGGGTTACAATGCATTTGCCCCCAATGTAAAAAATTTCCCTAACTGAAAAAAAAAATTAAAACTTAAGGGGGCCTCCGGGGGTTTTGCAATCCCTGGTCATTACAGACGGGGCAGAGCGCTTTATGGGGACATGAGCTTCATTAAGGTGAAGTTTTTTGCCTCCAAATCCCATCCTTCCTGCAGCCCATGGCCAGCAGGTATTTCCAATTTCAAGAAACTGTACACAAAAGCTCTGTTTGAAAGGTGCTTTTAATGACCTAAAAACTAAACTGACTTAAGAGAGTTTTGGAGGATCATTTAAACCCAATTGTGTAAACCTTATAGGTAAGGTTGGGAGGAAGTGACAAGAGGCCCTTTGAACTCTGCTTGGAAAAAAAACTGGGGCCAGAATGTTAGAAAAGGGTTTTTAAAGGGGTTTGGGGCTAACCCTGAAAACCCTGTGCCAGTTGAGGAACCCATTGTGGCATTGGGAAATCCTTGGGGTTGGAGTTTAGTGGGGGGGATTGGAAGAGTTGGTGGAGGAGGCAATGAAAACAAACCAGTGAGCTGAAGAAAAAATTCAAGAGCAAGGGGGCCAGCCTAGAAACGGTTTCAAGGGGGGGAGGAGAAATTGAAAAGTTGCCTACTAAAAAGATAAAGGAAATCTGTGCAAAGTGGCTTGAAGTGAAAACCCTTCAGGATGAAAATCCCCTCACACAGCTATTGCAAGCCGTGTGGTGATTATTACACTGACAATGTTGTGAAAAATTTAGGCAAGTCATAAAAGGAACGAGGTACAGGCCATATGGACAGATATTTGTGCGAAAGAATCCAGTGACTCTGAAGCTGGCCCCATGGCATTAAAAGAAAAGGGGAAATAACCCCCGAAAAGGACTTACTACCCCAAGTCCAATGGAAGGGGATTCCCCCTTTTAAACAGAAAGTAATGCCTCCCCCCCCTCCCCTCCCATCAATCATCACCCGATCTTAAAAAAAGTAAGTGTATTTAATTTGCATGCCTTTTTCGTTTGGTGTATTAAAAATTAAAAAATTTCATGTGGTAAAAAATTTTTTTTCATACTTTTTTTGGGGGTCTTTCGGATTAATTTTTTTTTCCCTTATTTCTTATGGGGAAAATTCATTCGCCCTAAAAGATTATTTGCATAACGATGAGCCCTCTTGCCCGGGTTAAAAAAGTTTTAAAGGGGGCCCCGTACAGACCCATACAAAATCCCATTCAAAAAATCTTTGAAAGGGTCCCAAGAACAAATCACCCCCCATCTACAAACCCCTCGTTCACAACCCCGGGAAATGGTTTTGAACAGGTCGCTCCGTCGTCTCAACTATTGGACACTACGACAAAGTCCTAGATGCATAAAGACAAAAAGAAGCAATGTAAAATATACAGACTTTGCAAAAGCCTTCGACAAGTGTGACCATGGCGTAATGAGACAAAATGGGTGCTAAAGGAATAACAGGAAAAGTCGGTCGATGGATCTATAATTTCCCCACTAAAAGAACACAGAGAATAGTAATCACAGAGTAAAAACCAGGAGCTACGGTTTAAAAACCTGTTCCCAAGGCACAGTAAATCGCTCCCATCTTGTTCCCTCTTTAATCGGGCTGACAAGGATGTCAGCCACAGCACCGTGTCTTCCTTTGCGACACACCCGAATCGCAGACAGTGTCTTCCCTTGCGACACTGCAAGGGCCCCGGCGGGCATCAACCAAATTTTCAGTGGGGTCAGAAAACAATATGAATTCAAAGTGGAAATTTCAATTATCAATTTTGGGAACACGAGGAAAAAAAATCTTTATCAGGTACAAAACAAATTCTGGCACAAAAAAGAGCGAAACCCAACTCAAAGACTGGGAAATGATATGTCGGAGGATCTCACCTTCAAGGACCATAACATTGTATAAACGCATCTGCTGAAAAATGACAGGATGGATAATGAAACCCTTTAAAAATAGAGAGGCCAAGCCCTGATGACACTCTTCAGGGCACTTGTTCTATCTGGTGGAATATTGCTGCAACTAAAAAGCACCTTCAAGGGAGGTGAAATTGCTGACCTAGAAAATGTACAGAGAACCTTTACGGGACGCATAACGGGATAAAACACCCGAATTACTGGGAGCGGGTTGGGTTTGTAAACCTGATTCCCCGGAACGCAGGCGGAGAGAACTAAAATACCCCGGGAAAAATCCAAGGGGACTAGTACCAACTTGCACACAAAAAATCCCTCACCACGAAAGCAAAGACTGGAACGATCAACACCCCCCCCCTGAAAGCAGGGGGTCCCCAGCCGTTAAGAGACCATACAAAAAGTTCAGGGGCCCGGACGTTCAACTGCTTCCACAACAAAAGGGGGGGATTCCCCAACGACCCCTGCGGGTTTCAAGCTGGCACGGGACAAGCACCTAAAGTCGGTTCCTGACCACCCGGGCGTGGCTGGGTTTTTTTTGGTGCAGCCACAAAACAGCCGGGTTGATCGGTCTGATCCCCCGGGGCCCTGGTCCCGAGGGGGGGGGCCGGGGGCGTTCCCCCCGGAACTCCTCCAGGTAAACTCCAGGTAAGCTAAGTAGCAAATTTTTATTCAAAGGAAAATTGTACTATTTCCCTTTTAAAAGTCAAAATTTTAGTCTAATCAGTGTTAAGTTGAATTTAATAATTCATCATGGGGAAAATGAGGAAATTTAATAAGAAACAAACAAGGGAAATATGGAAAAAAGAAAGCATCACTACAGGCTAAGAAAGTTCATGTCCCAAAGGGCATATAATAAGTGTTTTGGAATTAATGAATCAAGAAACTTGAAACTGAGTTTTAAAATTTGTATTTGATGCTTGGTAATAGATATGATTCATGCGATTATTTTACAACAAATGAAGGAGTTTTGTTAGTAAACTGTGTAGATGAGAGAAGTAATCGTATTATAATTAGAGGAAAAGTTTCTTTCTTGTAAAGTCGGGCCGAAAAAAAATTAAAAATGTGAAAAACCCAGGCTTTAATCATTAAATGTTTTTGCCAAAACCCCCCGAATATGTTTCCCCTGTGTTTAACCCTGGGGAAAACTGGGGGGAATTTTTTGGTCAATTTTTAAAGCAGCTGTGCAGACGGGAGTGACCACCCGTGTAACAAAATTTTTTTTTACCCAAAGGACAGGTAAGAGGAGATTCTCACATACCTACAACCTTTCCCAATGTAAATGACCTTACAAGGAAAGCATTTTGATTTGTTGAAGCACTTATGGAATATAGAATAAAGGGTTGGATTGTAAATATCATTTTTAAATTTTAAAATCTCCAATAAACAAAGGTTTCAGCAATTTAGAGGTAAACGGAGAGCACTCTAAAAAATTTAAGTAATAAATATAATCTAAAGGAAAAGGGTTTATTGTTGCCAGGTCAGAATAAAAAAAACATAAACACTTAAATGGCCCCCAACAATATCAAAAGGGTTTTTTTGGTCGGGAGGAAATAAACTAGGTCTAAAAAATTAATTTTTCAGTTGCAGACCAGCAACTAACCCTTTTAAAGATGCAACACAGATAACTCTGAGGTACTTTCAAGTTTCCAAAAAGGGAAAAAAATTTTCCCATTTTAATTTTAAAAAAATTCATTTCTAAAAAATTTTTGCATAGGTCTATCAAGTACAGGAATCAAAAATAATGTTTCTCCACAAGGAAGAAGAATAAATACCCTCCTATGGAGCCCAGTTAAAAAGAAAACCATCAAAGAAAAGGGAGATTGTCTCTTCTGTAAGGGTCCATTTTTTAAGAATTGAATTTCAATTCTGGAAAAAAAATTGAAGATGGAGGAACAAGGTTTATTGTTTTGGGCCCCGGGGGTTAAAAAAGTCGAAAGTGGTTTTTAATAGTTCCTTTAAAAGGAAAAATTTTATGTTTAAAAAAAATCCCTTTTAAACCCTTATTAACCGGGGCCAACTCTTTCTTAAAATAAATGTCTTTTGGTTAAAAACTGGGAGCCTACCCTTTAAAAATTTCTTTTTCCCCCAAAAAAACCTTTTTGGGATGTTTTTAAACCCCGGTTGGGGGTGGAAAAAAAAAGGGTTTATAAGTAGATGACTAAAAAATTTTAAGTGGGCTTGAAAAAAAAACTCCCCTTTTTAAATTTCACCTTTTGTAAGAAGTTCAGCCCAAAAAGTTTTTTTTGGGTTAAATGCCCCCTTTTTTAAAGGGGTTTGAATTTTCACCCTTTTTAAACTGCAGGGGGTTTTAAAATTTTTAATTTTTTTAATTCTGAAAAAAACACAAAAAAAAATTTTGGGGGGGGAATTAATTGGTGATTAGAAAAAATTCCAGTGTTGGAGTTCCCACGCCAGGTGGCCAATCCAAATGGGAAAAATGTACTCCACATTTTTTGTGATGCTTCAAAATTGGCATATGGAGCAGTTGCTTATCTTCAATGTAATAGTGTTATTTCTCTTGTTATGTCTAAGTCTAAAGTGTCTCCAATTAAATCACGTACCTTACCTCATTTGGGAATTAACAGCCATTTATGTAGGTTCAAATTAGCTAATTATATAAGAAATAAGTTGCAGGAGATTAATATTAGCGACACTGTAATTTGGTCTGATAATGAGGTATCCTTATAATGGATTCGTAATGGAAACAGTAAAATTGTGTACGTACAAAACAGAGTCGCTGAAATTAATCAGATGCAAGAGAAGTATAATAGTTTGGGTCAGCATATGTTAACATTTAATCATATACCTGGTGAGGAGAATCCAGCTGATTTCTTGTCTCGAGGTTTACCTTATGCTAAATTTGTAAATGCTGTATCATGGTTTAAAGACCGAGCTGGTTGGTAAATAAAGCTAATTGGCCTGTACAAAAGGCGTATATTGCTCCTGTTGAAATTACTGTGACCACCGCTCCAAGTTTGTCCTTCCTTAGCCATTGATATAAATAGGTATTCTTCTTTACCCAAACTAATCAATGTAACTAAATTGGTGTTTAAATTTCTAAACAAGATGAATATTTCATATAAGTTTTCACATCCTCTTGAATATTGGATAAAGAGGGTACAGGAGGAAATCTATGGAAATGAGATTAAATTGATGATGGAAAGAAAAATTGTGAAAGGTTCTATAATAGAGAAATTGGGGCTGTATTTAGAGAACAATGTAATTAGGTGCAGAGGTAGGTTACAAAATGCTGAATTGGTGATTATGCTAAACACCCTATCTTACTGCCCAAAACTCATCATCTAACAAATTTGATTGTTCTAAATGCCCATAAAAATGTAATGCATGGTGGGGTACAAATACCTTAACCCTTCGGGCCCAAGGGCCCAAAATCTGAAGGGGTGAAAAGTGTCAAAAAATTTTTGAAAAAAAAAAATTATTTTTTTTACAGAATTAAAGAGCTATTTTTGTGAAGGAAATAAGAAAAAAAAAAAATTTCGATAGACTTACGAGTCGTCCCAAGAAATTTTGTCAAAAATGATTGGGTGGCGGCAACATCGGAATTTCCCACATCGGCATTACATTATTTAGGGGTTTTTTAATTTTTTCTTTTCTTTTCCTTTTTTTCTTTTCTACAAACATTCGGGCCTGAGAGACCAATACGTGTATAATGAAATATATAAATCATTTATTGAACACAAAACCGCCTAAATTTTATTATATATTTTTGTTTACCACTGTTTTATTACAAAAAACATGCAAAAATCTTGTAAAATTTACTAATGTTCTATCATATATTTACATATTTCAATAGGGGGAAGGTTTTAGAACTGCGGGAGCTTGTGGAACTCTTGAAACAAGGCCCCAGCACAGGGGCCCCTTTAATTCCTACACAAAAACCCGAGTGTCTTTGCGTTTTGTTCCCCATCGTTTTGTTTGTGCACGAAATGCATCTCTTCTGAGAAAAATTTCTTCTGGTTGAAGGAAGCTGTTTTTTAAAAAATGATCACCCCCCCCCCCCCCCCCCCCCCCCCAAAAAACGCTTGGGTATACCCTGGTAATTGAGGACCTGTTGTATAACAGGTGTTTTACCGGTACTTCTTAGGGGTTTTGTTGACAAAGACAAACAAAATTTTTTCCCATACGGTGGTCTGTTGCCATTCTTTATTTGGTAATATTTATGCATTGAGTGAAATGCCCTGGTGGAAAAAGTTTCGTACCATTTGTAATTTTAGAACACAGTCAACAAAACCAATCTCTGTCACATTTTCAACCAAAGCGATTTTTTTGTGTATTCAATCATGCCCTGGTTTCCAAATACTTTTCATTAGTCATTGATCAACTTTGCCATGTCTTGCTTTCATTCGGGGGGTTTGTAAAAAAGTGACTTCTTTTGTCATGCCCCCGTAAGCCATATGTCATTGCTTTTAAACCCTGCAATCATACCAGGCACGGGTTTGGGCCTGGGCAAATTTTTACGATTAGACTCACTGTGCCACAAATCTGCTTTTTCCCGCAAAAAATCCGGAGTTGGGTGTGCCCGTTATCGGTATAAATGATCCCCCTTTCCAAGTAAGGTCCCTCATTTTTCCACAACGTCCCCTGAGATCCCCAAATTAACATTTGGTATCTTTAAATGTTTTACTTCCTGTGTATAAAACAATTTTCCAACACCAGGCCACTGTCACAGTCACAGAGTACAAACATTTTTTATCCCAAAAGGGGTTTTCCTCTTGCTGGGTATATACTGTTAAATGACGTCTCCCTTTGAACAAATAAAGACTCGTCAATTACAAGATTCTTGAAGGATAAAAGTTATCGAATTTTGTTTGAGATACATGAAAACATTTCTAATCTTGTATAACCTGTCATTTCTGTCGGGCCCTGGTTTTGTCAGGAATGAACAACGAAAAGGTAAATAAACCTGTTCACGGGGATGATTTCACTGAAACCGGGGTAGAAATTAGCCATCTGGGGCCAGTTGCTTTTATATTTGCTTATAAAATGAGGATAAGATTATTGTTGCAAAAAGCAAATACTTTTTGAAACAGTGTCTCTTTCCCCTGTGAGTCTTGATTTTGGGTGATATGTCGTTTTGCCATGGTGACTAAAAAATACTTATTACTTTCCCGAAAATAATTTCCCAATGGTGGTCAAGAATAATTCAAGAATTCCAGTTCATTGGCCGTGGTTCCAAGGGGACAAGTAGGTAAAATTCCACTTCGAGAGTCATCAAAGGGTGAGGTTTGGGAAAAAATTAGGATTTTGTGCCAACCCACATGGGTTGCTGGGGATCTGGACATCATTGGGGGTTGTGCGGGGGGTTGTGGTTGGGTGGGTGGGGGTGACGCTCCGTTTTGTCCTTGAACGACAAGTCCCACGTGATCCCGGCATGGGCTGGTGATACGCTGGGGGTTTCCACTACCACACCCTACCCCCCTTCCACTGATGCCTGGGGGACCATCCCAAAAATGTACCCACATCTCCTATATCACTACCAAAAAACTGGTGTGAGCCCGGGGGATGTCCCCCGGGATGACTCCGCCCCGGGCACAGCATGGGTACATACCCGGCGCATGCGGCGGGGGAACATACCCACCTTCACTGGTGAATTTTGATTCCTCACTATCACTCTCGAAAGTGTCGGCGCAATAAAAAACACAATCCCCCGTCATATATCATCTTATGAAGTCAGAGGCCGGCCACCGAAAAAAAAGTTTTCTTTGCGTTGAGGAAAAACCGACCGTGAGTCACGAAGTGCCCACACCAGAGGTAGAAAGGTTTAGGATCGTCAGGGTTTTCTGCCTGTTGTCGATTCCGGTCATTCTTTTTTTTCACTAATGATCAAAGCCAAGAATTTGACTTCATTTCCACTTCCATCAGTGTCAGAACTATCAGTAGGAAGAGGGAGTTCCCAATTTTCGGGGGAAAATGAGAGCTGATTGCGTGAGGCATGGTGAAAAGGGTAATGAGCCGGCGTTCCCCCAAAGCTATGCGGGCGCAGATTTTTTTTTATCGCCCCCCACAAAGAGACTCGTTTTTTTCACATGTAGGCCCATGACGCTTTCGCGCTAAATTTGCGGCACTAGAAATTTTTTGGGGTAGATCTACGGTTTGGGCACTCAAAAGTGAAGTGTAGTCTAGGGGCAGACCCTGAAAGGGTTAAATTTTATTAGGGAACTTTTTGGATTCCACAAGGCGGCAAAGTGTAAAAAAAGGGGATTAAAAATTTGGTAAAAAGTGCTTGTTTGGGCCGATCCCATATGTACCCAGGTCCTCCCCCATTGCCCAAAAGGACTGGACAATTAGTGAAACCATTTTATGTAACAGGGGTGCCTAAGTGGCCAAAAATTTTAACAGGGACGTCAAATGGTGTTCCAGAAAGTGTTGTTTGTTTGTTCACCCGTACTGTCAGGGGAGTTCATTTAGAAGTGGCACAGGACTTTTCTGCAAAACAGTTTTACAGCTGTTTTGAAAATTTTTCAGCTAGGAGGTCCTGTCCGAGGGTTTTGATTTCGGATAAGCCACAAATTTTTGCAGGGGCTTAACATAGATAGAAATTTAAATAAATAGTAATGATGTTCAATTTGTTAACCCAGCGGGGTTTTACCCGGAAAATTTTTTACTCCCAGAGCCCCTTGGCAGGGGGGGGGTTCGAAAGACCCCCTTCAAGGGGGGTCCTCGGGGAGGTGAAGAGCTCTTGGGCTAGGAATTAGACCCGTCGTCTACTTCCTCAGACGAACCTAATTACCCCCAATTTTCCCCCGTTCCCCATCCCCTCCTCCCATCCTCCCCTTTTTTCCTTTCCCTCCCCTCCCACCCCTCCCCCTTTTTCCCTTCTTTTTGGGTTTTTTTTTTTTTTTACAGGCACGCTAGTTTTTAGGTAGGGGAAAGGGTAGGGGTCCATCCCATCCGTTGGGTTCTTGGGAGTGGCGTAGTTTGCCGTGGAAATTTGGGTTGCCCGGGGGGTCCGATCCCTTCCGTATCCCCGGGGGGGTGGGTTTGGGTGTCTTCGGGCGAGGGTGTACTTGGAAGCCAACCCTTTTGGATTCCGGGGGGGTGTGGCCGAAGGAGTATCTTTTTGGGAGATTTTCCCGGCCCCCCCCTCTTTTTGTCCCCGGGTAGCTCGGCGATTGGGTTGCTATCCAATTGCCGGGGTTTCTGGCATGATGGGTTTGGGGATTGGATGGGTTTCCATGCTGCATCTTGCTACTTGCGGTGCGAGGGCCCCCTTGGGGCGAAGGGAGATTTCTGGCCCTTTCATTCCCTAGGAACTATCCCTCCCCCTCCCCCCTTTTTTTTTTCTTTTTTTTTTATTTTCTTTTTTTCTTTTTTTTTTTAAAAACAAAAAGAAAGAAAGTAACCAAAACCCGGCACCCTAGTCCTGAACCCGTACCCCGGGCCCCCCTTTTTGATCCGCACCCCGTTTTGACCCCCCCCCACTTTGGACCATCTTTGGGCACCCCATGCCCCTGTACCTCTTGGGGACTGTTTCCCCACCCCCTTAGGTACTGAGGGCCCCGACTGACTCCCTTTGTTTATCTGACCTTGCTCTCCTTGCCCATGCTTCCGGCCTCTCCCTTATGGGGCGGGAAATTTTTTAATCGCGGCCCTTCCCGTCGACCAAATCTTCCCCCGCCTAAACGCAACGACAATTATGCTGATGTACTTCCCACCTTTTGTTTTCTCAGAAAAGCCGAACCCCCCTTCCCTACCTTCCCCGCTCAGTTTCAGACTGCAAAAATTTGGGTAAATTCTTCCTTTACAACGACTTCCTCTATGCCTATCTTTCTGCCACAGTATTGGGAAGGGACTCCTACCCTTTTTGGTAAAGATTTTTTTTCATTCTTTAAAAGCGGTACGCGCATCGTCACCGTACAGAATGTACCCAGGCTATGAGCTTTTCGTCTTTCCCCTATCGTACGTTCCCGTAACTATTGAAAAAACAATTCCCTAATTCTTGAGTGGTCCCTCTTTGCCCCTTTCCTAAATTCAACAAAATTTCCAGACATGTGGCACTGACATTCTTGAAAAGCTGGAACTCCAAGATCTCCCAATCCTCAAGGTAGGACACTTGCGTTCTTCCTGCCCGCGGGCGGAGACGATACCCTAGCAATGTGGCTCGTTTAACTTTTGACAGCCGTTGAACTCCATCCTCAGTTTATGTAGCAGGACATCGGTTACAAGTTCGAAAAGTGATCCCTACACTGCAACAGTGTAGAAATTGCTGGCGATTTGGCCATCCAGTGAAATATTGCAGATCTATCGCCGAATGCCCAGTCTTGTGGTGCCGATGACCATTCTAATACATCTTGCAATCGACCTCCCTCTTGCCTTAATTGTCATGAGGCTCACCCTTCGTACTCTCGCCGTTGTCAAGTCTACTTAAACGAGCGGGAAATTCGTTACCTCAAAGAGGCAGAAGGTCTCCCTTATGCCATGGCAGTTTCTCATCTCTGCCTCCAAGGGAACTACCTCGTGTTTCTTATTCCCGTGTTTCAAACGTCCCCCCACTTCTGGTATCCCATCTTCTGCACCCACCTCTGTGGTTTACCTCTCCCATAGTCACTCCTGTAGCTAATTCTTTTGCTGTCCTCGGCTCAGACGTCCCTACCTCAACGTCGTCAGTCTGATCTTGCTTCTTCGTGTTCTCTTCACAACCTCAGTAGCGACGAGATTTCGTTTATGACACCTCCTCCCAATCGTCCCTCTACTTCTCATAAAGTCAAAAAAAGGTCCGTTAACACCTCTACCATCTTCCACCTCCTCATTTTCCCTTCCTGTCTCTGCACCTGGTTCTCCCCCTCTCACTGGCTCTGTTACAAGTGTAGAGGTTCACCCTCCTCCTCGTACTGTACCTTCCTCCCCTGTTCCCTCCCAAGTTTCTTCCTCTTCGGCCACCTCCCAGGTTTCTGCCTCTTCCGTCCCCTTGCACGCTTCTCCAGTTCCCTCCACCCTTCCATCCCCCCCTACCTTGGTACAGTCCATTACAATTCCAATCTTTACTCATCCTCCCCCTACCATTTCCAATATTGTCTCCCATACGACTTCTCTGAATTCTGAAACACTTGAAGCAATCTCTGAATATATTGCAGAGACCAAACCATCAATGGACACTGATCCACCCTCCGCTCCTTCTCTCTCCTCTACTCCATCTGCGCAACTCCTTTCTTCACAGCGCACCGTTCCTTCGCTGCTTGAACGTTTTCCACTGCCTCCGCATGTGGACTTTTCTAATCCCTCTACTCTGTAGGAACCCTTACCTGCTGATTTCAGGTATCTTTATCATTGCCAATCATGGCCTATTTACAGTGGAATATACACGGCCTCAGGGGTAATCGGGGTGAGCTTCAGATGTTACTCTCCCAGTTTTCCCCTGTTGGTGTTTGCTTACAGGAACCAAAATTACACTTTGCTGTTATCTCTCCCATCTCAGGCTATAATTTATTGTATTCTTCAGATCCTTTTCCTGATGGGACCTTTAATGAAAGTGCCCTTCTTCTATGCACTGATATTCCGTACCATCAGCTATTTGTTCGTACTTTGCTGCATTACATAGCAACCCGTATCCACTTGCATAGGTGGTATACGCTCTGTTCTTTATATCTCTCTCCTTCTCGGGCATTATCTATTCCGGATATTGCCTTTCTTGTTTCGTCATTACCACCACCGATTCTGTTACTTGGTGATTTTAATGCCCACCATTTCCTCTGGGGGGGGTCTCACTGTGATTCCCGTGGCATTCAGTTAGAGGCTTTTCTTGCCACCCACCCCCTCCATGTTTTAAATACAGGTACTCACACCCATTTTGATCCTCGGACTCACACTCTCTCTTGCATCGATCTCTCAGTCTGCTCTTCCTCCGCCGCATTAGACTTCACTTGGTCTGTTCTTCCAGACTTACATGACAGCGATCATTTCCCAATCATTCTTACTTCCCCTTCATATTCGCCACCTCTTCGCATCCCACGCTGGCAATTTGATCAGGCAAATAGGAACCTTTACTCACACCTAACTGTTTTTAGAGAGGTTCCTTCTTTGTCCTCCATTGATGAGCTTTTACACCTCTTCTCGTCCTCCGTTTTAACCGCAGCTTCTCATTCTATACCCCAAACTTCGGGCGAGGCATTCTTAGAAATGCGTGCTTGGTGGTCTCCTGCTTGTGCTCGTGCAGTACATTTGAAACGCGCTGCATGGGGCAGGTACCGGTACAATAGAACCACAGAGAGACTTCTTGAATTTAAGCAGAAGCGCGCGATCGCTCGCCGTGTCATTCGTGATGCTAAACGCACTTGCTGGCGAGATTGTCTCCACCATCACCTCTGCTTCCTCTATGAGTGCAGTCTGGAAAAAAAGTACGAAAACTGAGTGGTAAATATTCTCCTGACCGGCTCCTGTTCTGCGGGTTGCCGGTGTTGATATAGCAAATCCACTAGATGTTGCCAATGAAATTGGCAATCATCTGGTCCGTATTTCTCAGGGACTCCATCTATGCCCCTCATTTCTTTCCTCAAAGTCTGCCAGAGAGTTAGCACCCTTGGACTTTTCTTCTCTCAGAGAAGAACAGTATAATGTGCCTTTTACACTTCAAGAACTGGAGGCAACACTCTCAGCTTGCCGATCATCAGCAGCTGGGCCCGACGACATTCATATTCGTATGCTACAACATTTACATCAGTCAGCCCTTGCAGTCCTATTACGCCTTTACAATCTTATTTGGTCACAAGGAGTTCTTCCACAGCTATGGAAATCTGCCATTGTTCTCCCTTTCCGCAAACCAGGCACTACAGGACATGAAACCTCCCACTATCGTCCCATTGCTCTTACCAGTGCAGTTTGCAAAGTGATGGAACGCCTAGTAAATAGACATTTAGTGTGGTATTTAGAGACACACAACAGTCACTACGCTTGGATACGTATGTTCATAATGCCTTTGCGAATAACCACTCAGTTATTGCCATATTTTTTGACCTTGAGAAGGCATATGACACAACTTGGAGTATAATATTTTAGCCCAAGCCCACTCCTTAGGCCTTCGAGGCAATCTACCATCCTTCCTTAAGAACTTTTTAACTGACAGGCATTTCCGTGTTCGGGTTAATAATGTGCTCTCCGCAGACTTTATCCAAGCTGAAGGTGTCCCCCAGGGATGTGTTCTGAGCACAACACTTTTTCTCCTTGCTATTAATGATTTGGCCTCTAGTTCTTCCATCAAATATTGGTCATCACTCTATGTTGATGACTTGGCTATTGCCTGTGCAGGCGCTGACTGTCACCTTATTACAGTTTCTCTCCAGCATGCAGTCGACCGTGTTTCCAATTGGGCCACCACACAATGGGTTTAAATTTTCCAGCACTAAAACCCACCAAATTACTTTCACTAGACGCTCTGTCATCTCCGATCATCCTTTGTACTCTATGGCTCCCGTATCTCTGAACGTGATACAGTCAAGTTTCGGGCCTCCTCTTTGATCGTAGGTTATCCTGGAATCTCACATTACCTCTCTGAAGGCACTTGCCACAGCCGGCTGAACCTCCTTAAAACCTTGCTCATCTTTCATGGGGAGCTGATCGTCGAACCCTCCTTCGCCTACATTCCACCTTTATCTTATCGAAACTTGATTTGGTGACCAGATCTATTCAGCGGCATCTTCCTGCTACTCTCTCTAGCTTAACCCATTCATCACAAGGATTTGTTTATGCCTTTGGTGCTTTTCGCTCTTCCCTGTCGAGAGCCTCTATGCAGAAGCGAACATTCCATCCTTATCCGATCGCCGTGATGCCCATTGCCTTCGCTACTATGTACGCTCTCATGATCTCCACAATCCTTCCATTTACAGAATGGTCACTGATATTAGAAGACATTCTTTATTTGTTCGCCGCCCCTGTTTACTCCATCCCTTCTCTCTTCGCCTTCATTCGCTCTTGTCTTCTCTTCAATTACCACCTTTCTATGTACATGTAGCATCTCACTTTTCCCTACCCCCCTGGGAAGTTCCAGCTGTTCGAGTCTGTTCTTTCTCTCTTCCTTGCTCGAAAGCCCAACTGTCTACGGTCGCTTCCTGCTCTCTTTTTCTTGACCACTTTCACTCTCATTCTCATGCCATTGCTGTGTACACAGATGGCTCTAAGTCTTCTGACGGTGTAGGATTCGCAGCAGTGTTTCCAGACAGCGTCGTACAAGGGCATTTACTATCTTCGGCTAGTATTTTTACTGCTGAATTGTATGCCATCCTTACAGCACTTATCCGTATTGCATCTATGCCTGTGTCATCATTTGTGGTTGTCTCAGACTCCCTTAGTGCTTTACAGGCTGTACAGAAATTTGATACACCTCACCCCTTAGTCCTCCGTATCCAACTTTGGCTACGCCGCATCTTTACCAAGCATAAAGATATTTTTTTTGTTGGTCCCTGGTCATTGTTGACGTACAGGGCAATGAACAGGCAGACACTGCTGCGCGGTCAGCAGTACATGACCTACCAGTTTCATGTAGAGGTATTCCATTTACGGACTATTTTGCTGCAATATCTTCCCACCTTCACACCCGTTGGCAACAACGTTGGTTCTACTATGCTCGGCAACAACTTCAGTCTATTAAACTGAGTATAGGTTACTGGCCGTCTTCTTATCACCAGTGTTGAGGTTGGGAGACTACTCTCTCCCGTCTTCGCATTGGCCATACTCGTCTTACTAGGATATCTCATGGAGAGGTGCTCTGCTCCTCTCTGTGATGAATGCCAAGTTCCATTATCAGTCGCCACACTCTGTTGGACTGCCCACTTTATCAATGAGCACGCAGAGTTTACCTCCGTCGTCGTCTTCGCTCTGCTGCTCTCTCTTTACCTTCCCTTCTCACTGATGGACCCACCTTTCATCCAGACTCTCTCATTGACTTTTTGACAACAACTGACTTCACAAATTCTGATACCTTCAGCCGTTTCTACTTCAATCTCTTGCTACCCTCTACCCCCGTACTATCCCCTGCCCCGCTTTTTTCTGTAACCTACTGATCATCCCTCCTCCCTTCTGCCATCCAATACCCTCGCTTCCTTCCCTACCCTGCAGCGCTGTATAGCCCTTGTAGCTTAGTGCTTCTTTTTGATTATAATAATAATAATAATTGAGATATCAGACGACTGGACAAGACAGCTCCAGGAACCTTAGATAAGCTCTCTAGATTTGTGTGTAATTCTGGCCAGCATTATTTTCATAGAATTAGTTAGAGTGAGGTTTTCTGAGTATGATATACATTAATCTCCAGTCAAATTGGTGAGTGATATTAAGATATATTTTCCTTCTGTTATGTAATTGTGTATATATATGAATAACCATTTATTATTTTTAATATACAGTCCACAAAGTTATATATTTACCAGTATTCCTGGTGTATGTATATTTCATTTAATTAATAGGTCCAGAGCAACTTGTGGTTATGACAGTGGTAGGTATCGAAGGGGGACATTTTTTGCGACCTAGGTGTCCCAAATTCCTACTTGTCTATGTAACATTGATAAATAATAATTATCTTTGTTATCATTTACTGTTATGTACATAATTAGTTACATTCAGAAAAATGCAATTTTCCACACCAACCTTTGCTGGCCTTAAATTCACTCAAATCATCACTAGTTGCAGGCATTTTTTTAATTAAATCCTGATACAACTTCCTAGCCTTTTCACTTATGATCGCCTGCTATCTGTTTTTCGTTTATCCACACCAATAAGAGTCTCTCAGCGTCTTCTATCACTTGCGATCTCTGTTTCGAAAACACAGTTGAACCTTTGGCAAGAACAGCTTCCTTGATTGCCGTTTTCTTGGACACAATAGTAGTGATGGTTGATTGGGGTTTACTATACAACCTGGCCAGCTCGCAGACACGTACTCCACTTTCATACTTAGCAATGATCTCTTTCTTCATCTCTATAGTAATTCTCACCCTTATTCCTGTAGGGTTGGCACTAGAAGCTTTCTTGGGGCCCATGGTCACTTATTTTGCAGATAAAATCACCAAAAACGCTGTAATAATACGAAATGTTCCGATTGTATGCTTGGATGTTACCGTGGAGGCTGGCTGGTAAACAGTGCCACCCGAGGAACATGTGAGGCTGGCTCAGGCCGCACATTAGACGCGTCTCGGATGAATAGCGTTGAGCAGGTTTTTTAGCGGTATGCGAGGCGAAATCTTAGCGATAAAATGTATCGGTATGCAGATTGAACGTTATGTGATGCCAACGGTATGCGGGGGTCCACTGTATAACTAAATAAACCTACTTATGATGCCACATGCACTTGAGTAAGTTTATTCAGGTGTACAGAAATACAATTACATACATTGATTATCATACATAGCAGCATACGTATAAAATCCTAGGATAACCCAAAAAAGTCAGGGTGACTTACTTCCTTAGTTATCCCTGTATCTGTACCATATGGTGTCCTGTACTGTATGCAACCCTGTACCATATGGTACCCTGTACCATATGGTACCCTGTACCATATGGTACCCTGTACCATATGGTACCCTGTACCATATGGTACCCTGTACCATATGGTACCCTGCACCATATGGTACCCTGCACCATATGTTATCCTGTACTGCATGGTACCCTATACCATATAGTACATTGTACCATATGGTACCCTGTAACATATGATACCGTGTACCATATGGTCAATAGCTGTTGGTGGCATGAGACACCAGCCAAGACTGAGTGAGTGGCGACACAAGCTAGCTACTGACTCCGCAGTTTCCGAGACAAAGTGCTTTGTCATCCACCTCAAGGAACACGTCAAGTTCCTGTACACTTGTAAATATGTAATAGAACATTGCTAATATACAACATTTTTGCATATTTTTGTTGTAAACAACTATTATAAACAAAATAATAATGAAAATATTAGTGTGTTTATTGTGTTGAATACAACAGTACCATATGGTACAATGAACCATATGGTATCATTGTACTGTATGGCACAATGTACCATATGGTACCATTGGCATCATTTTGGTACCTTACACCATATGGTACCATAAGGTACCATTGCACCATATGGTACCATTGCACCAAATGGTGTTATTGTACCATATGGTATCAAATTGTATCATATGCCATTGTACCATATGGTACCATTGTATATATGGCCATATGTACCATATGGTTACTATTGTATCATATGCCAATTGTACCATATGGTACCATTGTATCATATGTGCTATTGTACCATATGGTACTAAATTGTATCATATGCCATTGTACCATATGGTACCATTGTATCATATGGTGCTATTGTACCATATGGTATCATTGTATCATATGCCATTGTACCATATGGTACCCTTGTAAACATATGGTGCCATTTTACATATGGTACTATTGTATCATATGCCATTGTGCCATATGGTACCATTGTATCATATGGCTATTGTACCATATGGTTTCTATTGTATCATATGCCATTGTACCATATGGTACTATTGTATCATATGCCATTGTACCATATGGTACTATTGTATCATATGCCATTGTACCATATGTACTATTGTATCATATGCCATTGTACATATGGTACTATTGTATCATATGCCATTGTACCATATGGTACCATTGTATCATATGGTGCTATTGTACCATATGGTACTATTGTATCATATGCCATTGTACCATATGGTACCATTGCACCCTATGGCACCATTGTACCATATGGTACTATTGTATCATATGCCATTGTACCATATGGTACCATTGTATCATATGGTGCTAATGTTACCATATGGGACTATGTATCATATGCATTGTACCATATGGTACCATTGCACCCAAAGGCACCATTGTACCATATGGTACCATTGTATCATGTGCCATTGTACCATATTGTGCCATATGGTGCCATTGTATCATATGGTGCCACTGTACCATATGGTACCATTGCACCCTATGGCACCATTGTACCATATGGTACCATTGTATCATGTGCCATTGTACCATATTGTGCCATATGGTGCCATTGTATCATATGGTGCCACTGTACCATATGGTACCATTGCACCCTATGGTACCATTGTACCATATGGTACTATATGGTACCATTGTATTCAACACAATAACTGCACTAATATTTTCATCATTTTGTTTACAATAAACTTGTAAACAAGTTTTGTAAGCAATATAATGATAAACAAATTAGTGCAGTTATTGTGTTGAATACAATGAGTGTACACTTATACAATATACATTATACTGGTCTCACAGGCCACAAATGTTATTAGAAAAAGAAAAAAATTAGAAAAGAAAAGAAAAAAGTATAAAAAACGTAAAATAAAAAAATGGGATTTTTTTTTTTTTTTTTTTTTTTTTTTTTTTTTTTTTTTTTTTTTTTTCAAAATTTCTTTGACACTGGAGCACCACTTCAGATTTTGGCCTTGGACCCTGAAGGGGTTAATGTCAGCCTGTCTTTCATAGGCTTATGTCTTGGGAGTGCCTTTTCCTCCTGAGTGATGTAGGTCCTATTTGGCATTTTCTTCCAAAATAGGCCTGTTTCATCACAATTAAACACTTGTTCAGGTTTTAAGTTTTCAGTCTCGATTCCTTAACGACCTTCACATATTTTTCAGCCGCATTTTTGTCTGAACTGGCTTCTTCACCATGCCTTACCACACTGTGTATGCCACTATGAATCTTAAATCTCTCAAACCAGCCTTTGCTGGCCTTAAATTCTTCAGCAGTAGCACTGTTTTGAGGCATTTTCTTAATGAGATCACCATGCAACTTTTTTCCTTTTCAGAAATTATAGACTGAGAAACACTATCACTGGATAATTGTTTTTCATTTATCCATACCAATAACAGTCTCTCTACCTCTTCATTTAATTACAGTCTCCGTTTTGAAAACATATTTGAACCTTTTGCAACAACGGCTTCCTTGATTCAAGCCTGTCTGTTCGCCAAGGAAGTACTGATGGTTGAATGTGATTTGTTGTATTGCCTTTCCAACTCAGCCATACGCACTCCACTCTCTTATTTTTCAATGATCTCCTTCATTTCCATCGTGATTCTCACCATTTTTAACCCTTTGAGGGTTTTGGTCGTACTAGTACGTCTTACGCGTAGGGGTTTTTGACGTACTAGTAGGCATAAATTCTAGCGGCCTCAAATCTCGCAGGAAAAGGCTGATAAGCCTAGATGTGAGAGAATGGGTCTGTGTGGTGGGTGTGCGCAGTAGGAAAAAAATCTGGGACCCAGTGGTGCATTGTGGGAATGCCATCATAGTACACAATTTCCATCATGCCCTGCGGTAAGAAGTTCCTCACTCCTCGGCGAATTGGGACACTTTTGTTCCCCAGTGACAGTTCTAATACAGATGGAAGTGACAGTGAAGATGAGTTTCAGGAAGGTTCTGGTGAGGTTTTGACCGAAACTAATGACCATAATATGGGTAATAGTGAGGAAAACCCAGACAACCCACAGCCTTCCACCTCTGGTGCTGGGCCGTCGTTCAGTTGTACCAGAATCAAAGAGGAAACTCCTATTTTCCAAAATCCCAGACTCAGATGTGAGCATTGGTGATGATAATGATAGTGATTATGAACTACAAGCTCTTCAAACTTGTTCCAAGAATGGAGGAGGAGGCAGAGGAGGAGGAGGCAGAGGAGGAGGAGGCAAGAGGAGGAGGAGGCAAGAGGAGGAGGAGGCAAGAGGAGGAGGAGGCAAGAGGAGGAGGAGGCAAGAGGAGGAGGAGGCAAGAGGAGGAGGAGGCAAGGGGAGGAGGAGGCAGAGGAGGAGGAGGAGGGGGAGGAGGAGGGGGAAAGAAGAGGAGGAGGAGAGGAGGAAGAAGAGGAGGAGGAGGAAGAGGAGAGGAGGAAGAAGAAGAATACGTAATGATAACAATAATACATAATAAAAATTTACATAATAATAATACATAATAATAATAATACATAATAATAATACATAATAATAATAATACATAATAATAATAATAGGTAATAATAATAATATGTAATAATAAATGTTCACCCATGACAGTAACAAGATAAGGGGAGATAACATCTGATAAGTGCTGACGTTTGATGAGGGTAAATGAGGGTAGAGCTGATGCCAAAAGATGAGATGAACATCGCCTCCCTTGTTTTGCTGGTATACTAACATTCTGTCTGTCTATTTGCCTGTCTGTCAAGCTCCCTGTCTATCCATCTAGCTCTCTGTCTCAGAGAGCCACAAGACTGCTTTCATCACTTTTACTCACATCTTCAAGCAGAGTATAGCACTTTGTCTGGGTTTCTTGGGTTATCCTAGGTAATTTATACTATGTATACCTGTATTTATGTGTACCTGTGAGACAGAGATAGACAGACAGATAGAATGAGGGAGAAAGATAATTAGATAGAATGGAGGAGGGGAAGCAGCATCCGACCCCATTGTTTTGACAGGCCGGAGGGGGAAAGAGTAATGAGTCAATATGTCACTTTGACAGCTGCCGACTCCTTGTAATTTACACTATGGACGAGGAGGAGAAGGAGGAGGAGGAAGAGTAGGGGGAAGAGGGGGGAAGAGGAGGAGGAGGAAAGAGGAGGAGGAGGAAGAGGAATAGTAGGAGGAAGAGGAGGAGGAAGAGGAATAGTAGGAAGATTAGGGGGAAGAGGAGGAAGAGGAAGAAGAGGAGGAGGAGGAAGAGTAGGAGGAAGAGGAAGAAGAGGAGGAGGAGGAAGAGGAGGAGGAGGAAGAGGAAGAGTAGGAGGAAGAGGAAGAGGAGGAAGAGGAAGAGTATGAGGAAGAGTAGGGGGAAGAGGAGGAAGAGTAGGGGGAAGAGGAGGAAGAGTAGGGGGAAGAGGAGGAAGAGGAAGAAGAGGAGGAGGAGGGTGGAACACTAGTACACTGGTACTGGTACACTAACTTTCTGTCTGTCTATTTGTCTGTCTGTCAAGCTCCCTGTCTATCTGTCTATCTGTCTAGCTCTCTGTCTCAGAGAGCCACAAGACTGTGTCATCACTTTTACTCACATCTTCAAGCAGAGTATAGCACTTTGTCTGGATTTCTTGGGTTATCCTAGGTAATTTATACTATTGTATACTTGTATTTATGTGTACCTGTGAGACAGAGATAGACAGACAGATAGAAAGAGAGAGACAGATTGAAAGAGATAGAATGAGGGAGAAAGATAAAAAAACCATTGTGTATGACACCATGTTTCAGAGTTCCACAAGCTGCAGAACTAATAGGAATATGTTCAGTGACTGTATATTGGTATATATATTATAGAACAATAATAATAAACAATGTTTTGTATTGTTTGTTTTTGTAAACAAGTTTTGTAAACAATATATTGATAATTATGTTTGTGTGCTTATTGTGTTGTATACAACGAGTGTATATATGTACATTGCACCTTACTTTGGTCTCATAGGCCACATAAGTTATGTGAAAAAATAAAATAGTGAAAAAAACAACAAACCTTCAAATACAATTAAATCAAAGTTTACCGGGTGAGCGGCAGTCGCCGCTGTTGCCATACGCGGCTCATTTTCTG
Source organism: Cherax quadricarinatus (assembly GCF_026875155.1). Lineage (NCBI taxonomy): Eukaryota > Metazoa > Arthropoda > Malacostraca > Decapoda > Parastacidae > Cherax > Cherax quadricarinatus. Next base: position 86,075,366 of record NC_069401.1, on the reverse strand, counting down.
CAAACTTCATGCATCCATATCTCCGTAAGTATTGATGGTAAAATTTTTTTGTTTATCCTATAATGTTTAGAAAAAAAAACTCTATTTTTTCATAAGAAAAAATAATTTTTTTTTTTTGAAATTTGGCCGACCCTGAGAACGAGTTTCGGAGAGGGCCTGTCGACCCTCAAAGGGTTAACAGACTTGGCACTAGAAGCTTTCTTGGGGCCCATGGTGGCTTATTTAGCAGTTACAAGCACTAAAAACAGTGGAATAATCCAAAATATATGGGATGCACATGGAAACCGACCGCAACAGCTTGTAAACAATGGCACACTGAGTCGTGGAGTGGCTGGCCGCCTGCTCAGGCCATGCTCCGGGCACACGGACATGTTCCGGACGAACATCGTTGGTGAGTTTTTCGCCGTTGGTTAAGGCATTTTTTTTTTATGGCAAAAAGCGCCGTTAGATGAAATTGCCATTGCCTAATGGAGCTGTTAGTTGAGGGTCGCCTGTATATTAAGGTACAGTAGGGCCACAATTATACGGCAGGTTAGGTTCCAGGCTACCACTGTAAAGCAGAAATTGCCGTAAAGCGGAACACCCTTTTTTTCCCTTATAAATACATACAAACCATACCACGGGCGGGATTGAATGCGACGGTCTGGAGTTTTGAGATAAATACACACATCTAGAATTACTAAATTCCTTGCATGCCAATATGTCCATCATTACACTAACTAAAAACCTGGCTAAAGCCTGATACTACTGATGTCTATGCCTTTCCCTGGTTACACAGCCATACACAACTGTAGGCCAGACCAACAAGGGGGTGGCACTGCTATATATACTCAGACCAACTAGAATGTATCACTAATACTTGCACAAGGGTGAACATGGGGAAAATATAATAGCTAAATTCAATCCAAATACCTACAAAAACCTCTCACAGTGATAAACATCTACAGAGTTCCACAATCAAAAAATTAGCCAATTTAGTCAAAAACCCAGGAAGTATGATAACTGATGCACGCATGAACAAAGATCACTTACTACTCTAAGGTGACTTCAATATAAATCTCCTGCAAGACCAGGACCCACACGTTATGAGTTCACAAACACAATGAGTAACTGCATGTTGCTACCAACAGTAACAAAACCTACAAGAGTTACAGAGACTAGTGTTTCCTACTTGGCACATCTGGACCAACACCATATCCCTTTAAAATCAGGCATAATTACAGATAATACCACAGACCACTACCCTACTTTCCTCATAACAACTCTTGGTAAAATGCCCCAAGACACTACTAAAGTCACCTTCAGACTTCACATGAGGCAGCCATTAATAACTTCACAACAGCAGTAACAAAACATTGACTGGCACCGAGCTAGAATCTTACAGATTTTGACGAATTTTTTTAAATAATTTTCTAAAAAAGACCCAATACCTTTTAACCCCATCCCAAAAAAACTAAACAATGACAAAGGACAAACATCCCGGTAAACCCCATTCTCAAATCCATAAATACAAAACCCCGTATGAAAAAAGTACAGAATGGGTCACTAACCAGGACCAAAAAAAAACTTCCCCGTCAATCCTAACCAGCCTGATAAAAAGGGAAAAAAAAATGTATTATGAGAACGTTTCCAACTTACGAGGTGATAAAAAAAAAGACCGGGAAAGACCCCTACAAAATTCTGGGAACAAAAAGTTTCACGCATAGCGAAATAAAATTAGCAAAAAAATAAACCCCCACCCCCCCACAACAGAAACAGAAAACAGACCAATGTTTTCTTCTCCCAAATAAAACCTTTCCCAAATAAAAATCCCCCTGCTCGATACCCCACCAAATACTACCCACTGGCAATACCCGAACAATGTTCCCCTGCTCCGACTAACCCTCGAAGTCTCCCATTATCAAGCATGAAAAACAAGGCAGGAGATTTAAATCCCTTACCATTTATTACAAAAAAGCGTCACAAGCTATCACCAATCATTGCAAACCTAACAAATCCATTGAATCCTCCCCTTCCCCTACATTCTCAAAAGAAAAGGGTCCCCCCGATCCATAAAGGAGGAGCCCCAAACATTGGAATAACTTTGGGCCCCAATACCAAAAATCTTCGAAAAATTTAATTCAAAAGCGAATCTACCCCTCCCTCTCTCCAAAACATTAAACCCTGCCATTTTGGTTCGGGCCTAAAAAAAATACAAAGTCTTTTAAAACACATGCTAGAACATATATACACTGAAATAGAAAAAAAGAAGTCCCCTGGGGGATTTCATTGGACTTACGTAAAGCTTTTGTACAGTTGACCATGACTTCTCCAGAAAAATTGTCCCCCCAAGGTATTAGGGGCACCCCCCTCAATACCTAAAGTTTTTTCCTCGCAACAGAAACCCAAATTATGTGTACCAAGGGGGCAAGCCTTCGCACACCAATTACATTTGGTGTCCCACGGGAAAAGTGCCCTTGGGCCCCTCTTCTCTTTCCTATAATAAATGACCTCCCAAATGCTTCGAAATTATAAAACCCACACTTTTTGCAGATGACACTACATACGTCTTCTCCCCCGCCCCCAGTCCGCTAGCCAATCGAAAACCCCGAATTACAAAAAATATCTACCTGGATGGGACTAACAAATTCCCTAAACTTTGACAAAACCTACTTCTTCATTTTGGGTAACGGGCTACAGTGTACTCTTTAAAAAAACAAAAGAATACTATCACCAAAAAGCTAAAAGAGGGAAAATTCCTAGGAAATACGGTACTATGTTTCCCAGTCAGCCCCCCTGGCCCCTTTTTTCCTCTCTTATTTACCCCTACCCCAGGGAATTTTTGGGGGCTCAACAAAAATTAAACCATCTCAGACCCCTAATTACCCAAAAAAGGCTGCAGTTAGAAAATAACAAATTCAACAGGGAACAATCCCCATATTCAAAACATAACCACTCACCATACAAAAAAATCCATACTTTTTTATTTCCCTATTTTCATAATAGAACACTTAACCCGAATTAACTCCCCTCAAACACCCTTGCAAAATCAACAGAACACATGCCATAAAAAAACACAGTCACTTTTTGATGTCCTCGGTCCTTCACGTATGCAAAAAATCAAAGCACATAAAAAGGCCCCAAAAAACTGGAATTCATTACTGTAAATAAAAAAAAAACCCCTACTTTTATAAAATTCAAATCTCTCCAAAATCACTTTCTCATCAAAAACCCAAAAAAATACTGAATAAAGAACCTTATAAAAATTTTATTCCCATATGTTACTCACAATTTTATCACACAAATGTTAAAAATAGGACCCCCTATAACTTTTTTATTTTTTTTTAAAACACTATAAAGAATTCCATTCGACGAATGTCGCAATGCAAGCAACCCTATGACCTCTTTTGTAATATCACTTGTGCTTTTTTGTTATCTGTTTACAATAATGTTTTTTATGATTTCATCATTGCTTTTTAATCTTAAGTTAAATTTTTAAACCACCCTAATGCTACATATAAGTGGCTTGGCAGCGCTTTACCCTTTTTTTTTGTACCTCTGTTTGTATGCTTAAATTATAAAAAATAAAAAATAAAAAAAAACTAAAAATTTCACCTACAATCCGACTTAAAACCAAGCTTGGTTCCGACCCCAGTCGTAAGTAAAAATGGACGTAAGTCGAACCTTTAAAAATTCCCGAATATGGGTGGGGCCAAAATGTAAAAACCTTTCTTATTAAATCCCTACATAGTACTGAAAATGAAATTACAATGTTATTTATTCTTTTTACCATAATTTACTTCTATTGTTATATTTTAATTATTTAGTCTGTATATAATTTACATGGTAGTGAACTTTTTGGGGTTTTACACGCATACAGTATAGTTTTGTTATCTTTATGTATTGCCACACGGGGAAATGGGGAATCCATGGTAGTGTCATCTCCCAAGAATGTAGTAAAAACCTATCCCTAAGTAAAGAAAAAACTCGGAACATGTTTTAATACGTACCCGCGGGCTGGCGGTGGGTGGAGGGGGTTGGTGGTTTGGGGGTTTGGCTGATGGTTAAAGAATGTGGCTTCTCTTCTCTTCTCTCTGTTCTCTGTATCTTTGCTCTCTCTCGTTCTCTTGCTCTCTTTTGTATCTCTCTCTCTCTTTTCAAGGTACAGTAAGAAAAGTTATCTACTATTTAAAAATTCCCCTAGGAAACCCAAAAAATCCAGACAAAGTGCTTTACAGTGGATCTGTGCTCCAGTCCCCAAAAAATTTAAAAATAATAATAAATTATTATTATTATTAAAATAATACATATGTATAAAAATATTATTAACCCTATAATATAACAACCGTGTCCCTCATTATTTCCCTTAAAAAATATCTGAGTTTTAATGTAGAGTGAGAGGGTAGTAAAAAAGATTAAAGAGAGGAATGAGAGGTAGAAGGTTCGGGAGTTAGTAACAAACGTCATTGTTGTTGCCCCCCTGGACACGTAGTTTTTGTTTTTTGTCAAGCCCCAGAAAAACATTCATTTGTTAATTTATATGTTTGTTGTTATGTAGCAGTTTATTATATAATTTTGAAAAAAAAATAGTGGATTAACCCAAATGTTATTTAACGTTTTTTACACATTTAGTGCCCTAGTGATTTTGTGTTATTTTCATTATTAATTGGATCTTTTAAGACCATTATCTTAATGGTGGCTCTGGGGGACAAGCAGACGACCACACGGTAGACAAAAGACACAACAGGTAGGCAAAAAGACAGACACACAAGTAGACAGAAGACAAAACACAGGTAGACAGACACGGTAGAAAAAAACACAGGGGAGAAAAAGGACGAACACAGGTAGGACACACACAGGTAGAAAAAACAGACACACAGGTGAAAAAACAAAACAAAGACAGACACAAGGTAGCAAACAGATCAGAGATAAGACAGACACAGATATGCAGCAGCAGCCCGCAGGTTTATGGCAACAGTGAAAAAACAATAGAGAGTTGGAGAGTAAGAGCCTTTCTTGCCACATCTCAGTGCAAAATTTTAGTTATCTTAGGGGCCATGGTGAAATTTACTGTCAGTTAGTACAGTAATCAGTATATACTGTGATAGGGCAGGGTTACTCAAACTGTGCTGCCTGCAGAGCATTTGCCACCCGAGTATTGTCAAATTTTGTCGGCGGTTTGTCAGCCAGCCCAGCGCCAGAGACGGTTTTAAGCGAAAAGGGCATATGTCAAGCAGGTCGTAAATGATGGTAGGTGTATAGTAACAAGTTTACCTAAAATATATTTAAATTTGCAATAGAACTAGGCATCAAAAAAACAATAAAACATACAATAAAGTACACATAGTGCATCATTATTAAAATTTGTATCTTAATTTGGGTGAGACAAGTGTATTTATTGTAAGAAATCAAGTGTGGTATGTATGGTGTCAGCCGGGCTTTCCATACCAGGCCCCCCCACCTAAATTTTTTCTATTACATTTAAGATCCCGAGCAATAAAATGCTTTTTTACGTTCACTCTTATTACCCTTTAAAAAATTTTTGTTTAATGGGGTCGGGGTGAGTAAAAGAGATAAAAAAATAAATGGGGGAGGAGAGAATGAACATGAGGGAGGACAGGTGCAGAGTTATGTAAACAAACCGGCGAAAGCAAGTTTTGTAACCAAGAAAGTGTACCGTTGGTTTGTGTACAAGTTACATTGTGTACAATTGTCTCTCTTTATACGGTAGAATAAATGAGGACACTCCCCTTTTTCAGTAAAACCCATTTTTTAAGGTGAGCTCTGGGCGGAGGGTTTTGGAAATAAATCACTTGTCTGACTTTTTTTTGGGGTTTTCGTAGGTTCTCTAACGTTTTGTTATGTATGTATGATAATTATTTAACTGTTTTGTGTATACAGAATAAATTTCATTTCAAAGGAAAATTTTCACAGCTCCCCCGTAACACATTTTCTTGATGTTGGAGTAAGAAAAATGTTATTCTTGCCCTCCCTATAAAAGTCTGGCTACCAAATTTATTTTTTCAAATCAATTAAATTTTTTCTCTATAAGGATTACAATGCTGGTTTACAGAATTTTGGTTATTGTGTGGGTTTACACGTGAAAAATATAATTACAGGGCCACTAGACCCTAATGGCTAGGCTTTTGGGCGATTAGATTAAATTTTAACTTTAAATATTACAAATTAGGGGGAAATTGGTATTTGGAATGACTAAATATGTTTGTGAGTTTAGCAATGTGAATGCTTTTGTTTTGGCACAAAACATAGTTTATTTATTCTATTGTGGGGTGTATTTATCATCTTTATATGTTATGTATCATCTTTATTCTATGATTTTGAAAACAAATGTCATGGATGAATTAATGAAAATGTGTATATTTATGTAATATATGACATTTAATGAGACTCATTGATTATTATTATTATTTATTATTTTTATTATTTTTCTATATTCTAATATGCATCATTTGTGACAAGTCGTCTGGCTACCACATCTCATATTTATGTTTATTGATTCTACTGTGGGGTGTATTTATCATTTTTATATGTTATGCATTGTGTTAGTGGGTTGGATTTGTGAAGGACCTAGTATGGGCCAAAATGCCTATTGCAGTGTTCCTCCTTTCTTATGTTCTAAAAGCTGTGACTTGGGTAGTTTCAAATTTAGCTTGGATAAATACATGAGTGAGAGGAGTTGGATTTGAGTCGGACTTGCACCTGAGCTTATTGCTTGGGTAGCATTGTTTTGTTAGGTTTTTGGATTTGTGAAGGACCTCCCTAGTATGGGCCACCAGGCCTGTTGCAGTGTTCCTCCTTTCTTAAGTTCTTATGTTCTTATTTAACATCACGGGGTACCCTTGACCAAATCAGAACCCATTCATAGAATGGATTTTGAAGAATAAAAATCTTTGTATAGTTTTTGTTGAACTATTTGCCCAGGTCAGCTGTTGCATCTTTGGTTGTTGTGATTGACTGTCATGGAGTGAGACCGAAAGGACAACATAGAAATTGGTCAGTAGTGGTAGGGAAGTCCTAAACTGGTGATAATGGAAACACTAAATGTAAGCTGTTATGCCCAGTAATTCTGCAAACCCTAAACAAGAGGTAAACATCAAATGTTCTTTTGTACTTTGTTGCAGGAACTGTTTTGGAGAACCTAAAAGTACATGGCTGGTCTGCTGCTAATGTTATCTTTGGCAGTGGTGGAGCTCTTCTCCAGAAGGTATGGTCTTTTTATTCTTGTTTTAATGGTAACTGTAAACTCTTGTGAAGTAAAGTCAATGGAATATCATATGCAATACAGTGGTACCTTCACTTACAAGTGCCCCAATTTACATGTTTTCTGAGTTATGAGCTGTTGCTCGGTCGATTTTTTGCTTTGAGTTGCAAGTCAGAGTCCGAGTTATGAGTGAGCTTCAGATGTGCTGCCACTCGCAGGAGATACCGAGGAAATATAAAAAACCTCGATAATAACTAACATGTAACATCCTTTCAATTTTCATACCACTGGTAGTGTCATCCTGTCAGAATGTTCTATAACGTATACCCTAAGTAAAGAGAAACAATTCTGGAACCTGCGTAATACGTACATGCTCGGCAGGCCGGCTGGTTGGGTGCCCGACTGGCTGGCTGATTTGCTTTGGCTGTCTCTGTCTCCTGTCTGTCTGTCTGTATCTATCACTATCTCTGTCTCTGACTATCTCTGTCTCCATCTATCTCTTTCTCTGTCTGTCTATCTGTTTCTGTCTCACAGGTACACATAAATACAGTTATACATAGGGTAAATTACCTAGGATAAAGCAAAAAATCCAGACAAAGTGCTATACTATGCTTGTAGATATAGTAAGGCATAATAAGCATGACTGATAAGTAATACACATTTTCACTTGTTCAGGAATCAGAGGTGAAGATTCTGCATCATGTGTAATACCTGTTGGTTCATGAGCGGCTCTCTCTCTGAGACAGAGAGACAAGTAGAGTGACAGGAAGACTGAAACACAGGCAGGCAGAAAGACAGATAAGCAGAGACAGAGATAGACATAGAGCTAGACAGACAGATAGACAATAAATAGAAACAGACAGACAGATAGACAGACTGTTTATGTGTAACAGTGAAAAATAAAGCCAAGGCAGTGCACGCTCATCAAATGTCACCACTGCTGCACTGTCAGCAGTGGAGTGACACTCCTCTTACACTGTGCTTCAAGGAGTTTCATATATAGCTCAGCATTTCTAAAACATTGCTGGGACTTGGCAAAAAAAAAAAAGGCAAAAATCATTTCTTATTTATGAATACATTTTTCTTATTTAAAAACTCGTAACAAAAAAATTGGGATGGTTTTGTTTGGGGCTGGATTTGATTAATGGCACTTCAATTAATTTCAATGAGGAAAATTGATTTGATATACGTACAAGCAAATTGAGTTAAAAGCTGGGTCACGGAAAGAATTAAACTCATAAGTCAAGGTACCACTGTACTATCTTTTTCATTATAATATAAAATATTGCCATAAGTTTTTTCTTCAGGAAATCGTACCAAGAATCACATTTATTGTAGTTTTATTAGGGTGATAGAGTATGCTGTGCAGGTGCAAGATCTCTCAGTAAAGACACAGGTGTTACACTTTTGTCTTAGTCATCAACCAAATTCCTTTCCTTTTTTTAACTCTTTCATGGTCGACGGGCCCTCTCCCAGACTTGCTCTCAGAATCAAAAAATATTCGAAAAAAAAAATTATTTTTTCTTATGAAAAGATAGTTTTTTTTTTTCTAAACTTTATAGGCTAAAAAAATTTTTTGGCCATCCATACTTACCGAGATATGGAGGTGTGATGTTGACAGAAAGTGAACCACATACGGCAACATCGCCGACTGCCGGTCACCCGGTAATTGTTTATTTTGTTTTTTCTACTTTTTTCTATTATTTTTTAATATTTTTTCTTTTCAAGTAACTGTTATGGCCTGCAAGACCAATATGAGCACTGTTTTGTAAATTTTTACTCTTCCTATACTACACAATAACTACACAAACACTGTTGTCATTGTAATGTTTACAAAATTGGTTACACAAATGAACAATATAAAATATTGTTTATTACTATTTTTCTATATTTTATATACACATACATGTATACAGTTACAGGGACATGTTTCTAGAAGTTCTGCAGCCTGTGGAAGCTTTTGAAACATGGTGTCATGCACAGTGGTGTTTTACACCCCTCACACATAAAACGAGTGTCTCTGCATTGTTGTGTGCATTTTTTTTGAAAGCAGTAGCAGGCAGTTTCATTAGGAAGTGATCACCATGCCTCAGACGAGAAGGTAGTTGTTGATAATTTAGTGGGCGGTATTCTAATGCAGGTGTTGTTCCTTGGTACTTGAATACTATTTGTCTGATGACAGACAAACAAAATTTGCCATATGGTGGTTTGTTTCTGGTCCTCATCTTATACATATTATGAGCATTGAATATGGAAAAAGAGTTTTATGTACCACTTATAACTCTTGCAAACACAATCAGCAAACCCAATCTGCATGTCACATTTGTCTGCTGAATACATATTGAGGGTGTAGTCCATCACAGCTGCAGAATGGGTTCATTGATCTCTCTATTCTGCCTTCCAGTGTTTGTCATTTCATTAGGGTGAACTGATGACTACAGTGTGACATCTTGTTTGTCATGCCACCAAAACGCCATGATGTCATTGGCAGCAAACACCTGCACCTCACCTCTACGAGTGCCAGCGTCAAACCTGGGCATATGCTTACGATTTCCATGCACTGTGCCACACACATCTGTCATGTTCACTTGCAAAAAATCATTGAGTGAGGGGCTTGTGCACCAGTTATCAGTATATAATATATGCCCCTTACCAAGATATGGTTCCATAATTGTTCTAACCACATCACCAGAGATGCCCAACTTCCTGGTATTTTGCAATGTATTACTTCCAGTGTACACAAAAATATCCAATACAAGACCACTGTAGCAGTCACAAAGCACAAACAACTTTATACCAAAGCATTTCCTCTTGCTTGGTATGTACTGCTTGAATGAGAATCTTCCTTTGAACAGAATCAAAGACTCATCAATAACAAGCTTCCTGAAGGGATAAAAATACATATTGAATTTCTGTTTCAGATACACAAACACATTCCTAATCTTATATAACCTGTCGTTTTTGTCAGGCCTGGTTTTGTCTGAGAAGTGAAGCATACGTAACATTAGCACAAATCGATTCACTCGCATTATATCACTGAAACCTGGGGTTGCAATCAGGCGCCTGTTGACCAGAATGATTTGACACTGTGCTTATACACATGTGGCATAAGCATTATTGTGGCAAAGAAAAGATACATCTCAGGCCACAGTTGTCTCCTTCCACTGGTGTAGGCATAATTTTGGTGAAAGTATTGTGCTTGCCATGGTGTAATCGAAGTATCTGTTGCTTTCCCTTACAATAATTTCCATCAGGAGTTCGTCAGAGAATAACTCGAAACATTCTAGTTCAGTGGCATTGTTCCCAAGTTTCCAAATGGCCGTATTCCACTTTGACTTTCATCAGAGTGATGGGGATTGGGAACAAAATTGTCAGCTTCCTGCCAATCCCAGCTGCGGTCTGCTGGTGGGTACTGGATATTGACAGGTGGTTGTGGTTGTGGAGGTTGTGGTTGTTTAGGTTCTGGTTGTGGTTGTGGAGGCTGGTGTGGTGGGTGGGTGGGGGATGGTGGCCTTTGTTGTAGTTCAGCTGAGGCAGCCAGCAGCTTGGGTGGCAGCATGGCCCACTGCTGGTGCCTCACGGCTGGCATCACCACTTCCACCACCAGTTGCATACACATTTTCCATTCCCATTACAACACTATCATCTTCATTTTTACTATCTGTTCCTGTTGTACAGCCACGGGATGTACTCTGAGATGTACTCATTCCCCTTGGAATAGCATATGCACTACCAGAGCGCATATACCGTTGTATATACTTAGGCTTCACTGGAGAATATTACTTCACTATCGCTACTGGAACTGTTTTCAAGAGCTTGTAGTTCATATTCGCTATCACTATCATCACCATTGCTCACATCTGAGTCCTGGATATGGGAAAATGCGAGTTTCTTCTTTCGTTCTGGTACATCTGAACGTGAACAAGATGGCCCAGCACCAGAGGTGGAAGGTTGAAGGTCATCTGGATTTTCCTCACTATTACCGGTATTATGGTCATTAGTTTCAGTCACAACCTCATCAAAACCTTGAAACTCATCTTCACTGACACTTCCATCTGTATTAGAACTGTCACTGGGGAACAAAAGTGTCCCAGTTTGCCGAGGAGTGGGGAGTTTCTTACCGCGAGGCATGGTGAGCAAGGTGTACTAAAATGGCATTCACACAATGCACCACTGGCTCCCCGAATTTTTTCCTGCTGTGCACACTGATCACGCAGGCCCATTCTCTCACATCTAGGCCTACCAGCCTTTTCCCGCTTAATTTGAATACGCTAGAATTTATGCATACTAGTATGTCAATAACCCTGGCGCGTAAGCCATACTAGTACGTCGAAAACCCTGAAAGGGTTAAGTAATGAGAAGTGACTATAACATTGTCTCCTTACCCATTATGTATTTATGCTTAAAAATATTCCTGAGATTTCTTTCATCGCATTCACTGTTCTCTATCACTAATGTCGTCTCTGCATTGTTTTTATTTGTCATTTGTTTCAATGCAGCACCATAAAGAGCTGTGTTCCTGTGATCCCCAGAGTCTTGTCTTGTCTTCATTGCCCCTCACCTCCTCATCTCTTAGGGTCTTCTGACATGTCCACTTTGCTATGTACTGTTGAGCTGCTAGGCAAATGCCAGTTGACTGTCTCCTTCACTTTCCCTGCGTTCCCTTATACCTGGTCTTCCTCTACCTAATTTCTCTTAGCCTTTCTTTTTTGTTTTAATTCTCTTTAATTATTTTCTAGGCCAGTTTTCTTTAGGTATTCCCCATTTATTTTTATCACTGGTCCTATTTTTTCTTCCTCAGGCCTTTCTTATATTACACTTGCCTTCCATTTTGAATTCAAAATGACACAAAAGATTTAAGATTTACCTTATTTCTCTGCTAATAAAATATAACCAGAATGATTGGTCATGGTTTATGGCATCCCAATAATTAAATCAGACCTATTAAAAACCTGTAAAACAAACTGAATGGGAGGGATTGTAGAAGGGCTTTACCCAGTCTATGGAAAATCTGCAAATATTATACATTTTCCTTACTTTGAGCCCAATTTCAAGCTACTTTTGTTTCGGTAACCAACAAAAATCATCTCTATTTCAGTAGTAATTCTTCCATTTTATCAAATGATACCAAGAAACAGCTCATAAAACCATAAAAATTATCCAAAAAAACATCTCAAAGTCACTATTTTAAACCAAACACAAGATCAGAGTTTTGCTTTTCCCATGCACTGCAAAGAGCAGGATTTTTTTATGCTGTTAACTCTCACTTCACAGACCCGTTCTCTCTTAACTAGGCCAAATTTACTGCTCACAGCTTATCTGAGGCAGCTGTGCTTAAAATGTAGATCTACATGAGGGACCCTGGCATCAGTAATATAGATCTACGTGAGGGACCCTGGCATCAGTAATATAGATCTATATGAGGGACTCTGGCATCAATAACATAAATCTGTGTGATGGCCACTCAAAGGGTTAATGGTAGTGATAGATGGTGATTTTATTATTTGTGTTGTTCGTAACTGTAGTGAGGCCATAGTGGAAAATTATAGGTTTTTAAATTTTTACAGTAGGCCTCCCTTCAATGCACCTCTAACTGTGTTTCCAGCAATTAATAATTAATGTTTTGTGCCCTACTTCCAGCTTTCAGTGAACAGTGGCTAGCTTTCATGCCAGTGTGATATTTTTGTCAGTCCAGTGTATAATTTAATTATATAACCTGTTTTTTCTCAGTTGGATTTTTAACACATACATTAATACTGTGTGTGTGGTAATTTTATGTATGTATAAAAGCCCATATTTGTTTGGTAGACATTAGACCATAAATTTAATATTTATGTTTTTCTTAAGGTTAAATTATTAACACTTTTTCTCTGCTAGTTTTTAACAAAATGCATTTACACTTTATGATCATTCTTTGTGTGTCTAGAGAGCTCACAATTATTAACCCATTGAGGGTCCGTGCCATAGATCTACAGCTGTATGTTGAGGGTCCAAACCGTAGATCTACGCCAAAATTCTAGCAGCATCAAATTTAGCACGAGAAGGCTGGTAGGCCTACATGTGAGAGAATGGGTCTGCGTGGTGGGTGTGCGCCATGAAGAAAAATTCTAGGCGCCTGCATAGCATTGCGGGAACGTCGGCTCAGTTACCTTTGTTCACCATGCCTCGTCGCAAGGTAGCTTTCACTCCAAGGAAAATTGGGACTCTCCTCTTCTTATCTGATAGTTCTGACTCTGATGGAAGTGGAAATGAAGACGAATTCTGTGGCTTTGATCAGTTAGTGACCGAAAGGAATGACCAGGATATCGATAATAGTGCAGAAAATCCTGACGATCCTCAACCTTCTACTTCTGGTGTGGGCACGTCTCAGCCACATTCAGGTGTACCTTGTCGCAAGAGAAAACTAATATTTTCATGTGGCCAAGCCTCCGACTTCAGTAATGATGATGATAGTGACGTGGATTGTGATTTTATTGCTCTTGACGATCATTCGAGTAGTGATAGTGAAGAAACATATTCACCAGGGAAGCGTCGGTATATACGCCACGCATGCACTCGGGTAGTGTTCCCTATGCAGTGCCCAGAGGACGGCGTACATCCCGGAGTACATCCCGTGGCCCTACACCAGGAATAGACAGTGAAAGTGAGGATGATGTGACTACATTTGGCATGGATAGACCACAGTCTTCAGTAGGTGGTGGTAGTGGTGATGGTAATGCCACGGCCATGTATGACTAACCAGCCCAGGCTGGGACCCACACCACTAACTCCTCAGCTCATGGACAAAGCAGAGCATCAGCCACCAGCCCACCACAACCACAACTACCAACACAACCAGCTTATGATGTCCAGTATCCACCGGCAAACCGTATCTGGGATTGGCAGCAGAATCCCAATTTTGTTCCCAAGCCTCGCCACTTTGATGACTCTCAAAGTGGAATTCTACCAACTTGTCACCTTGCAAACACTGCAAATGAACTGGAATTCTTTGAACTATTCTTGGACCAGCCATTGATGGAAACTATTGTCAGGGAAAGTAACAAGTATTTTGAGTACACCATGGCAAATATGATGATATCACCACAGTCAAGACTACACTGGTGGAAAGAGACGACTGTTGCAGAAATGTATTTGCTTTTTGTAACAATAATTCTTATGCCTCATGTCTATAAGCATAATATAAAATCATACTGGTCCACAGATCGGCTAATTTGTACCCCGGTCTTCAGTGAAATCATCCCAGTGAACAGGTTTATCTTACTGTTATGTATGTTGCACTTCTCTGACAAAACCAGGCCTGACAGAAGTGACAGGTTATACAAGATTAGAAATGTTTTTATTTATCTGAAACAAAAGTTCAACATGTACTTCTATCCATTCAAGAATCTTGTAATTGACGAGTCTTTGACAAAGGCAGACTGTCATTCAAGCAGTATATACCGAGCAAGAGGAAACGCTTTGGTATAAAACTGTTTGTACTCTGTGAATGTGACAGTTGCCTGGTATTGGATATAATTGTATACACGGGAAATAAAACATTGAAAGATACCAAGATGTTATTGGGTATCTCAGGTGACATAGTAAGAAGCATGATGGCACCTTATCTTGGTAAGGAGTATACATTATATACTGATAACTGGTACACAAGCCCTTTTCTCGGTGATTTCTTGTGAGTGAACATGACAGATGTTTGTGGCACAGTGCGTTCTAATCGTAAACATATGCCCAGGTTCAACGTAGGCACTCATGGTGATGAGGTGCAGGTGTTTACTGCCAATGACATAATGGCATTATGGTGACATGACAAATGAGATGTCGCATTATTGACAACCATTCACCGTAATGAAATGCAAGACAGTGCCAAAATTGATAGAGCGACTAATGAACGTATTCGAAAACCAGTGACAGTGATTGATTATACACAAAGCATGCACTTGGTTGACAAATGTGACATGCAGATTGGCTTTGTTGATTGTGTTTGTAAGAGTTACAAGTGGTACATGAAACTTTTCTTCCATCTCATGGACATTTCAATGCTCAATGCATATAATATGTACCAAATGAAGACTGGCAACAGGCCACCGTATGGTGAATTTTGTTTGTCTGTTGTTAGACAACTCATAATGAAGTACCAGGTAACAACACCTGCTATACAACAAGGTCCTCGAATCCCTGAGAATATACCCAAGCGTTTGAGGAGGGAAGGTGATCATTTCATAATACAGCTTCCTGCAACTAAGAAGAAATTTGCGCAGAAGAGATGTGTTGTCTGTGCACAAACAAAACGATGGCAATAAAGATGCAAAGGCACTCGGTTTATGTGCGAGGAATATAAGGTACCTCTGTGCATGATACCTTGTTTCAAGGAGCTCCACAAGCTACAGCAGTTCTAAAAACATGTCCAGTGATTGTGCATATGAAAATATATAATAGAACATTAGTATTATACAAGATTTGTGCATGTTTATTGTAATAAACAAAAGTGGTAAACAATATTATATTAACTTTAGTGCGGTTATTGTGTTCAATACAGTGAGTGTATATACATACATTATATACAGTATTGGTCTCACAGGCCACAAATGTTACTAGAAAAATAAAAAAAATAGAAAAGAAAAGAGTATAAAAAACATAAAATAAAGAATTGCGAGTTTGTGGAAATCGCAGATGTCGCCGCCACCCGGTCATTTTGGGTCAAACTTCTCGCCTCTGTATCTCGGTAAGTACTGATCAGAAATTTTTTGTTTTTGTTTTATTACCTTCACAAAAATATACTCTTTAATTCTGTAAGATTTTTTTTTTTTTTTTTTAAATTTCTTAGACACTGGGGCACCCCTTCTGATTTTGCCTTTGGACCCTGAAAGGGTTAAGTAAAGACTAGTCAAGAATCATAGATTTAATAGTTGAAAACCATAAGAAAGCAGGAGATGGTGAGTTCACATCTCAAAAGACACTATAATCTGGCTGCCAGTCTGTTACACTTGCTCACTACTGCTGTCCCCCACCCACTACAACCTACACACTCTTGTTTGCACTCCAATTTCATTTTCATCACTCAGTCTTGTCTCTGGATGCTAACCATGACAAAAAAAAATCAATCAATAAAGTTTATTCTCTATGAGGATTACAATGCGAGGTTTACAGATTTTGGTTATTGTGTGGTTTACATGTAATAAAATACTAATTACAGAGGGGGCCACTAGGACACCTAGCATGGCTAGGCATTTTGGGCAAACTTAGATTAATTCTTAACCCTAAATTATTACAAATTATGGAGTAAGTTGACTAAATACTAAGTGACTAAATACTAGTTTGTGAGTTTAGCAATGTGAATGCTTTTGTTTTGGCACAATACATAGTTTCTATATTGGAGTATCACAGGCAAACTTATGACTAGTTAGGAATCATTATTTTAAGATTAAGATTCGTATTTCTGTGCTTATAGTCAAATGGGTGAGTGAGTGAGTGAGTGCAAGTGTGAACCACCAGGTGGTTTTTATGTAGTTAGTTGATGGGGTGTATCAGGGAGATAAGACGTTTTCTAACGGTAGCTTTGAAGGTGATGAATGTGTCTGCAGTTCTAAAGTTTTCAGGTAGTGTTTTCCAGATTTTAGGGCCTTTGACATACGTTGAATTTTTGTAAAGGTTTAGTCGGACACGGGGAATGTCGTAGAGATGTTTGTGTCTGGTGTTATGCCTGTGGGTCCTGTCAAAACTATCACGAAAGTGTTTTAGGTCAAGGTTAATATTGGAATTTAAGGTCCTATAGATGTAGATTGCACAGTAGTAAGTGTGGATGTTCTGAACAGGGAGTAAGTTTAGATCTGTGAAGAGTGGGGGGGGGTGTTGCCAGGGATGAGATTTAGTGATTATTCTTACTGTGGCTTTTTGTTGGGTTATTATTGGCTTTAGGTGTGTTGGTGCAGTTGATCCCCAAGCACAAATAGCATAGGTGAGGTATGGATAAATGAGTGAATGGTATAGTATGAGGAGGGCATTTTGCAGCATGTAGTATCATATCTTGGAGAGGATCCCAACTGTTTTGGATGCTTTTTTTGTTAAAGAAGGGATAAAAAATTGTATTATGAGAACAGATTATCCAACTTACGAGGTGATATAAAAAAGACCTGCAAAACCCTATCAGAAATTCTAGGAACAAAATTTAAAAAAAAAAGAAGCTATTTTTTCTTATGAAATGATAGAGAATCTTTTCCCGATTGTAATGACACCAAAAAAACGAAATTTGATGGAAAACTGACGGAATTATGCTCTCGCGAAGTTAGCGACCTTGGCGATATTTACAAATTGGTGATTTCGCCCACTTTAAGCCCTATTTTCGGCTAATTCCGTTGTTCCAGTCGACCAAATTCATAGCTATTTCTTTAGAACTCCATTTTTTCTATCGATTGAGTACAAGAAACTTCCCATTTACCGATTTCAATTACCCAATAATGTGGTCAGAAATTTGCAATTTGGCCAATTTCACGAAAACTAAAAAATATGACAATTTCAAAATAAGGTCCAGAATGAACAATGCAGACATTCCTGGCTCTAAAATAACATTTTCTTTGTTCATCAGTCATGTCTCCAGGCCCCTCTGATATTACTCTTGCTTTCTATTTTGAATTTTTATTCAAACAAAAAATAGAAGACTTACTATTATGCAGACTACTGCAATACTGTAATAATTGTATAAATAACATCAACCCATTCATGACTGCATATTAGAATGGCTAGTTGGACATTTATTGGACAATGACATCATTTGTTTACTTTTGAACATTGGCAAAAATCAAACATTTCCCCTACTTTGAGCTCCATTTCTAGGTTCTTTTTATAGTAAAATCAATCAAAATCACCTCTATTTCTATAATATGTTTTCCATTCTATCAAATGAGACCAAGAAAACGAGAATACAACCATAAATACTATACGAAAATAGACCACAAAGTCGGCATTTTAATTAAAAAAAACGGTCGTAGTTTTTTTTTCTCATTATGCACTGCGTGCTCCAGGATTTTTTTTATATGGTGCACACTAACCACGCAGACCCATTCTCTCACATGTGGGCCTACCAGCTTTCTCCTGCTTGATTTGAAGCCGCTAGAATTTATGAGTATATATACATCAAACACGGTACCTCATAAGACGTATATATACGTCCGCGACAGTCAAAGGGTTAAAAAAACCAGATGAACCCCAACTCCCACCAACTGAAACAGCAAACAGACTCAATAATTTCTTCTCCACTATAGGAAAAAACATTGCCAATAAAATCCCAAGCTCAGATACCCCACCCAATGACTACCTCACTGGCAACTACCCGAACACACTGTTCCTAGCTCTGACTAACCCTACTGAAGTCTCCCTTATTATCAACACACTAAAAAACAAGACAGGAGGTTTAAATACCTTACCACCTTTTATATACAAAAAAGTGTCGCAAGTGCTATCACCAATCATTGCAACACACTTTAACAAATCCATAGAATCCTCTACCTTCCTTACAGTTCTCAAAATAGCAAGGGTCACCCTGATCCATAAAGGAGGAGACCAAACAGATTTGAATAACTATAGGCCAATATCCAACTCTCACCCTCTCTCTAAAATCTTCGAAAAATTAATTCATGAGCGAATCTATTCCTACCTCATGTCCCACAACATATTCAACCCCTGTCAATTTGGGTTCAGGCCTAATAAAAATACTAATGATGCTATTATACACATGCTAGAACACACACTGCAATAGAGAAAAAAGAAGTCCCACTGGGGATCGTCATTGACTTATGTAAAACTTTTGATACGGTTGACCATGACTTGCTCCACATAAAATTGTCGCACTATGGTATAAGAGGGCACTCCCTCAACTACCTAAAGTCTTACCTCAGCAACAGAAGCCAATATGTGTACACAAACGGGGCAAACTCTTCAGCACAGCCAATTACAGTTGGTGTCCCACAGGGAAGTGTCCTAGGCCCTCTTCTCTTTCTCATATACATAAATGACCTACCAAATGCATCACAACTACTCAAACCCACACTATTTGCAGATGACACTACATACGTCTTCTCTCACCCGAGCCCAGTCATGCTAGCCAATACTGTAAATATTGAATTACAGAAAATATCTACCTGGATGAGGACTAACAAACTTACTCTAAACATTGACAAAACCTACTTCATTCAGTTTGGTAACAGAGCTACAGACGTCCCTCTTAGCATAATGATAAATGGATCACCTATCACAAAACTCAGAGGGAAAATTCTTAGGAATTCACCTCGATAATAGACTCAAATTTCAAACACGCATACAACAAATTTCCAAAAAAATTTCCAAGACCATAGGCATACTATCGAAGATATGGTACTATGTTCCATAGTCAGCCCTCCTGGCCCTATATCACTCACTTATTTACCCCTATCTCACCTATGGAATTTGTGCATGGGGCTCAATAACAATAAACCATCTCAGACCATTAATTACCCAACAAAAGGCTGCAGTCAGAATGATAACAAATTCCCACTACAGACAGCACACTCCACCAATATTCAAAACTCTAAACCTACTCACCGTACAAAACATCCATACATTTTACTGCACCTACTACATACATAGAACACTTAACTCTAATATAAACCCTCCCCTCAAACGTCTCCTTACCAACCTCAACAGAACACATGACCATAACACAAGGCACAGATCACTCTTTGATGTTCCTCGTGTCCATCTCACGCTATGCAAAAACTCAATGCACATAAAAGGCCCTAAAATTTGGAATTCATTACCAGTGAATATAAAAGAAACACTGTTTATAAATTCAAGTCTCTTCTCAAAAATCACTTACTCACCCACAACTAAATAAATACTGAATAATTGTATCTCATAAATTGTATCTCATAAATGTTTCTCATTATTGTATCTCATAAATATCTAACCTGTGACAAAATCAAACTTTGTTATTTTTTAATTACATTACCTAACAGGATACTCCATTCTATTGAATGCACAGCAACACAGTAAATGACCATATGACCTGAATATATCATTGCTTAGTTAATCTTAAGTTAATTTTAAGCCTGCCCATAATGCTGTGCATACAATGGGCTTTGGCATGTTGCACTTTAATAACTGTATTCCTATGTACTTCTCTGTATCATGTTCAGATAAATAAATAAATAAGTAAATATGGGTGCTGAAATTCAGGTTGTTGACGAGGTATAGGCCTAGGAATTTCTCCTCATGTCTGGCAATTAGAGTGTTGTCGATCTTAATGTTAAGGTGCGCAACACCACCTCTGCTACCAAACATAATATAGTAGGTTTTGTCAGTGTTAAGTGTAAGTTTATTACCTGTCATCCAAGTCAATATAGTGGACCCCCGGTTCGCGAAGTCATCGGCAACTGATAAATCCGGTATCCAAAGCATTATATCACAAAAAAATTGCCTCGGTTCCCATTACAAAACCCGGTACACGATACGATTCGTACGAGACGTGTCCACGTGTGGCCTGAACTGCCCCGTGTGTGCCAGTGTTTACAAGCCAGCCAGTGTGCGCGCATCTAAGGATACATTCAGTACATTCCATATTATCCATATTATCACTGTTTTTGGCGCTTGTTTCTGCGAAAAAAGTCACCATGGGCCCCAAGAAAGCTTCTAGTGCCAACCCATTGAGACCAAGTGTGCTAATGACTATTGAAATGAAGAAAGAGATAATTGCAAAGTATGAAAGTGGAGTGTGTGTGTCGGACCTGGCCAAGTTGTATAGTAAATCCCAATCAACCATCTCTGCTATAGTGAGCAGGAAAATGGCAATCAAGGAAGCTGTTCTTGCAAAAGGTGCAGTTGTGATTACAAAACAGCGATCGCAAGTGTTAGAAAATGTTGAGAGACTGTTATTGGTGTGGATAAATGAAAAACAGATAGCTGGAGATAACATCTCTCAAGCGATCATTTGTGAAAAGGCTAGGCAGTTGCATGAGGATTTAATTAGATAAAAGCCTGCAACTAGTGGTGATGTGAGTGAATTTAAGGCCAGCGAAGGTTGGTTTGAAAGATTTAAGAATCGTAGTGGCATACATAGTGTGATTAGGCATGGTGAGGCTGCCAGTTCAGACCAAAAAGCAGCTGAAAAATATGTGCATGAATTCAAGGAGTACATAGAGGCTGAAGGATTGAAACCTGAACAAGTGTTTAATTGTGACGAAACAGGCCTGTTTTGGAAGAAATTGCCAAGCAGGACTTACATTACTCGGGAGGAAAAGGCACTCCCAGGGCATAAGCCTATGAAAGCCAGGCTTACTCTGTTGATGTGTGCCAATGCTAGTGGTGATTGCAAAGTGAAGCCTTTATTGGTGTATCACTCAGAAACTCCCAGAGCATTCAGGCAAAAGAATATCCTCAAGGCTAATTTGTGTGTGCTGTGGAGGGCAAACACTAAGGCATGGGGCCACTAGGGACTTTTTCTATGACTGGTTACACCATGCATTTGCCCCCACTGTGAAAAATTACCTAATTGAAAAGAAATTAGACCTTAAGTGCCTCCTGGTGTTAGAGAGTGCCCTTGGTCATCCTACAGACTTGGCAGAGCGACTTTGTGGGGACATGAGCTTCATTAAGGTCAAGTTTTTGCCTCCTAATACCACTCCTCTCCTGCAGCCCATGGACCAGCAGGTCATTTCCAACTTCAAGAAACTGTACACAAAAGCTATGTTTGAAAGGTGCTTTGAAGTGACCACAGATACTCTATTGACTCTAAAGGAGTTTTGGAAGGATCACTTTAATATCCTGAATTGTGTAAACCTTATAGGTAAGGCTTGGGAGGGAGTGACTAAGAGGACCTTGAACTCTACTTGGAAGAAACTGTGGCCAGAATGTGTAGACAAAAGGGATTTTGAAGGGTTTGAGGCTAACCCTGGGAATCCTATGCCAGTTGAGGAATCCATTGTGGCATTGGGGAAGTCCTTGGGGTTGGAGGTTAGTGGGGAGGATGTGGAAGAGTTGGTGGAGGAGGACAATGACGAACTAACCACTGATGAGCTGCTAGATCATCTTCAACAGCAAGAGGCCAGACCTGAGGAAACTGCTTTGGAGGAGGGGATAGAGAAATTGACGAAGTTGCCTACTTCAAAGATTAAGGAAATGTGTGCAATGTGGCTTGAAGTGCAAACTTTTTTTGATGAAAATCACCCTGACACAACTACTGCAAGCCGTGTTGGCAACCTGTACACTGACAATGTTGTGAACCACTTTAGGAAAGTCATAAAGGAACGAGAGGTACAGGCCTCTATGGACAGATATGTTGTGTGACAGAAGTCAGTGACTCTCAAGCTGGTCCTAGTGGCATTAAAAGAAGGGAAGTAACCCCAGAAAAGGACTTGCTACCTCAAGTCCTAATGGAGGGGGATTCCCCTTCTAAACATTAAAAACTTCGACACTCTCCCCTCCTCCCATCCCATCAATCATCACCAGATCTTCATTAAAGGTAAGTGTCAATTATTCTGTTGTGATTATTCTATTGTTATTATTGTTATTGTAATTATTCTATTGCATTAAACTTAATATTTCATGTGGTAAAAGTTTTTTTTCTTCATACTTTTGGGTGTCTTGCACGGATTAATTTGATTTCCATTATTTCTTATGGGGAAAATTGATTCGCTTTCCGATAATTTTGCTTTACGATGAGCTCTCAGGAATGGATTAATAACATGAACCGGGGGTCCACTGTATTTTGAGCAGCTCCTCATTAATAATAGTGTTGAGGGTGGCAAGATTAGGGTGAGAGATGACGTAAGCCGTGTCGTCAGCAAAGGGAATGGGTTTCAGGTGTTGGGATACGTTTGGATGATCATTGATGTAAATGAGGAAGAGCAGGGGTCCAAGGACACTTCACTGCGGAACTCCAGTATCAAGTGGCCGTGTTGATGATGCTGTGTCTTTAATGGTGACATACTGATACCTATTAGTAAGGTAGGATTTGAAATATGCAAGCACATGACCTCTTATACCATAATGGTCAAGTTTGTGGAGTAGGATGCTGTGGTCTACTGTGTCAAAAGCTTTTCTTAGGTCAATAAAAATTCCTAGCGGATATTCCTTATTTTCCAATGTTGTGTAAAGCAGATTTAGCATTTTTACAATTGCATCATTAGTGCTTTTATTTTTCCTGAATCCAAATTGGCAGGGGTTGAGTATGTTTTGTGCCATTGTAAATGAATACAGTCTCCTGTGCACGAGTTTCTCAAAGATTTTGGATAGCAATGGTAAGTTTGATATTGGCCTATAGTTGTTTACATCTGTAGGGTCACCACCTTTATGTATTGGTGTAACCCTTGCTGTCTTGAGTAGTTTTGGGAAGGTGCTAGTGTCTAGTGACTTGTTAAAAAGTAATGAAATAGCATGCGAAAGGACATGGGCCCCTCGCTTGTACAATAATGATGGGACATGAGACAGATTCCCTGAGTTATTTTTAAGTGACTTTAGAATCTCGGTGACTTCGGTAGGCTCAGTTGGAAACAAGATAGAAGGAATTTGGGAAATTCCCATCTAGGTATCCCCGCCATGGGCATTGGTACGTGGGATTTTACTGGCAAGATTAGATCCTATGGTTGAGAAGAAGTCATTTATCTTGTTAGTTGTATCAGGGGGATGCAGTGGTGTTTCATTAGGTTTAGTTAGGACAATATTCTTGCTACTCCTACTTACACTTTGGTCACACTTCACAGACACGCACATGCATATATATATATACATACATCTAGGTTTTTCTCTTTTTCTAAATAGCTCTTGTTCTTTTTTATTTCTTCTATTGTCCATGGGGAAGTGGAAAAGAATCTTTCCTCCCTAAGCCATGCGGTCGTATGAGGCGACTAAAATGCCGGGAGCAATGGGCAAATAAAACCCCCTTTTCCTGATACAATTACTAAAAAAGAAAGAAGAAAAACTTTATAAAACTGGGTTTGCTTAAATGTGCGTGGATGAGTGCGGATGACAAGAAACAGATGATTGCTGATGTTATGAATGAAAAGAAAATTGGATGTCCTGGCCCAACGGAAACAAAGCTGAAGGGGGGAGGAGAGTTTCAGTGGGGGGGAAAAAAATGGGATTAAATCTGGAGTATCTGAGAGAGTTAGAGCAAAGGAAGGGTAGCATAATGTTAAATGATCAGTTATGGAAGGAGAAAAGAGAATATGAATGTGTAAATTCAAGAATTATGTGGATTAAAGTAAAGGTTGGATGCGAGAAGTGGGTCATAATAAGCGTGTATGCACCTGGAGAAGAGAGGAATGCAGAGGAGAGAGAGAGATTTTGGGGAGATTTTAAGTGAATGTATAGGAGCCTTTGAACCAAGTGAGAGAAAAAAATTGGGGGTAGGGGACTTGAATGCTAAAGTAGGAGAAACTTTTAAGAGGGTGTGGTAGGTAATTTTGGGGGTCCCAGGTGTAAATGATAATGGGAGCCCTTTGATTGAACTTTGTATAGAAAGGGGTTTAGTTATAGGTAATACATATTTTAAGAAAAAGAGGGTAAATAAGTATACACGATATGATGTAGGGCGAAATGACAGTAGTTTTGTTGGATTATGTATTGGTAGATAAAAGACTGTTGAGTAGACTTCAGGATGTACATGTTTATAGAGGGGCCACAGATATATCAGATCACTTTCTAGTTGTAGCTATACTGAGAGTAAAAAAGGGAGATGGGATACAAGGAGAATAGAAGCATCAGGGAAGAGAGAGGTGAAGGTTTATAAACTAAAAGAGGAGGCAGTTAGGGTAAATATAAACACTATTGGAGGATAGATGGGCTAATGAGAGCATAGGCAATGGGGTCGAAGAGGTATGGGGTAGGTTTAAAAATGTAGTGTTAGAGTGTTCAGCAGAAGTTTGTGGTTACAGGAAAGTGGGTGCAGGAGGGAAGAGGAGCGATTGGTGGAATGATGATGTAAAGAGAGTAGTAAGGGAGAAAAAAGTTAGCATATGAGAAGTTTTTACAAAGTAGAAGTGATGCAAGGAGGGAAGAGTATATGGAGAAAAAGAGAGAAGTTAAGAGAGTGGTGAAGCAATGTAAAAAGAGAGCAAATGAGAGAGTGGGTGAGATGTTATCAACAAATTTTGTTGAAAATAAAAAAAAGTTTTTGGAGTGAGATTAACAAGTTAAGAAAGCCTAGAGAACAAATGGATTTGTCAGTTAAAAATAGGAGAGGAGAGTTATTAAATGGAGAGTTAGGGGTATTGGGAAGATGGAAGGAATATTTTGAGGAATTGTTAAATGTTGATGAAGATAGGGAAGCTGTGATTTCGTGTATAGGGCAAGGAGGAATAACATCTTGTAGGAGTGAGGAAGAGCCAGTTTGTGAGTGTGGGGAAGTTCGTGAGGCAGTAGGTAAAATGAAAGGGGGTAAGGCAGCCGGGATTGATGGGATAAAGATAGAAATGTTAAAAGCAGGTGGGGATATAGTTTTGGAGTGGTTGGTGCAATTATTTAATAAATGTATGGAAGAGGGTAAGGTACCTAGGGATTGGCAGAGAGCATGCCCTAGTTTCCTTTGTATAAAGGCAAAGGGGATAAAAGAGAGTGCAAAAATTATAGGGGGAAAGTCTGTTGAGTGTACCTGGTAAAGTGTATGGTAGAGTTATAATTGAAAGAATTTAAAAGTAAGACGGAGAATAGGATAGCAGATGAACAAGGAGGCTTTAGGAAAGGTAGGGGGTGTGTGGACCAGGTGTTTACAGTGAAACATATAAGTGAACAGTATTTAGATAAGGCTAAAGAGGTCTTTGTGGCATTTATGGATTTGGAAAAGGCGTATGACAGGGTGGATAGGGGGCAATGTGGCAGATGTTGCAAGTGTATGGTGTAGGAGGTAGGTTACTGAAAGCAGTGAAGAGTTTTTACGAGGATAGTGAGGCTCAAGTTAGAGTATGTAGGAAAGAGGGAAATTTTTTCCCAGTAAAAGTAGGCCTTAGACAAGGATGTGTGATGTCACCGTGGTTGTTTAATATATTTATAGATGGGGTTTGTAAGAGAAGTAAATGCGAGGGTTTTGGCAAGAGGCGTGGAGTTAAAAGATAAAGAATCACACACAAAGTGGGAGTTGTCACAGCTGCTCTTTGCTGATGACACTGTGCTCTTGGAGATTCTGAAGAGAAGTTGCAGAGTTTGGGTGGATGAATTTGGTAGGGTGTGCAAAAGAAGAAAATTAAAGGTGAATACAGGAAAGAGTAAGGTTATGGGGATAACAAAAAGATTAGGTGATGAAAGATTGAATATCAGATTGGAGGGAGAGAGTATGGAGGAGGTGAACGTATTCAGATATTTGGGAGTGGACGTGTCAGCGGATGGGTCTATGAAAGATGAGGTGAATCATAGAATTGATGAGGGAAAAAGAGTGAGTGGTGCACTTAGGAGTCTGGGGAAACAAAGAACTTGTCCTTGGAGGCAAAGAGGGGAATGTATGAGAGTATAGTTTTACCAACGCTCTTATATGGGTGTGAAGCGTGGGTGATGAATGTTGCAGCGAGGAGAAGGCTGGAGGCAGTGAGATGTCAGTCTGAGGGCAATGTTTTGGTGTGAATATAATGCAGAGAATTCGTAGTTTGGAAGTTAGGAGGAGGTGCGGGATTACCAAAACTGTTGTCCAGAGGGCTGAGGAAGGGTTGTTGAGGTGGTTCGGACATGTAGAGAGAAATGGAGCGAAACAGAATGACTTCAAGAGTGTATCAGTCTGTAGTGGAAGGAAGGCGGGGTAGGGGTCGGCCTAGGAAGGGTTGGAGGGAGGGGTAAAGGAGGTTTTGTGTGCGAGGGGCTTGGACTTCCAGCAGGCATGCGTGAGCGTGTTGATAGGAGTGAATGGAGACAAATGGTTTTTTAATACTTGACGTGCTGTTGGAGTGTGAGCAAAGTAACATTTATGAAGGGATTCAGGGAAACCGGCAGGCCGGACTTGAGTCCTGGAGATGGGAAGTACAGTGCCTGCACTCTGAAGGAGGGGTGTTAATGTTGCAGTTTAAAAACTGTAGTGTAAAGCACCCTTCTGGCAAGACAGTGATGGAGTGAATGATGGTGAAAGTTTTTCTTTTTCGGGCCACCCTGCCTTGGTGGGAATCGGCCGGTGTGATAATAAAAAAAAAAATAATATTCTTGGTTTTTACAAGTAATGCTGGAGATGCTAAGAGGAATAAACATGAAAGTCTGGGCCTTTAAAAAAAAAAAGAGAGAAAATTGTGGTAAAGTTATAATGTTCCCTGGCATTGTGTTAGCTATGTTTATATTCTTTGTAAGGAATGCCTTGCCCATTTTCTATGGAAGGAATACACAGTGCATCAAACACCAACTTCCCTCAAGCCTTTAAAGATTTTTTTTTTTTTTTTGGTGGAACACACATGTTATGGGCACATAAGTACATTGTATAAATTTAACTTAGGGTAATGCAGTTAACTCCTTTCACTGCTTGTTGTGAGATCTATATTTGATGCCAGGGTCTGCCACCTAGATCTACATTACGAGCCCAGCACACTCAGATAAGCTGTGAGCAGTAAATTTTGGCCTAGGTACAAAAGAATGGGTCTGTACAATGAGTGTGCACAGTATACAAGTATTCTGTCTCATGCAGTGCATGATAGGAAAAGGAAAACTCGAACCTTGTACTTAAAATTTTTTTTTAAAAACCCAGCAAATTTAACCCTTTCAGGGTCCAAGGGGGGGGGGGCCAAATTTCAAAGTGCACACCATGTCCAAAATTTTCAGAAAAAATTTGTTATTTTTTGTTATGAAATGGTAGGAATTTTTTTCTGTGGGTAATAAAACAAAAAGTAAAAAATTTGAGGGAAAATTCAAAATTATGCTCTCGCGAATTTTGAATTTTTTCACGATATTTACGCATCGGCGATTTTGCCGATTTTGACTCCCATTTTAGGCCAATTCCCTTTATTCCATCAACCAAATTCTTAGCTATTTCACAGTTTCTTCATTCGTCGACGGCACAAGAAACCCCAACTCAACTTTTTTAAACTAAAAATAAGGTGTTTGGGAAATTGGTAATTTTTGGCCAATTTAGTGAAAGGTTCAAAATATTCCAGTTTCAAAATGGGGTCCAGAATAAACAATGCGGGCATTCCTGGCACTAAACTAACATTTCTCTGTTCATTAGTTACTTTTTTCAGGCTTTACAATAAATTAATTTTCATTTTTAATTCCTAATAAATTTTTTTTCAAACCAAAAAATAAAGTTTTACTGTCATGAAATATTGTAATAATTGTAAAATAATTCAGCACTTTTGTGAATGATATTAACCCACCAGCTGCGTGTATTAGACATGTGAGGTATTTGTTTACTCTTAACTCAGCAAAAATTTTAACATTTCCGCTACTTTGAGCTCATTTAAAGCCATTTTCATACCAAAACCAATCAAGAAATTTCTATTTCTTTAATTATTTTCCTTTGTATCAATTGAGCCCAAAAAAAACCCAAATAAAACTAAAAAAACATATAAAAAACACTGCAAAGTTGCTTTTTTAATCGAAAATTTTAATCTCGTTTTTTCTCTCATTATACCCAGTGCTGCGGTTTTGTTTTATTGGTCCACTACCACATCGAGTATTCTCTCATACAGGCCCAAATTTACCACTCACAGCTTATAAGTGAGCGAGCTTATGACTAGATCTACTTTGGACCCTCAACGCAAAGTCGTAGTCACGGGACGGACCCTGAAAGGGTTTTAAAGGTTTTTTTAGGGTGGGTTTTTTGGCTTTATTTTCTGTTTCTTGGGACATTTTATAAATGAAAAAATACTACGAAATAAAATATTTTGGCTGGTTTCCCAAAACTGAAAATAGCTTAAAAATTTGGGGCACAAAATAGCAAAATACTCCAAATTTTTTTCCCAGGTGGGTTTAAGGGCCCCCATCCCCCCCACCCCCTCTGGGCAATTTTTATGGGTTTTTTGCTAAATCGATTCAATTATTGGATGGGCTGAAACCCTACCCTTTTTTCAGGTTTTATTGATTGTCTTCAATTTTTTTTAAGTATGAGACTTCAAAAAGGAAGTGTTATTAATATAGTAGAGGCCGGAATGGATTAAAGAACAAAAAAAATGTTGTTATAGTGCCGAATTCTGTATTTTTTTTATTTTGGGGCCTGTTTTTAAATTGGATTTTTTTTAAATTTTGTGTAAAATTGGCCAAATATGCTTATGTGCATTTATAGGATAGTTTTTTAAGTTGATTTGGGGGGTTTCTTGTGTTAAATCATTTTTCAGGAAGGGATACAGCAAAAAAAAATGAGGATTTGGTCGAAATGGGAATTAATTAGTTTAAAATAGACCGCTGAGTGAAATTGCTTAAGTGTAAATTTTCAACATTGGGACCGTTAATTTCTGTAATTTTCAACCACATTCATATTTGTTATGTCATTACTTTTGGAAAAGGGTTTTCCCACCATTTCAGATTTTTTTTTTTTTTTGTAATGGGCACTGTGACACTTAATTTGGGATCTGGACATTGAAGGGATTAAAGCAAACTTGCACCTGTTAGGTCTAACCCACTACATCCATTTTAAAAACTACTAGGGCAACACCAACCCTCTGCAACACCAAAAGACAGCAAAAACAACATTGACAATGTATGTCAATTTTTTTTTTTTTATTTACAAATAAGAAATTTAAAAAAATTGTTTAGTATTCTTGAAAAAAATCTCAATTTTCCCATAAACCTTCACTCCACTTTTCAGTTTTCAGCAGTATAAGCCCGTTTTCAGGGAACACCCTTTCAAAAGGGGGGGGCCTATTTTCCGGTCATTTTTTCATGTCATATTCTTTTAAAAATTTTTTTTAAACTGGTTTTATCCCACGAGGGAGGGGAACCTAAAAAAAACCAAAATTTTTTCATTATAAAATAGGAATTTATACAGAAGGGGGTTTCACCCCTTTCCCCAGCAAATTTTTGTCGCCCCTTAGCACCCTGGCTTATGGGGGAAGAATTCTGTTCCACTTTCCCATGGGAAAAAAGGGAAATAAAGAAAACAAGAACTGTTAAAAATAAAAAAAATGAGAAGGTTGCATTTTTTTTTTTTTTCCAAAAAGTCCCGCCCTCCCACCGAGGCAGGGGGGACCCAAAAAGAAAGAAAATCCCCAAAAAGAAAAACTTTCATCATCATTCAAACTTTTTCTTCACTCACCATAAAAAACTGTTTTTGCAGAATGCTCAGAACACAAAAGTTTAGAAGCATATACAAAAGTACACAACATATCCCCCCAAAATGCTAAACCCCAAAACCCCTCCTTTAGAGTGCAGGCATTGACTTCTCATTTTCCCGGACTCAATCTGGCTATATAAAATAGCCGGGTTTTTCCCCTGAATCCCCTTCACAAATATTCCCCCCCCACACTCCAACAGATCGTCATCCCAAATACCATTCGTCCCATTCACTCATATCAACACCTCATGCACGCCTGCGAAGTCCAAGCCCCCGCACACAAAACCCCCCTCACCCCTTCCTTCCCAAACCTTTTCGAGGATGACCCCTACCCCCCCTTCCCCCCTACAATTTAAATGCCTCCAATCTTTACTTTTACCATTTTTCCTAAATGACCCAAAAACCCCCTCAACAACCCCCTTCAGCCCTCTGACAAAAACTATTATTAACTCCACACCCTCTCCTAATTTCCACACTCCGAATTTTTTGCATAATATTTACACCACACATTGCCCTTAGACAGGACATCTCCACTGCCTCCAACCGCCTCCTCGCTGCTGCATTCACAACCCAAGCTTCACACCCATATAAGAGTGTTGGTACTACTATACTTTCATACATTCCCTTCTTTGCCTCCATAGATAACATTTTTTGACTCCACATATACCTCAATGCACCACTCGCTTTTTTTCCCTCATCAATTCTATGATTAACCTCATCCTTCATAAATCCATCCCCGACACGTCCCAACTCCCAAGTATCTGAAAACTTCACTTCTTCCATACTCCTCCCCAATTTGATATCCAATTTTTCTTTATCTAAATCATATGATACCCTCATCATCTTACTCTTTTCTATGTTCACTTTCAACTTTCTACCTTTACACACACACCCAAACTCATCCACTAACCTTTGCAATTTTTCTTTAGAATCTCTCCTAAGCACAGTATCAGCAAAAAGTAACTGTGTCAATTCTCATTTTGTATTTGATTCCCCATAATTTAATCCCCCCCCTCTCCCGAACACCCTAGCATTTACTTCTTTTACAACCCCATCTATAAATATATTAAACATCATGGTGACATTACACATCCCTGTCTAAGACCTACTTTTACTTTTAGTCTCCCTCTTTTCTACACACCCTAACCTGAGCCTCACTATCCTCATAAAAACTCTTTACAGCATTTAGTAACTTGCCACCTATTCCATGTACTTGCAACATCTGCCACATTGCTCCCCTATCCACTCTATCATATGCCATAAAAGCAATAAAAATTTACCTACCTTTATCTAAATACTGTTCACATATATGCTTCAATGTAAACACTTGATCTACACATCCCCTACCCACTCTGAAACCTCCTTGCTCATCCGCAATCCTACATTCTGTCTTACCTCTAATTCTTTCAATAATAACCCTACCGTACACTTTTCCTGGTATACTCAGTAAACTTATTCCTCTATAATTTTTACAATCTCTTTTGTCCCCCTTCCCTTTTTATAAAGGGACTATACATGCTCTCTGCCAATCCCTAGGTACCTTCCCCTCTTTCATACATTTATTAAACAAAAGTACCAACCACTCCAACACTATATCCCCCCCTGCTTTTAACATTTCTGTCATGATCCCATCAGTTCCAGCTGCTTTACCCCCTTTCGTTCTATGTAATGCCTCGCGTACCTCCCCCACACTCACATTCTGCTCTTCTTCACTCCTAAAAGATGGTATACCTCCCTGGCCAGTGCATGAAATAACCATTTCCCTTTCTTCCTCAACATTTAAAACTTCCTCAAAATATTCTCGCCATCTACCTAATACCTCCCTCTCCCCATCTACTAACTCCCCTACTCTGTTTTTTACTGAAAAATCCATACGTTCCCTAGGCTTTCATAACTTGTTTAACTCACTCCAAAATTTTTTCTTATTTTCATTAAAATTTCTTGACATTGCCTCTCCCACTCTATCATCTGCTCTCGTTATGCACTCTCTCACCACTCTCTTCACCTTTCTTTTACACTCCATATACTCTGCTCTTCTTATAACACTTCTGCTTTGTAAAAACCTCTCATAAGCTAACTTTTTCTCTTTTATCACACCCTTTACTTCATCATTCCACCAATCACTCCTCTTTCCTCCTTCCCTCACCCTCCTATGACCACAAACTTCTGCCCAACATTCTAATACTGCATTTTTAAAACTCATCTAACTCTCTTCAACCCCCCCACTACTCATCTTTGCACTAGCCCACCTTTCTGCCAATAGTTGCTTATATCTCACCTGAACTTCCTCCTCCCTTAGTTTATACACTTTCACTTCCCTCCTACTTGTTGTTGCCACCTTCCTCTTGTCCCATCTACCTCTTACTCTAACTGTAGCTACAACTAAATAATGATCCGATATATCAGTTGCCCCTCTATAAACATGTACATCCTGGAGCCTACCCATTAACCTTTTATCCACCAATACATAATCTAACAAAATACTTTCATTACGTGCTACATCATACCTTGTATATTTATTTATCCTCTTTTTCATAAAATATGTATTACTTATTACCAAATCTCTTTCTACACATAGCTCAATTAAAGGCTCCCCATTTACATTTACCCCTGGCACCCCAAATTTACCTACTAACTCCCCTCCACAACATTTTTACCCACTTTAGCATTGAAATCCCCGACCACAAGTACTCTCACACTTGGTTCAAAACTCCCCACGCATTCACTCAACATTTCCCAAAATCTCTCTCCTCTACACTTCTCTCTTCTCCAGGTGCATATACGCTTTCTATAACCCACTTTTCACATCCAACCTTTATTTTACTCCACATAATCCTTGAATTAATACCGTTATAGTCCCTCTTTTCCTGCCATATCTTATCCTTCAACATTATTGCTACTCCTTCTTTAGCTCTTACTCTATTTGAAACCCCTGACCTAATCCCATTTATTCTTCTCCACTGAAACTCTCCCACCCCTTTCAGCTTTGTTTCACTTAAAGCCAGGACATCCAGCTTCTTCTCATTCATAACATCCACAATCATCTCTTTCTTATCATTTGCACAACATCCACACACATTCAGGCTTCCCACTTTGACAATTTTCTTCTTATTCTTTTTAGTAATCTTTACAGGAAAAGGGGTTACTAGCCCATTGTTCCCGGCATTTTAGTTGACTTTTACAACACGCATAGCTTA
This sequence comes from Cherax quadricarinatus, assembly GCF_026875155.1. Taxonomy (NCBI): domain Eukaryota; kingdom Metazoa; phylum Arthropoda; class Malacostraca; order Decapoda; family Parastacidae; genus Cherax; species Cherax quadricarinatus. The sequence goes on along the minus strand of NC_069401.1, from coordinate 86,041,774 downwards.
CAGAGGAAAGATTCTTATTCCACTTCCCCATGGATATAAAGGAAAAGTAATAAGACCAAGGACTATTATCCCTTTGAGAGTCGACAGGCCCTCTCCGAGACTCGTTCTCAGGGTCGGCCAAATTTAAAAAAAAAAAAAAAAAAAATTCTTATGAAAAGATAGAAAATCTTTTCCCGATCATAATGACACCAAAATTATGAAATTTGATGGAAAACTTACGGAATTATGCTCTCGCGAAGTTAGCGGTCTCGGCGATGTTTACGCATCGGTGATTTTGCCCACTTTGAGCCCCATTTTCGGCCAATTGCACTGCACTAGTCGACTAAAAACATGAATATTTCGCTAGAACTCCATTTTTTCTATCGAATGAGTGCAAGAAACCACCCATTTACCCATTTCAACTATCCAATACAGTGGTCAGAATTTAGCAATTTTGCCAATTTCACACAAATTTCAAAAGATGCTAATTTCCAAATAGGGTCCAGAATAAACATGAAAGACATTCCTGGCACTAAAATGACATTTCCTCTGTTCATTAGTCATGTCCCAACGCCCCTCTTACATTCTTTTGCTTTCCACTTTGAATTTTTATTCTCACAAAAAATAGAAGATTTACTGTTATGCAGACTACTGCATTAGTGTAAAAAATGGTATAAATAATATTGGCGCACTTGGAAAAGAATATTAGACTCACCAGTTGACATGTATTGGACGCTTGGCATGATTTGTTTACTTTTGAACTTTGGTAAAAATCGAACATTTCTGCTACTTTGAGCTCAATTTCAAGGTACTTTTCATTGTAAAACCAGTCAAAATCATCTCCATTTCTGTAATATGTCTACCATTCTATAAAATAAGACCAAGAAAACTAGAATACAACAATAAATACCATACGAAAATACAGTGCAAAGTCGCTGTTTTATTCCAAAAAAACGGTCAAAGTTTTTTTTTTTCTCATTATTCACTGTGTGCTGCAGGATTTTTTTATACTGTGCACACTGATCACATAGACCCATTCTTTCATATGTAGGCCTACCAGCTTTCTCCCACTAGATTTGAGGGCGCTAGAATTTAGGCGTACTAGTACGTCAAAAACCCTGGGTCGTAAGCTGTACTAGTACGGCCGAAACCCTCGAAGGGTTAAGATAAAATCAAAGAAAACTCAGATGAGTGTGTGTGTAAATAAACGTGTACATGTATGTGTAGTGTGACCTAAGTGTAAGTAGAAGTAGCAAGACATACCTGTAATCTTCCATATTTATGAGACAGACAAAGGAAACCAGCAATCCTACCACCATGTAAAACAATTACAGGCTTTTGTTTTACACTCACTTGGCAGGACGGTAGTACCTCCCTGGGTGGTTGCATATATATTATATATATAAAGTAGGGCCCCACTTATACAGCAGGTTAGGTTCCAGGCTATCGCCGTAAAGCGGAAATCGCCATAAAGTGGAACACCTTTTTATCCACTTATAAATGCATACAAACACTAGATAACAAGTTTACACTAACATATATTAAGTTAGCAATAGAACCAGGCATCAAAAAACAATAAAAATGTACAATACACACATAGTGCACTCATTACTTACCTTAAAATATTTAGTCTTAATCTAGGGTGAGATGAGTAGTATTTATTGTAAGAAATCAAGTGTGGTATGTATGGTAGTCAGCCAGGCTACTATAGCAGGCCACATGATATTCTATTACATTTAAGCATCCCAGAGCAATAAAATGCATATACAGTTTACTCATTACTTACCTTAAAATATTTATAGTCTTAATCTAGGGTGAGATGAGTAGTATTTATTGTAAAAAATCAAGTGTGGTATGTATGGTAGTCAGCCAGGCTACCATACCAGGCCACCCCACCCACACATACTATTCTATGATATTTAACCATCCCAGAGCAATAAAATGTATATACAGTTCACTCATTACTTACCTTAAAATATTTGTAGTCTTACTGTAGGGTCAGGAGTAAGTAAATGAGATAAAATGAATAAATGAGAGAGAATGAGTGCATGAGAGAGGACTGGCGCAGAGTTACGTAAACAAACCAGGCGAAAGCAAGTTTTTTTAAACAAAAAAAGTGTACACGTCTGGTTTGTGTACAAATTACATTGTGTACAAGTTGTCTCTACATTGATACAGTAGAATAAATAAAGAAGAACACTCCCATTCTCATGTAACATCATTTTGAGAAGAAATGATGCTCTGAGTGAAGGCAGTGGAAATAAGTCACTCTGACTTTTTTGGGTTATCATAGGTTCTCTACACATATGCTTTTATGTATGATAATCTATGTAACTATTTGTGTATACCTGAATAAACTTACATACATATGAAAGGAATGATTTTCTACAGTTACCCTCAGTAACACTTTTCTCTTATGTTAGATTAGAGAAAATGTTATTCTTGCCGTTACTTGCATAAGTTATCTGGATACCACATCTCATATTTATGTTTATTTATTTTATTGTGGAGTGTATTTATCATCTTTGTATGTTATGTATCGAGTTTATTATATAATTTTGAAATAAATATCATTGATGGATTAATGAAAATGTGTATACATGTATTAACATAATATACTACATTTATTGAGACTCGGTGAGTATTATTATTACAGTGGACCCCCGCATACCGGACGCATCGCATACCGTACAATCCGCATACCGGACGCTTTGATCGCAAAAATTTTGCCTCGCATACCGCCCGAAAACCCGCTCACTGCCCTTCGTCCGAGACGCGTCCAATGTGCGGCCTGAGCCATGCTCACATGTTCCGCCGGTGGCATTGTTTACCAGCCAGCCTCCGCGGTAACATCCAAGCATACAATCGGAACATTTCGTATTATTACAGTGTTTTTGGTGATTTTTTTCTGGAAAATGAGTGACCATGGGCCCCAAGAAAGCTTCTAGTGCCAACCCTACAGCAATAAGGGTGAGAATTACTATGGAGATGAAGAAAAAGATCATTGATAAGTATGAAAGTGGAGTGCATGTCTCCGAGCTGGCCAGGTTTGTATAATAAACCCCAATCAACCATCGCTACTGTTGGTGGTACAGCTGCTGCTGCTGCTGTACCACCGTCAGCTGCTGCTGCACTGTCAGCTTCCTGCTGCACTGTCAGCTGCTGCTGCTGTAACCACCGTCAACTGCTGCTGCTGCTGTAGTACCGTCTGCTGCTGCTGTAGCACCGTCTGCTGCTGCTTTAGCATCGTCTGTTTTCTGCTGTATCATCGTCCTGCTGCTGCTGTAGCATCGTCTGCTGCTGCTGTAGCATCGTCTGCTGCTGCTGTAGCATCGTCTGCTGCTGCTGTAGCATCGTCTGCTGCTGCTGTAGCATCGTCTGTTGCTGCTGTAGCATCGTCCTGTTGCTGCTGTACCACCGTCAGCTGCTGCTGTTTGCTGTAGCATCATCTGCTGCTGCTGTAGCATCGTCTGTTGCTGCTGTAGCATCGTCTTTTTGCTGCTGTACCACCGTCAGCTGCTGCTGCTGCTGTAGCATCGTCTGCTGCTGCTGCTGCTGTAGCATCGTCTGCTGCTGCTGTAACATCGTCAGTTGCTGCTGTAGCATCGTCTGCTGCTGCTGTAGCATCGTCTGTTGCTGCTGTAGCATCGTCTGTTGCTGCTGTACCACCGTCAGCTGCTGCTGCTGCTGTACCACCGTCAGCTGCTGCTGCTGCTGTACCACCGTTGTTGGTGTGGCTTATTGAGAATACCAAGAAACAATTACCCCAGAGGATTTGCCACCCAGATAACCCAAAAAAGTCAGTGTCATCGAAGACTGTCTAACTTATTTCCATTGGGGTCCTTAATCTTGTCTCCCAGGATGCAACCCACACCAGTCGACTAACACCCAGGTGAACAGGGAAAATGCCTGGAACTAGTGCTCATATTGGTGAATTTTAGAGCCAGCAAAGGTTGGTTTGAGAGATTTAAGAATCGTAGTGGCATACACAGTGTGATAAGGCCTATTCTGGAAGAAAATACCAAACAGGACCTACAGTACTCAGGAGGAAAAGGCACTCCCAGGACACAGTGTCTCATCAGTCATTGCTGCATCTTCAATAAAGGTAAGTGTCATTTATTCTTCATTTAGTAGAGTAGTACATGCACAATATATATTGTGCATGTACTACTCTACTATTGTGCATGTATCCTTCTCTTTGTGTGTAGGAAAATGTATATTTCATGTGGTAAAAAATTTTTTTTCATACTTTTGGGTGTCTTGCACGGATTAATTTGATTTCCATTATTTCTTATGGGGAAAATTCATTCGCATACCGAACATTTCGCATAACAGCCAGCCCTCTTGCACGGATTAAGGTCGCTATGCGGGGGTCCACTGTATTATTATTTCTAGTATGGCGTCATTTGTGCAAGTCGTCTGGCTACCACATCTCATATTTATGTTTATTTATTCTACTGTGGGGTTATTTATCATCTTTATATGTTATGTATCATGTTTATTATATAATTTTGAAAATAATATCATGGATGGATTAATGAAAATGTGTATATTAACGTAATATGTGACATTTAATGAGACTCGGTGATGATTATTATTATCATTTCTAATATGGCGTCACTTGTGCAAGTCGTCTGCTACCACATCTCATATTTGTTTATTTATTCTCCTGTTGGGTGTATTTATCATATTTATATGTTATGCATCATGTTTATTATATTATTTTGAAAAAAATATCATGGATGGATTAATGAAAATGTGTATACAGTGGACCCCCGCATAACGATCACCTCCGAATGCGACCAATTATGTAAGTGCGTTTGTACGTGTATGTTTGGGGGTCTGAAATGGACTAATCTACTTCACAATATTCCTGATGGGAACAAATTCGGTCAGTACTGGCACCTGAACATGTACTTTGTTGTGAAATCTGATATTGAAAAAATTAACGTTAACCGTGGGTCCACTGTATTAACGTAATATACGACATTTAATGAGACTCAAAGATTATTATTATCATTACTAATATGATGTCTGGAGACATAAACAGTCCCCGTACAGATTTTTAATGTTACCTCATGCCAGCACAGTGTGTAAGTTTTTATTTAGGTACAGTATAACATTTAGTATAATTATCAGAGGACAAGGTCCTCCCATCAGCAAATCCGCATCATTTGGGACCTGTAGTGTGCCGGATTACTGAGTTTGTTGCCGAATTACAGAGTTGTTAGGTTAAAAACACTTAAAATTAAAAACCAACTTGACTTACACAGTTCATTGAACATCGGCAAAAAATGAACATTTCCGCTACTTTGAGCTCATTTCAAGGTACTTTTCGTTATGAAAGCAATCAAAATCATGTCTATTTCTGTAATATACGTATCTTCCATTCTATCAAATGAGTCCAAAAATGAAATACAACCATAAAACCATACGAAAATATACTTGCAAAGAGGTGGCTTAATGGCTGAGAAAATGAACTCCCATATTTATCATCCATCTTTCTATTTTGTTGTACGTTAAGAAATGCATCTTTCCCATCATACATTTGTCCCAAGTTTCAATGAATAGCCCAACAAAACAACCGAGAAAAAAAAAAATGTTACACCAAAAATCATATATGCCAGCCCAAGCCGAGGTACGGAAATAAATCACTTTTCTGACTTTTTCTGGGTTAATCCTAGGTTCTCTATGCATACACTGATATGTATGATAATCTATGTAACTGTATTTGTGTAGACCTGAATAACAAATTTACTTCTGAGTCTGTCAACTGAGTACGAGAAAACCGCCCTTTTCACTTTGTTTCAACTACCCAATGAAGTGGGTCAGAATTGGCAATTTGGGTCGGATTTCACCACAAATTTCAACAGATGCCTAATTTCAAAATAGGATCCAGAATAAACAATGCAGACCATTCCTGGCACTAAAATAACATTTTTCTCTGTTCATTCGTCACGGCTACAGGCCCCCTTATTTACACTTGCTTACCATTTGGAATTTTTATTCACAAAAAAATAGAAGATTTACTGTTATGCAGACTACTGCATTATTTTAATAATTGTATAAATAAATATCAATCATTCTTGACTCCGTACTGATTACTGCAGGAGACAGGTAATGGACGGTGACGTCATTTGTTACCTCTTTGAGCTTTCGCGTAAAGAATAGAACATTTTTTCGCTACTGTGAGCGCAATTTCAAGGTACTTTTTCGTCATGAAAGCAATCAAATCATTTCTATTCTGTAATAATATCTTTCATTCTATCAATGAGACGGAAAAATGAGAATATAACTAATAACCCCATACAATAATATACCGCTAAAGCGCCACATAATGGCTGAGAAGTGCACTCCGCTATTTTATGGTCTGATTTCTTTCATTTTTGGGTACGTAAGAAGTATTTTTTTCCATCATACATGCCCAAGTTTGAATAAGATAACCCAACAAACAACTGAGGAAATAATAATAATAATATAATAATAATAAGAATTTATTTTATTTATTCAGTTAAACCTTAAATGGTCCGAAACGTTATATATGTTTTTTCAACATCTGAAAGTATGTAAAAAATGTAAGATCTTTCATTTTTTGTTTTACATTTGAAAACGTGTAAAAAAAACTTTTATCTAATTTTTTTTTGTTAAACAGTGGACCCCCCCGCATAACGCTATTAATAATCCGTTCCTGAGAGGCTCAATGTTTGCAAATTATCGTTAATGCGAATTAATTTCCCCATAAGAAATAATGGAAATCAAATTAATTCGTGCAAAGAACAAACCCCAAAAGTATGAAAAAAAAAATTTTTTGCCGACATGAAATATTCAATTTTAATACACACCAAACTTAAGAAAACATGCACAGTTACATAACTTACCTTTGTTGAAGATGTTGATGATTGATGGATGGGAGAGGGGAGACGGATGGTTTTTAGTGTTTAGAAGAAGAATCCCCTCCATAGGAACTTGAGTGTCCAAGTCCTTTTTCCGGGGTTGCTTCCCTTTCTTCTTTTAAGTGCCCTAGACCAGCTTACAGATTCCCTGGAACTTCTGTCGCACAACATATCTTCGTCATAGTGGCCTGTACTCTCGGTCCTTTATGACTTTCCTAAGTGTTTTTTTCACAACATGACGTGGTAATAGTCACCAGCACGGCTTGCAATAGCTGTCTGAGGGTGATTTTCATCATGAAGTTCACTTCAAGCCACTGTTGCTCAGATTTCCTTAATCTTTGAAGTAGGCAACTTCTTCAGTTTCTCTCCCCTCCTCCAAAACGAATTTCCTCAGTGTGGGCCTCTGCTGTTGAAGTTGATCTAGCAGCTCATCAGTGTTAGTTCACTCATTGTCCTCCTCCACCAACTCTTCCACATCCTCCCCACTAACCTCCAACCCTCAAGGACTTCCCCAATGCCACAATTGTTCCTCAACTGGCATAGGAATTCTCAGGGGTAGCCTCAAATCCTTCAAATCCCTTTTGTCTACACATTCTGGCCACAGTTTCTTCCAAGCAGAGTTCAAGTCTGCTAGTCACTCCTCCCAAAGCCTACCTATAAGTTTACACAATTGAGGATATAACGTGCTCTCCTCCAAAACTCTCATAGAGTCAGTTGAGTGTCAGAGGTCTCTACAAAGCACCTTTTTCAAACAGAGCTTTTTGTGTACAGTTTTTTAAAGTGCAATAACCTGCTGGTCCATGGGCTGCAGGAGAGGATGGTATTAGAGGCAAAAACTTCAGACCTTAATGATGCTCATGTCCCCGCAAAGTCCGCTCTCCAATCTGTATGATGACCAGGGGCATTGTCTAACACCATGAGGCACTTATAGGTCTAATTTCTTTCAGGTTAGGTAAATTTTTTCACAGTGGGGGCAAATGCTTGGTGTAACCAGTCCATAGAAAAAGTCCTAGTGACCCATGCCTTATTGTTTGCCCCTCCACACACACACAAAAAATTAGCCTTGGAGTATATTCTTTTCCCTGAATCGCTTCTGGAGTTTCAGAGTGATACACTAATAAAGGCTTCACGTTTCAGGTTACCACTACAGTGGACTCATGAGAAGAGTAAGCCTGTCCTTTCTTAGGCTTATGTCCGGGTGTGCCTTTTCCTCCTTGAAATGTAGGTCCTTCCTCCAAAACAGGCCCTTTTCGTCCACAATTATACACTTTTTCAGGTTTCAGTCTTCACTGTCATGTACTCCTGAATTCATCACATATTTTTCGCTGCTTTTTGGTCCGAACTGGCAGACTCACCATCCTTATCACACTATGTTTCCACTACGCCTCTTACATCTCTCAAACCAACCTTTGCTGGCCTTAAATTCCCGCATACCCTAACTAAGTTGCAGCATTTTTCTAATTAAATCCTCATGCAACTTTCCTAGCCTTTTCACTTAGAATTGCTTGAGAGATGCAATCACCTCTATCTGTTTTCGTTTATCCACACCAAGTAACATTCTCTCAAACATCTTCTCTCACTTGCGATCTCTGTTTCGAAAGCACAAGTAAACCTTTGGCAAGAACAGCTTCTTGAGTTGCCAGTTTCTTTGACACAATAAATCATGGTTTGATTTGGGTTTACTATATAACGCAGGCCAGCTCGGAGACACACATTCCACATTCATACTTAGCAATGATTCTTTCTTCATCTCCATAGTAAATCTCCACCCTTATTACCTGTAGGGTTGGCACTAGAAGCTTTCTTGGAGGCCATGGACACTTACTTTTCAGGTGAAATCACTAAAAAGGCTGTAATAATACGAAATGTTCGATTGTATCTTGAATTTTACCGCGGATGCTGGCTTGAAAACCAAGCCACTGGCGAACAAGTGAGCTGTGGCTCTGGCTTCATGACGTGTCTCGGACGAATCGCATTGAGAGAATTTTTTAGCACTATGCAAGGCAAAATTTTAGCGCTAAAATGTATCGCTATGCGGATTTAACACTATGCGATGCCAACGTTATGCGGGGGTCCACTGTATTTAAAAATATGTAAAAAAAGTAGATCTACTTTTGTAGCACTGCGAATTTGAACGTCAATCTCTTTGGAACATTTTAGGGTTAATAATTTGAACATACATACAGAGGTACAAAAAAATACAGGTAAGAGCAGCATGCCAAAGCCACTTGTATGCATAGCATTACGGGCTGGCTTAAAATTAACTTAAGATTAACTAAGCAATGATGTAATCAGTGATAAAACATTATTGTAAACAGATAACAATAAAGCACAAACGAGTATTACAAAAACAGGTCATATGGTTGCATGCATTGCTGTACATTCAGTAGAATGGAGTATTCTGTTAGTAGTGTATTAAAAAATAATAAAAGTTAGATGGTGTCTTGATTAACATGTATGTGATAAATTATGAGAAAAATTTAAGATATACAATTTATAGGTTTAGTTATTCAGTATTTAATTGGTTTTGGTGAGTAAGTGATCTTTGAGAAGAACTTGAATTATAAACGGTAGAGTTTCTTTTAAATTACAGGTAATGAATTCCAGATTTTAGGCCTTTTTATGTGCTTGAGTTTTTGGCAATAGAAGCGTGAGATGCACATCGAGGAAACAACAAAGAGTGGAACTGTGGCCCTTTTTTGTGTTTTTGTTATGGTCCATGTGTTTCTGTTGAGGTTGGCAAGAATGTTTGAGGGAAGGTTTAACATCAGAGTTTAAGTGTTCTGATGAATGTAATAGGTGCAAGTAATAAAGTAATGGATGTTTTGGTATGGTGAGTAGGTTTAGTGTTTTGAATATTTGCGGAGTGGAGCTGCCCCTGTTGTGGGAATTTGTTATCATTCTGACTGCAAGCCATTTGTTGGGTAATTAGTGGTCCTGAGATGGTTAATTGTTGTTAGAGCCCCATGCACAATTTCCATAGGTAGATAGGGGTAAAATAAGAGAGTGATCTAGGGCCAGGAGGGCTGAACTGTGGAGCACAGTACCGTATCTTCGATAGTATGCCTACGGTCCTTGGAAATTTTCTTAGAAAATTATTTATATGTTATGAAATTTGAGCCTATTGTCAAGGTGGATTGCTAAGAATTTTCCCTCTGTTAGCTTTGTGATAGGGTATTGATTATTTCCGTTTATCATTATGTTAAGAGGGACTCTGAATGGAAGTAGGTTGTCAAAATTTATTGTACGTTTGGTTATCCTCATCCCAGGTAGATATTTCTGTAATTCGGTATTTACAGTATTGGTCTAGCATGACTGGCTCCGGGTGCGAGAAGACGTATGTAGTGCATCTGCAAGTAGTGTGGTTTGAAGTAAGTTCTGATGCATTTGTAGGGTCATTTATGTAAATGAGAAAGAGAAGATGGCCAAGTACACTTCCCTGTGGGACACCACTGTAATTGGTTGTGCGGATAGAGTTTGCCCCATTTGTGTACACATTTGCTACTGTTGCTTGAGTATGACTTAGGTAGTGAGGGAGTGGCCCGTCTTATACCATAGTGCACAATTTTATATGAGCAAGTCATGGTCAAAAGTATGAAAGCTATAAGTCAGTCAATGAAGATCCCCAGTGGGACTTCTTTTTTCTCTGTTGCAGTGTATATATGTTTTTTTCTAGCAAGTGTATAATAGGATCTTTTATTTAATTTTTTATTTATTTAAATAATTTGAACATACATACAGAGGAACAAAAAAAATAATACAGTAAGATCATGTAGTATTTTTATTAAGCCTGAATCCTTTGGGGGGGCTGTTGGTATGTTTTTGGAGATGAGTAGGAGTAGATTCGTTTAAGAATTAATTTTTCGAAGATTTATAGAGAGAGGGTGTAAGTGGATATTGCCTATAGTTTATTCAACTCTGTTTTGGTCTCCCTCCTTTTATGGATCGGGGTGACCCTTGCTATTGTGAGAACGAGGGAGGTGAGGATTCAATGGATTTGATAAAGAGTTTGCAATGATTGGTGATAGCAATTGTGACACTTTTTTTTATATAAAGGGTGGTAAGATATTTAAATCTCCTGTCTTGTTTTTAGTAGTTGTTGATAAATAAGGGAGACTTCGTATGGGTTAGTCCCCTGAGCTAGGAACCAGTGTGTTCAGGTAGTTGCCTTGAGGTATTCTTTTGGTGGGGTTATCTGAGCTTGGGATCTTATTGGCTAGGTTTTTTCCTATATGGAGAAGAAATCATTGATCTGTTTGCTGTTTCCTGTTGGTGGTGGGTTGGGGTCATCTGATTAGCTAATTTAATTAAAATAATAATGATAAGATCTTAATACTACACGTAACGTGTACAAGGTATACAGGCCTAGTTGACATCAGTGACATAACCTTACTGTATAAGAAAGCCACTGTGTAAGCTGATTATTTCAAGAAAATTAAGGTCAGTTCCCAGGATAACATCCCACTAGTCAGCTAACAACCCAGGACCCATTTACTGATGGTTAAGCATAGACAACAGGTGTATAGAAACATCCTAATGTTTTCTATCCCCTGTCAGTGGAATCAAAAATACATGTTATTTTACCAAACATCATATATGGCTAACGCCAAGACCAGGTGCTAAAAATAGAGCCACGTTACTTATTTGGGGTTATCCTAGGATCTCTACACATATGCTGCTATGTGTGGGATAAATCTATAGTTAGAAAATAACTTTTTTGTTCATGTTTATGGTGCAGTACGAGTGTAATTAATCACAGTTAGTCCTGTCTAATACTCTCTTTTTCTTTCACTCGATATAAGCCACCAAGACAGATTAGGAGAAGGTAATTGTTTATCGCAAAATCCCTCTTCGATACTCTGTTGAACTGCTGCGTGTATATGCCGCAATATATTTCATTTCTGGAGTATTTAACTGTTTATGTTATTTATGGTGTTATCTTATGTCATATTAGATCAACTGTGATAGGCAAATAAGCTGTCAGGTTTGACATCAGCGTAATAATAAAGCAATATTCTCCTGCTTCATGAGACTGGAGCTCATGGCAACCCCAGTGCTTCAAAGCCACCTTATCTTAATGATAATGTACTGTGTAGTGCTTTACATAATGAGAAGCATTTCTTTTATTCATTGGAACCATGGCTAGGGCTAAAAGTAAGCAGGTTAAAACAATAAATGGGGAAAAAGAAATTTGAATGACTTATACAGCAAGTAGCGCCACCAAACAGTACCAGCAGGTTGGTGTGGCGACCCTGGAAATTTGAAATTATGCTAGCCAAAATTAGTGCCGAATAACTGAAGGAACCGAATAACTGATTGCCGGATTTGTGATGGCAGACCTGTATATATAAAATATGAAATAACTTTTAAAAACACTTGAAATTTTGAGTTTCCAGACAAAATGGAGAGACTTAGTGCTTACGGAATCTCCAGAGAAATGTAAACAAACCAGGGGGGGGGCCGGGTGGGGTGTCGGTGACCGTATTAGAAAGTCCAGTGGTGGGAGCCATATAGCGAGTTTTGGTCATAATTTGAAATGACCGTATTAGCGGAACGCTGTAAAGCAAAACGCCGTAAAGCGGGGCCCTACTGTATATTATATATATAATATATATATGTATATATATACAGTGACCCCCGCTAAAACGATCACCTCCAAATGCGACCAATTTATGTAATGTAATTTATGTAAGTAGCGTTGTACGTGTATGTTTGGGGTCTGAAAAGACTAATCTACTTCACAATATCCTTATGGGAAAAAATTCGGTCAGTACTGGCACCTGAACATACAACAGGCATGAAAAAAGTTCGTTAAAAACACGGGGTCCACTGTAAAATATAATATATATAAATAATATTACAGTGGAGCCCCCGCGTTAACATCACTTCCAAATGCACCAAATTAAGTAAGTGTATTTATGTAAGTGCGTTTGTACGGTATGTTGGGGGTCCTGAAATGGACTAATCACTTCACAATAATCATATGGGAAAAAATTCGGTTGGTCAAGTCCTACAGGCACCTGAACATACTACTGGAATGAAAAAAGTTCGTTAAACCGGGGTCCACTGTATAATATAAAATAAATAATATAATAATATATCTATATATATATATATGTATGTATGTATAGTAATATACACCTAATACCATCCGACTTATGACCAAGTTTCGGTTCGAAAAACCGGTCGTAAGTCAAAATGGTCCGTAAGTCAAACTTTCCTACATGAATATCAAACAAAACAGTTTGTAATGACTTTATTTAATTGTATTATTTTGGTATTACAAAGTTTTTACTTCACTTTTATGCTGTTAGGACTGTATTTTATACTGTAAGGTTTAGGATAAACCACTGTTACGAACACAAATAGTTTTTATTTCCCAGAAATTTGCAAAAAATAAACACGGTCGTAAGTCCTAGCGGTCGTAAGTCTAGCTGTCCGTATTCGGATGGTAGTATATATAATATTATAAAGTGTATATATATATATAATATATATATATATAACACAGTGGACCCCCGGTAAATTCGATATTAATCCGTTCCTGAGAGCTATCGACAATAAACCGATAATATGGAAAACCGAATCAATTATCCTCATAAGAAATAATGGCAATCAAATTAATTCCGTGCAAGACACCCAAAAAGTCTGAAAAAAAAAAATTTACTACATGAATATTAAGTTTAATGCAATAGAAAAAAAATAAAATAGATTGACACTTACCTTTAATGAAGATCTGGTGTGATTGAATGGGATGGGAGAGGAGAGTGTTAGTGTTTAGAAGGGGAATCCCCTCCCATTAGGAATTGAGGTAGCAAGTCCTTTTTCTGGGGTTACTTCCCTTCTTTTTTTTAATGCCAACTAGGACCATCTCAGAGTCACTGGGATTTCTGTCGCACAACAAATCTGTCCATAGTGGCCTGTAACCCTCCCGTTCCTTATGAACATTCCCTAAAGTGTTTCACAAACATTGTTTAGTGTAATAGTCACTAGCATGGCTTGCAATAGCTGTGTTAGGGTGAATGTCATCAGAAAGGTTTGCACTTTAATCCACATTGCCACACATTTTCTTATCTTTGAAGTAGGCAACTTTTCGATTTATGCTATCCCCTCCTCCGAAGCAGTATCCTCAGGTCTCCCTCTTGCTGTTCAAGATCTATCACTCATCAGTGGTTAGTATCTTCACTGTCCCTCCTCCCACCAACTCTTCCACAGCCTCCCACACTAACCTCCAACCCCAAGGACTTCCCCAATGCCACAATGGATTCCTCAACTGGCAATAGATTCTCGATGGTTAGCCTCAAAACCCTTCAAAATCCCTTGGGGGGGGGGGGGGGCAACACATTCTGCCACAGTTTTTTCCAAGCAGAGTTCAAGGTCCTCTATATTCCCTCACTCCTCCCAAGCCATACCTATTCAGGTTTATACAATTGAGGATATAAAGTGATCCTTTCCAAAACTCTTTTAGAGTCAGTTGATTTCTGTGTCACTATAAAAGCAACTTTTGAAACCTAGCTTTATTTGTACCGTTTCTTGAGGTTTGAAATGACCTGCTGGCCCATGGGCTGCAGGAGAGGTTGGTATTAGGAGGCAAAAAACTTGACTTAATGAGTTCATGTCCCCAAAAGTCGCTCTGACAGTCTGTAGGATGACCAGGGCATTGTCCTAATACCAGGAAGGCAACTTAAGGTCTAATTTCTTTCAGTTAAGGTACTTTTCACAGTGGGGGCAAATGCATGGTGTACCAAGTCATAGACAAAAATTCCCTAGTGACACCATGCTTACGTTGCCCTCCACAGCACACAAAATTATCCTTGAGGACATTGTATTTTCCTGAACACTCTGGGAGTTTCAGAGTGATACACAATAAAGGCTTCACTTTGCAATTGACGCACTACCATTGGGCCACAACCTCAACAGAGTATAAAGCCTGTTCTTTCATAGGCTTATGTCCGGAGTGCCCTTTTCCTCCTGAGTAATGTAGGTCTGCTTGGCATTTTCTTCCAAAACAGGCCTTTTTTTGTCGCAATTAACACTTGTTCAGGTTTTCAGTCCTTCACTGCTATGTAAACCATGAATTCCTTCACAATATTTTTCAAGCTGTCTTTGGTCCCAACTGGCCAGCCTCACATGCCTAAATCACACTAGTATGCCACAACGTTCTTAAATCCTTTGAACCAACCGTTGCTGGCCTTAAATTCACTTCACATCACCACTAATTGCAGGCAATTTCTTTACCAAATCGTCATGCAACTGCCTAGCCTTTCACAAATGATCGCTTGTAAGATGGCTGTCTCCTGCTATCTGTTTTTCATTTAAACCACACCAATAACAATCTCTCAGCATTTTCTAACACTTGCGGTCCTGTTTTTTCGTAATCACAGATGCAAACCTTTTGCAAGAACATCTTCTTCTTGCCGTTTCCTGTCACTATAGTAGAGATGGTTGATTGGGGTTAGTATACAACCTAACCAGCTCCGACACACGCACTCTCCATTTCGTACTTGCCAATTATCTCTTTCTTCATTTCATAAAGTCATTAGTCGACTTTTTCTCGAAGGGTTGGCATTAAGAAGCTTTTCTTGGGGCCCATGTGCCTTATTTTTGCAGAAAACAAGCACCAAAACACTGAATATGGATAAAATGGAATGTACAGAATGTATCCTTAGATTCGCGCACAACTGGCTGGCTTGTAACACTGGCACACAAGGGCAGTTCAGGCCACACGTGACAACGCCGCGTACGAATCCCCCCCCCGTAATAAAAATTCGAATACCGAGGAATATTTTTTGCGATAAATGTATCGAATACAGAAGTTATTCGAATACCGATGCCCATCGAATACCGGTGTCCTCTGTATATATAGGTGTGTGTGCATATATATATATATTATATATATATCTAGTAATATTATAATATATATATATATATATATATATATATATATGATTATATATATATATATATATATATATATAATATATATATAGATTTAACAGCAGGCCCCGCTTTTACGGCGTGTCCGCTAATACGGACATTTTCAATTATGACCAAAACTCCTATATACGGGCGTCCACCCACCTTTCTTTCTAATACGTTCACAGCGGCCCACCGAGTTTGTTTACATTCTCCCTGAGCACATCTCCTTATTATGTCTGGAAACATTTCCAAAATTTCAAGTGGTTAAAAGTTCTTGTATATTTTATATGTATTGTACTTGATATATTAAACCTTGTGTACACCTGAACCTAAATAAACATTACACCTGGCTGGCATGAAGGTACACATTAAGAACCACTAAGAGTCTCTCTACTCTTGATGCAATAATATAATAATAATAATAAATAATCTCTGGGCGCATTAATTCGCATATTACGTTAATAAAGACATTTCCCTTAATCTGTCTATGATATTTTTTCAAATATATAAGAATCACATATGTAACACACCCAAACATGATACATGCAAACCCACAGTAATAAAAATTTAACAAAATATATGAGATGTTTACCAAACGGTTTGTAAAGTGTCGGAAGAATATACGTTTTTTCTCTAGCCCGTCACCTGTACTAGGGGATAGACTGTAGAAAAATATTCCATTCGTATTCGCTTCACCCCCCCTTTATAGCTATAATTCTGTACTAACTTGTACAACAGTGGTAAGAGTAATTTGTTTTCGTGATTAATTATTTTAATAATAATAAAAATGTTATAAGGTAAAAGTTTCCACAACTCTACAAATGTACATGAATGAACTAAAACTGACACAACATTAATAACGTCTATTTCCGCCTGACCGAGTGATCGTCCACAACCTTTTCAGTTTGTTTGTTGTACGCTGTCTGAGCTCGGTGTACATTAAATGTTTGTATATAACGTTAATATACACATTTTCATTAATCCATCCGTGATATATTTTTCAAAATTATATAGAAAACACGATACAAAACATAAATACATAACAACATATGTGTAGAGAACCTAGGAAAACCCCTAAAAAGTCATAGTGACTTACTCCTTCCATTGCCTCACACAAGCATCATTTCCTACTCAAAATGAAGATACATGAGAAAGTGTATTGTTCTTCTTATATATTCTACCGTATCAATGTAGAGACAACCTGTACACAAAATGTAACTTGTACACAAACCAGCACGTGTACAACTGTTTACAAAACTTACCTTCGTCCTTGTTTGTTTACATAACACTGGCGCCTGTCCTCTCTCATGCACTCAATCTTTCTCTCTGGTATGGTAGCCTGTCTTGACTACCATACATTCCACACTTGATTATTTTACAATTCAAATACTACTTCATCTCACCCGTATATTTTAAGGTTGAGTAATGATTAACTGTAATATACAATATTAACGCTCGGATGCTTAAATATCATAGAATAGTATGTGGGTGTGGGGTGGCCTGGTATGGTACCAGCTGTCACCCTACATACCACACTTGATTTCTTACAATAAATACTACTTGTCTCACCCTAGATTAAGACTATAAATATATTAAGGTAAGTAATGAGTGCACTATGTGTGTATTGTATTTTTTTATTGTTTTTGATGCCTGGTTCTATTGCTAACTTAATATATGTTAGTGTAAACTTGTTATCTAGTGTTTGTATGCATTTATAAGTGGAAAAAAGGGTGTTCCCTTTAAACAGCAGTTTCCAGCTTTACGGCGTGCCTGGAACCTAACCCTGCCATATAAGTGGGCCCTCCTGTAAATATAATATATATATACATATATTATATAATATATATATATATATAAATATATATATATATATAAATATTATATATATATATATATATAAATACACACACACACACACAACAACAAAATGCAATGAGGCAGAGGAGAAGGTTTGTACCCAAGGGTAACAGGAGTAATTAACAAGGCCAGATGAGCCATGGTTTACCCAAAGGTGCAGGGAGGCAAAAACCAAGTGTGCTAGGGAATGGAAGAAAATAAAGGCAAAGACCCAGGAGAATAAGGAGAACAGTCGTAGAGCAAAAACGAATATGCACAGATAATAAGGGAGCCCAAAGACAATATGAAATATCATAGCATCGAAAGCCAAATCTGACCCGAAACTTTGTACATCCACATCAGGAGGAAAACACAAGTCAAGGACCAGGTAATCAGGCTAAGAAGGAGGAGGAGAGACAACAGGAAATGACCGTGAAGTATGCGAAGACTCAACAAGCGATTCAAAGAAGTGTTTCACAGAAGAGACAGAAGGACTCCAGAAAGACGGAGAGGTGGTGCACACACCAATGCTGGCACAGTGCACCACCACCGAGGAAAGAAGTGGAAAGGCTTCTGAGTGAGCTAGATACCTCAAAGGCAATGGGGCCAGATAACACACCCCATGGATTATTGAGAGAGGGAGGCAGAGGCGATTAATTATTATTATGTTTACCGCATAACAAAACAATAATCAATACATCTATCGAAACAGGGAAGATTGCCCTGAAGCATGAAACAGGTAATCAAATGTATCCCCCAACTTTAAAAAAGGAGACATACATGAAGCGTTACACAACAGGACGCAGTGTCACTGACTAATTGTATAGTATCCAAATTCATTGAGAAGATATCAAGAGAAAGATTGGTGAACACCTAGAAAGGAATGATCGCATACAACAGCAGCCACTGGTTTCAGGACGGGAAATATTCCTTGTGTCACAAACCTACTGGAGTTCTATGACATGGTGAACAGCAGTAAGACAAGAGAGAGAGGGGTGGGTGATTGCATTTTTCTTGGACTGCAAAGAAGGCGTTTGACACAGTTCCCCACAAAGATTGTGCAAAAAACTGAGACCAAGCAGGGATAGACAGGGAAGGCACTACAGTGGATCAGGGAATACTTGACAGGAAAGACAGGGCAGCGATTCAAGGTACGTGCGAGGTGTCGAGTGGGCACTGTTACCAGCGGTGTCCCGCAGGGTCAGTCCTAGGACCATGGCTGTTTTTCAGGTATTTGTGAACGACATGACGGAAAAGGAATAGACTCGAGGTGTCCCTGTTTGCAGATGACGTTGAAATTGATGAGCAGAAATACACTCGATCGAAGACCAGGCAGAACTACAAAGGGATCTGGACAGGCGCAGACACTGTCCAGCAATTGCTCCTGGAGTTCAATCCCACCAAGTGCAAAGTCCTGAAGATTGGGAAGGGCAAAGAAGGCCTGCAGACGGATGTACATCTAGGGGTCAGAAGACTACAAACCTCACTCAAGAAAAAGATCTTGGGGTAGTATAACACACAGGCACATCTCCGGAAGCGCACCATCAACTAAATAACTGCTGCAGCATATGGCGCCTAGCAAACCTCAGAACAGCATTCCGACATCTTAATATGGCATCGTTCAGGACCCTGTACAAACCGTATACGTTAGGCCCATATTGTAGTATGCGTGCGTAACCAGTTTTGGAACCCACACCTAGCCAAGCACGTAAAGAAACTAAGAAAGTGCAAAGTTTGCAACAAACTAGTCCCCCAGAGCTGAGAGGTATGTCCTACTACGAGGAGAGGTTAAGGGAAATCAAACCTGACGACAACTGGTGGACAGAGAGAATAGGGTGGACATGATAACGACGAGATACAAAATATATCTGAGGGAATTGAACAATGTGGACAAAGACAGATGTTCCATAGTTTGGACACAGTAACAAGGGGACCCAGATGAAGCTAAAGACACAGATGTAATCACAGGGATGTTAGAAGAATTTCTTCAGCCACAAAGTAGTCAGTAAGTGGAATAGTTTTGGGAAGCGATGTAAGTGGTAGGCAGGATCCATACATAGCTTTAAGCAGAGGGTATGATAAAGCTCACGGCTCGGGAGAGTGACCTAGTAGCGATCAGTGAAGAGGCGGGCCAGGAGCTCGGACCTCGCCCCCCGCAACCACAACAATGAGTACAACTATGTGAGGTACACACACACACACACACATCCACAACACACACACGACACACACCATACCATCCGACTTACGACCACGTCGACTTACGACCGTGTTGTTTTTTTTTTTTTTTGCCAAATTTCTGGAAATATAACAACTATTTGGTGTTGTACAAGTGTTTAATAACCTAAACCTTACAGTATAAAATACAGTAGTAACAGCATGAAAAGTAAAGTAAAACATTAAATACTCAAAATAAATCAATAAAATATATCATTACAAAAATGTTTTCTGATAATTCATAGTAAAATTCACTTACGACCATTTTTGATGACTTACTACCGTTTCCCCGAACCGAACTCGGTTTGTAAGTCGATGGTAGGTATAATATACATGTATTATATATATATAATAAATATATATATATATATATATATATATATATATATATAGTTTTTTTTTTTTTTTCAACAAGTCCGTGGTCCGTTTCTCCCCACCGAGGGCAGTGTGACCCAAAAAAGATAGAAAATCCCCAAAAAGAAACACAGCTTCATCACCATTCAACACCGTTCACCACAATTCACACCATCAACTGCTTTTGCATAGGGTGCCCAGAATACAACAGCCAGTAAGCTAACACCAAACAAAGAACACACAACACATCCCTCCAAACTGCCAATTATCCCAAACCCTCCTTTAAAGTGCAGTCATTTGTACTTCCCATTTCCAGGACTCAAGTCCACTATATGAAAATAACCGGTTTCCCTGAATCCCTTCACTAAATATTACCTCTGCCACACTCCCAACATATCGTCAGGTCCCTTTCCATTATTTCTTATGGGGAAAAATTCATTCGGCATGACCGAACTATTTCGCATAACAGCCAGCCCTCTTGCACGATTAAGGTCGCTAAGGTCGGGGTCCACTGTATTATTATTTTCTAGTATGGCGTCATTTTGTGCAAGTCTCTGGCTACCACATCTCATATTTAATGGTTTTTTATAATATTCTACAGTGTGGGTAATTTATCATCTAATATAAGATAAATGAATCAAGTTTAATAATATAATTAAGAAACAAAAAACCATGAAGAATACTGAAAATGTGAATATTAAACGTAAAATGTGACATTTAATGAGACTCGGTGGATGATTATAATTATCATTTCTAATAAGGCCGTCCACTTGTGCAAGTCGTCTGCTACCTACATCTCATATTTATGTTTCTTAATTCTCCCTGTGTGTGTATATATCATAATTTATATGTTAATGGCATCATGTTAATTATATTTTTTTGAAAAAAATATCAAGGAGGATTTAATGAAAATGTGAATACAGTGACCCCCGCATAACTATCACCCATCTCCGAATGCTACCAATTATGTAAGTGCGTTTGTACGTGAATGTTTGGGGGTCTGAAATGGACTTAATCTACTTCACAATAATCCTGATGGGAACAAATACGGTCAGTACTGGCACCTGAAACATGTACTTTGTTGTGAAATCTGATATTGAAAAAATTAACGTTAACCGTGGGTCCACTGTATTAACGTAATATACGACATTTAATGAAGACTCAAAGATTATTATTATATTACTAATATGATGTCTGGAGACATAAACAGTCCCCGTACAGATTTTTAATGTTACCTCATGCCAGCACAGTGTGTAAGTTTTTATTTAGGTACAGTATAACATTTAGTATAATTATCAGAGGACAAGGTCCTCCCATCAGCAAATCCGCATCATTTGGGACCTGTAGTGTGCCGGATTACTGAGTTTGTTGCCGAATTACAGAGTTGTTAGGTTAAAAACACTTAAAATTAAAAACCAACTTGACTTACACAGTTCATTGAACATCGGCAAAAAATGAACATTTCCGCTACTTTGAGCTCATTTCAAGGTACTTTTCGTTATGAAAGCAATCAAAATCATGTCTATTTCTGTAATATACGTATCTTCCATTCTATCAAATGAGTCCAAAAATGAAATACAACCATAAAACCATACGAAAATATACTTGCAAAGAGGTGGCTTAATGGCTGAGAAAATGAACTCCCATATTTATCATCCATCTTTCTATTTTGTTGTACGTTAAGAAATGCATCTTTCCCATCATACATTTGTCCCAAGTTTCAATGAATAGCCCAACAAAACAACCGAGAAAAAAAAAAATGTTACACCAAAAATCATATATGCCAGCCCAAGCCGAGGTACGGAAATAAATCACTTTTCTGACTTTTTCTGGGTTAATCCTAGGTTCTCTATGCATACACTGATATGTATGATAATCTATGTAACTGTATTTGTGTAGACCTGAATAACAAATTTACTTCTGAGTCTGTCAACTGAGTACGAGAAAACCGCCCTTTTCACTTTGTTTCAACTACCCAATGAAGTGGGTCAGAATTGGCAATTTGGGTCGGATTTCACCACAAATTTCAACAGATGCCTAATTTCAAAATAGGATCCAGAATAAACAATGCAGACCATTCCTGGCACTAAAATAACATTTTTCTCTGTTCATTCGTCACGGCTACAGGCCCCCTTATTTACACTTGCTTACCATTTGGAATTTTTATTCACAAAAAAATAGAAGATTTACTGTTATGCAGACTACTGCATTATTTTAATAATTGTATAAATAAATATCAATCATTCTTGACTCCGTACTGATTACTGCAGGAGACAGGTAATGGACGGTGACGTCATTTGTTACCTCTTTGAGCTTTCGCGTAAAGAATAGAACATTTTTTCGCTACTGTGAGCGCAATTTCAAGGTACTTTTTCGTCATGAAAGCAATCAAATCATTTCTATTCTGTAATAATATCTTTCATTCTATCAATGAGACGGAAAAATGAGAATATAACTAATAACCCCATACAATAATATACCGCTAAAGCGCCACATAATGGCTGAGAAGTGCACTCCGCTATTTTATGGTCTGATTTCTTTCATTTTTGGGTACGTAAGAAGTATTTTTTTCCATCATACATGCCCAAGTTTGAATAAGATAACCCAACAAACAACTGAGGAAATAATAATAATAATATAATAATAATAAGAATTTATTTTATTTATTCAGTTAAACCTTAAATGGTCCGAAACGTTATATATGTTTTTTCAACATCTGAAAGTATGTAAAAAATGTAAGATCTTTCATTTTTTGTTTTACATTTGAAAACGTGTAAAAAAAACTTTTATCTAATTTTTTTTTGTTAAACAGTGGACCCCCCCGCATAACGCTATTAATAATCCGTTCCTGAGAGGCTCAATGTTTGCAAATTATCGTTAATGCGAATTAATTTCCCCATAAGAAATAATGGAAATCAAATTAATTCGTGCAAAGAACAAACCCCAAAAGTATGAAAAAAAAAATTTTTTGCCGACATGAAATATTCAATTTTAATACACACCAAACTTAAGAAAACATGCACAGTTACATAACTTACCTTTGTTGAAGATGTTGATGATTGATGGATGGGAGAGGGGAGACGGATGGTTTTTAGTGTTTAGAAGAAGAATCCCCTCCATAGGAACTTGAGTGTCCAAGTCCTTTTTCCGGGGTTGCTTCCCTTTCTTCTTTTAAGTGCCCTAGACCAGCTTACAGATTCCCTGGAACTTCTGTCGCACAACATATCTTCGTCATAGTGGCCTGTACTCTCGGTCCTTTATGACTTTCCTAAGTGTTTTTTTCACAACATGACGTGGTAATAGTCACCAGCACGGCTTGCAATAGCTGTCTGAGGGTGATTTTCATCATGAAGTTCACTTCAAGCCACTGTTGCTCAGATTTCCTTAATCTTTGAAGTAGGCAACTTCTTCAGTTTCTCTCCCCTCCTCCAAAACGAATTTCCTCAGTGTGGGCCTCTGCTGTTGAAGTTGATCTAGCAGCTCATCAGTGTTAGTTCACTCATTGTCCTCCTCCACCAACTCTTCCACATCCTCCCCACTAACCTCCAACCCTCAAGGACTTCCCCAATGCCACAATTGTTCCTCAACTGGCATAGGAATTCTCAGGGGTAGCCTCAAATCCTTCAAATCCCTTTTGTCTACACATTCTGGCCACAGTTTCTTCCAAGCAGAGTTCAAGTCTGCTAGTCACTCCTCCCAAAGCCTACCTATAAGTTTACACAATTGAGGATATAACGTGCTCTCCTCCAAAACTCTCATAGAGTCAGTTGAGTGTCAGAGGTCTCTACAAAGCACCTTTTTCAAACAGAGCTTTTTGTGTACAGTTTTTTAAAGTGCAATAACCTGCTGGTCCATGGGCTGCAGGAGAGGATGGTATTAGAGGCAAAAACTTCAGACCTTAATGATGCTCATGTCCCCGCAAAGTCCGCTCTCCAATCTGTATGATGACCAGGGGCATTGTCTAACACCATGAGGCACTTATAGGTCTAATTCATCTTTGCACACCCACCTTTCTGCCCAATGTCGCTTATATCTCGCCCGAACTTTCTCCCCCTTAGTTTATACACTTTACCTCCCTCTTATTTTGTTTTTTTCCCCCTTTCCCTCTTTCCCACTACCTCTTACTCTAACTGTACTCAACAAAATAATGACCCGATATATCATTGCCCCTCTATAAACATGTACACCTGGAGCCTACCCATCAACCTTTTATCCACCAATACAAAAACTAATAAACTACTTTCATTACGTGTTTACAACTACCTTGTATATTTATTTATCCTCTTTTTCATAAAATATGTATTACTTATTACCAAATTTCTTTCTACACATAGCTCAATTAAAGGCTCCCCATTTACATTTCCCCCTGGCCCCCCAAATTTTACCAAACTACTCCCTCCATAACATTTTTACCCACTTTAGCATTGAAATCCCCAACCACCATTACTCTCACACTTGATTCAAAACTCCCCACGCATTCACTCAACATTTCCCAAAATCTCTCTCTCTCCTCTACACTTCTCTCTTCTCCAGGTGCATACACGCTTATTATAACCCACTTTTCACACCCAATCTTTATTTTACTCCACATAACCCTTGAATTAATACATTTATAGTCCCTCTTTTCCTGCCATAGCTTATCCTTCAACATTATTGCTACTCCTTCTTTAGCTCTAACTCTATTTGAAACCCCTGACCTAATCCCATTTATTCCTCTCCACTGAAATTTCCCCCCCCCCTTCACTTTGTTTCACTTAAAGGGCCGGGACATCCAGTTCTTCTCATTCATAACATCCACAATAAATCTCTTTCTTATCATCTGCACAACATCCACGCACATTCAACTTCCCACTTTGAAAATTTTTCTTCTTCTTATTCTTTTTTAGTAATCTTTACAGGAAAAGGGTTACTAGCCCATTTTTCCCCGGCATTTTAGTTGACTTTTACAACAACGCATGGCTTACGGGGGGAAAGATTCTTATTCCACTTCCCCATGGATAAAAAAGGGAAAATTAATAAGACCAAGAACTATTAAGATAAATCAAAGAAAACTCAGATGAGTGTGTATGAATAAATGTGTATATGTATGTGTAGTGTGACCTAAGTGTAAGTAGAAGTAGCAAGACGTACCTGTAATCTTGCATATTTAAAGAACAGACAAAAGACATCAGCAATCCTACCATCATGTAAAACATTACAGGCCCTTTTGTTTTACACTCACTTGGCAGGACGGTAAATACCTCCCCGGGTGGTTGCTGTCTACCAAACCTACTACTCATATATATATATTATATATATTATATATATATATAAAATATAAATTGTGTGTGTGTGCAATGCAAGGAATTCGCGAGAGCATGCGATCAGTGTTTATATATGTATATATGCAGGGCCCCACTTATACGGCAGGTTAGGTTCCAGGCTACCGCCGTAAAGCGGAAACCGCCATAAAGTGGGAAACCCTTTTTTTCCACTTATAAATGCATACAAACACTAGATAACAAGTTTTTCACTAACATATATTAAGTTAGCAATAGAACCAGGCATCAAAAAACAATAAAAAAGTACAATACACACACAGTGCACTCATTACTTACCTTAAAATATTTATAGCCTTAATCTAGGGTGAGACAAGTAGTATTTATTGTAAGAAATCAAGTGTGGTATGTATGGTAATCAGCCAGGGTACCTTACCAGGCCACCCCACCCACACATACTATTCATGATATTAGCATCCCAGAGCGATAAAATTAAAATACAGTTCACTCATTACTTACCTTAAAATATAGGGTGAGATGAGTAGTATTTATTGTAAAAAGTCAAGTGTGGTATGTATGGTAGTCAGCCGGGCTACCATACCAGGTCAACACACCCACACATATATTCTATGATATTTAAGCATCCCAGAGCGATAAAATGTATATACAGTTCACTCATTACTTACCTTAAAAATTTTGTAGTTTAATGTAGGGTCAGGAGTAAGTAAAGAGATAAAACGAATAAATGAGAGAGAGAAAGAATGAGTACATGAGAGGGGACAGGCGCAGAGTTATGTAAACAAACCAGGCGAACGTAAGTTTTGTAAACAAACGAAGTGTACACGTCTGGTTTGTGTACAAGTTACATTGTGTACAGGTTGTCTCTACATTGATACGGTAGAATTAATAAAGAAGAACACTCCCATTCTCATGTAACATCATTTTGAGAAGAAATGAAGCTCTGAGTGAAGGCAATGGAAATAAGTCACACTGACTTTTTTGGGTTATCCTAGGTTCTCTACACATATGTTGTTATGTATGATAATCTATGTAACTGTATTTGTGTATACCTGAATAAACTTACATACATACGAAAGGAATAATTTTCTACAGTTAACCCTAGTAACACATTTTCTCTTATGTTAGATTAGAGAAAATGTTATTCTTGGCATCACTTGTACAAGTTATCTGGCTACCACATCTTATATTATGTTTATTTATTCTATTGTGGGGTGTATTTACATCTTTTTATGTTATGTATCGTGTTTATTATATAATTTTTAAAAAAATATCATGGATGGATTAATGAAAATGTGTATATTAACGTAATATACGACATTTAATGAGACTCGGTGAGTATTGTTATTATTATTATTATCATTTCTAATATGGCGTCACTTGTGCAAGTCGTCTGCTACCACATCTCACATTTATGTTTATTTATTCTACTGTGGGGTGTATTTATCTTATTTATATGTTATGCATCGTGTTTATTATATAATTTTAAAAAAAAATATCATAGATGGATTAATGAAAATTTGTATATTAACGTAATATACGACATTTAAATGACTCGATGATTATTATTATCATTACTAATATGACGTCTGGAGACATAAGACACTTACCGATTTTAATGTGTACCTGCATGCCAGCACAGTATGTAAGTTTATTTAGGTACAGGTATACATAAGTATAATTATCAGAGTATATATAAAATATGAAATAACTTTTAAAAACATTTGAAATTTTGAAGTTTCCAAAAAAATGGAGAGACTTAGTGCTTACTGAGCTCACGAAGAATGTAAACAAACAGGGTGGGCACGGTGACCGTATTAGAAAGTCAGGTGGGGGAGCCGTATAGCGAGTTTTGGTCATAATTTGAAATGACCATATTAGCGGAATGCCGTAAAGTGAAACGCCGTAAAGCGGGGCCCTCCTGTATATATATATATATATATATATATATATATATATATATATATATATAATATATATATATATATTCATATATATAAATATATACATATATATAAATATATTCATATATATAAATATATTCATATATATACAGTGGTACCCCGGATTTCGTCAATAATTTGTTCCAAAAGGCTGTTCGAGTGTCATTACCGAACGAATTTGTTCCCATAAGGATGAATGTAAATTAGATTAGTCCATTTCAGATCCCCAAAAATACACTTACAAAAGTACTTACAAAAATACACTTACATAATTGTTCGAGTTGGGAACTGTACGAAATCCGGGGTACCACTGTGTATGTGCATACATGCATGTGTAGTGTGACCTAAGTGCAAGTAGAAGTAGCAAGATATACCTGGTATCCTGCATGTTTATGAGACAAAGAGACACCAGCAATCCTACCATCATGTAAAACAGGTTTCCGTTTCACACTAGGCTGGACGGTAGTACCTCCCTGGGTGGTTGCTGAAGAGGTTATTTATATCCATTATTTTAAACTTCAGAACTATTACAGGTTCATCGTGACACTCAGAAATGTGCCTACAAATGCAGCTATGCTGTTGTTAATGGTGAAGGTGTGGAAGTATTCAAGCAGCCAGTCACTGACCCTGGAAAGACTAGCAAGAAGGGGCGTCTGGCTCTACACTATGTAAAGGGAAATACACCACTGTTGAGGGAGGAAGAGGTGATCCAAAAATGGTGAGTTTTTTTTTTTTTATGAAAATAGCTTAGCTATACTTTTGAGTGATTGTTACTTTAAATTGATTATATACATTGTTTATATTTTTATACAAATTTATGCTATAATTACATGGCCCCTTGATGTGCAATAATTGGTTCGAAAAGAGCTGTTCGATTCATTATTAAATACATCTATGTTCCTAAGGATGTTTACACAATTAGATTAGCCATTTCAGATCCCAAAAAAAAACAGTTAAAAAAGTATTAAAAAATACACATATGAAACCCCATAATTGTGGAGGTTGTGGACTGTACGAAATCCGTGGATTGTTATTACTTGTATTGCTTACATTGCATGTGTAGTATGTAGTCAGTGCCAAGAGAAGTTACAAGATATACCTTATCTGTGTTTATGGACAGAGCATCCACATCTTACCACATGTAAACGGTCCCTTCACACTAGGCATGGTGGTACTTCACCCTCCTGTGGGTGGTTGCTTGAAGAGCTATTTATACTCCCATTTATGTATACTTCCCCATGGGGGATCACCTCCACCATCCTGTATTACAGGTTTCCAATCGTGACGGTAGATCATGTTCCCACAATCTGTGATGGTTATCTTAATCTGTGAAGGTGGATATCTTCCACCAGTCCTGATTGGATACTCTTCAAGTGAGGGGGTCTGCTTTTCACCTATTGTGAATGGAGAATACACCACTTTTGAGGGATCGAAGTGGGGGATCTCTCCACATATGGTGATGTTTTTTTTTTTTTATGGTGATCAACCTTACCATACTTTGGGGGACTGTTACCTTGTAAATTGATTTATTACATTGTGAATGTTGGTATTTACATGGAGGGCCCCTTTTGTGATGGCTCTAGTTCACCACCCTTGAGTGGATAATCCAACAAATTTCCGGTGGTGGATCACTGTTCACATCTTATTGATCATCTAAAATCCTGATTAATCATTTTACACTTTGATGTTACTTTAAATTGTGGATGGTGGCACACCTCAACACTGTGGAAGGTGAATCATTTTCCCACATGTGATAGTGGATCCCCCATCATCTTGTGGGGATACTTTCACCACTCGCATGTGGATACTTGTAAATCCTGGGAGGGTGTATTTACCTTCATAAGTATTCTTTTCACATTGCGATGGTGGATATGTTCACGAGCCTAAGAGAGGTAATTTCCAGCACTCTGTATTGATCCTTTGTTGTGGATGGTGGATCACTCTTCCACCACTCCTGTGATGGTGGATCACTCTTCCACCACTCCTGTGGATGGTGGATCACTCTTCCACCACTCCTGTGATGGTGGATCACTCTTCCACCACTCCTGTGATGGTGGATCACTCTTCCACCACTCCTGTGATGGTGGATCACTCTTCCACCACTCCTGTGATGGTGGATCACTCTTCCACCACTCCTGTGATGGTGGATCACTCTTCCACCACTCCTGTGATGGTGGATCACTCTTCCACCACTCCTGTGATGGTGGATCACTCTTCCACCACTCCTGTGATGGTGGAACACTCTTCCACCACTCCTGTGATGGTGGAACACTTCCAAATTGTATTATCATTCCACCACTCCTGTGATGGTGGATCACTCTTCCACCACTCCTGTGATGGTGGATCACTCTTCCACCACTCCTGTGATGTGGATCACTCTTTCAAACCACTCCTGTGATGGTGGATCACTCTTTACCACTCCTGTGATGGTGGATCACTCTTTACCACTCCTGGGGATGGTGGATCACTCTTCCACCACTCCTGTGATGGTGGATCACTCTTTCCTCTGGGTCCCACCACACTCCTGTGATGGTGGATCACTCTTCCACCACTCCTGTGATGGTGGATCACTTTCCACCACTCCTGTGATGGTGGATCACTCTTCCACCACTCCTGTGGATGGTGGATCACTCTTCCACCACTCCTGTGATGGTGGATCACTCTTCCACCACTCCTGTGATGGTGGATCACTTCCACCACTCTGTGATGGTGGATCACTTCCACCACTCCTGTGATGGTGGATCACTCTTCCACCACTCCTGGGGATGGTGGATCACTCTTCCACCACTCCTGGGGATGGTGGAATCACTTTTCCACCACTCCTGTGATGGTGCACACTCTTCCACCACTCCTGTGATGTGATCACTTTCCACCACTCCTGTGGATGGTGGATCACTCTTCCACCACTCCTGTGGATGGTGGATCACTCTTCCACCACTCCTGTGATGGTGGATCACTCTTCCACCACTCCTGTGGATGGTGGATCACTCTTTAACCACTCCTGTGGATGGTGGATCACTCTTTCACCACTCCTGTGGATGGTGGATCACTCTTTCACCACTCCTGCGGATGGTGGATCACTCTTCCACCACTCCTGTGGATGGTGGATCACTCTTCCACCACTCCTGTGATGGTGGATCACTCTTCCACCACTCCTGTGATGGTGGATCACTCTTCCACCACTCCTGTGATGGTGGATCACTCTTCCACCACTCCTGTGATGGTGGATCACTCTTCCACCACTCCTGTGATGGTGGATCACTCTTCCACCACTCCTGTGATGGTGGATCACTTCCACCACTCCTGTGGATGGTGGATCACTCTTCCACCACTCCTGTGATGGTGGATCACTCTTCCACCACTCCTGTGATGGTGGATCACTCTTCCACCACTCCTGTGGATGGTGGATCACTCTTCCACCACTCCTGTGGATGGTGGATCACTCTTCCACCACTTCTGTGATGGATTGCACTGTGGAATGTGGTGGTATGCAATGAAAACTTCCCTACCATTATCTAAATACACCTACCATCTGGCTTACGACCTGCTCAACTACGACCACTCGACTTACGACCGTGTTTTTTTTTTTTTTTTTGCCAAATTTCTGGGAAACAAACAACTATTTGTGTTGTACAAGTGTTTTTCCTAAACCTTACAGTATAAAATACAGTACTAACAGCATAAAAAGTAAAGTAAAACATGAAATACCAAAATAAAACAATAAAATAAAGTCATTACAAAAATGTGATGTTGATATTCAGTAGTAAAGTTCGACTTACGTCTATTTCGACTTACGACAGGTTTCTCGGAACCGAACTCGGTCGTAAGTCAGATGGTAGGTGTACTGTTCACATATATATGCTTCAAATTGTAAACACTTGATCTACATATTCCTTACCCATTCTAAAGCCTCCTTGTTCATCTGCAATCCTGCCTTCTGTCTTGCTTCTAATTCTTTCAATAATAACCCTACTGTACATTTTACCTGGTATACTCAGTAAACTTTTTCCCCTATAATTTTTACGATCTCTTTTGTACCTCTTTCCCTTCGTATAAAGGAACTACACACGCTCTCTGCCAATCCCTAGGTACCTTCCCCTTTTTCATACAGTTATTAAACAAAGATACCAACCACTCCAATACTATATCCCCCCCTCCCTGCTTTTAACATTTCTGTCATGATCCCGTCAGTTGCACCTGCTTCACCCCCTGTCATTCTACATTATGCCTCGCACACCTCCTCCACACTCGCATCCTGCTCTTTTTCACTCCTAAAAGATGTTATACCTCCCTGGTCAGTGCATGAAATTACTGCCTCCCTTTCTTCATCGACATTTAACCCTTTGACTGTTTTGGTCGTATATATACATCTTACAAGCCAGTGTTTCGGACGTATTAATACGCATAAATTCTAGCAGCTTCAAATCAAGCTGGAGAAAACTGGTAGGCCCACATGTGAGAGAATGGGTCTGTATGGTCAGTGTGCACCACATAAAAAAATTCCTGCAGCACGCAGTGCATAATGAGAAAAAAAAAACTGATCTTTTTTTGGATTAAAATGCCGACTTTGAGGAGTATTTTCGTATGGTATTTATCGTTGTATTCTCATTTTCATGGTCTCACATGATAAAATGGAAAACATATTACAGAAACAGAGATGATTTTGATTAGTCTCACGATGAAAACGACCTTGAAATTGAGCTCAAAGTAGCGGAAATGTTCGATTTTTACCAATGTTCAGGAGTAAGCAAATCGCACCACACGTCCAATACACGTCAACTGGGGAGTCTAATATTTCTTCACTAGTGCACTGACATTATTTATACCATTTTTACAATAATGCAGTAGTCTGCATAACACCCTGGCTTCCTCCTCCCTTAGTTTATAAACTCTCACCTCTCTCTACTTGCTGTTGCCATTTTCCTTTTGTCCCATCTACCTCTTACTCTAACTGTAGCTACAACTAAATAATGATCTGATATATCCATTGCCCCTCTATAAACATGCACATTCTGAAGCCTACCTATCAAG
Organism: Cherax quadricarinatus; assembly: GCF_026875155.1. Lineage (NCBI taxonomy): Eukaryota > Metazoa > Arthropoda > Malacostraca > Decapoda > Parastacidae > Cherax > Cherax quadricarinatus. The sequence goes on along the minus strand of NC_069401.1, from coordinate 86,009,326 downwards.
CCTTTTATCCACCAATACATAATCTAACAAACTACTTTCATTATGTGCATATCATATCTTGTATACTTATCCTCTTTTTCATAAAATATGTATTACTTATTTCCAAACCTCTTTCTGCATACAGTTAAATTAAAGGCTTCCCCATTTTCATTTATCATTAGCAACCCAAATTTACCTGCTACTCCCTCCACAACATTTTTACCCACTTTTGCATTCAGATCCCCAACCACAAGTACTCACTTGCTTCAAGACTCCCCAAGCACTCATTCAACATTTCCCAAAATCTCTCTCTCTTCTCTACACATCTCTCTCCTCTAGGTGCATAAACACTTACCATAACCCACTTTTCACATCCAACCCTTATTTTACTCCACATACTCATTTAATTTATACATTTATATTCCCTCTTTTCCTGCCATAACTTATCCTTCAACATTATTGCTACTCCTTCCTTAGCTCTAACTCTATTAGAAACCCCTGACCTAATCCCATTTATTTCTCTCCATTGAAACACTCTTACCCCCTTCAGCTTTGTTTCACTTAGAGCCAGGACATCCAGCTTCTTTTCATTCATAACATCCACAATCATCTCTTTACATATTAATATAGTCCAGTAAAACCTCTCATTAACCAATTTTGTTTTTGAAGTATCAGACCAAGTCTTATACCTGTGACATTTATTTGGTACTGGCCAGAGCAGCCATGTCCAGGACCTGTCTATTTTCATTGTTCCATGAGCCCTAAGCCATCCTCAATTTATTGCCTGTGCTCACTCATGCATCCACTTGTTACTTAGTCTTCAATTTTCCTTGGATTTAGAGTCTTCTGTGTGACTTTATTAACATACTAAGTAAAGTGCAATTAATAATGGATTTTGAAGTAAGTGGTGTTGCCAAGAGGAAATGTGTGGCTCTCGGTGTTAAGCAGAAACTTGAATTAATAAAGAAGGTTGAGTCAGTCATCTCAGTGCCACATCTTCTCAGCTATCTACATCTCAGCCATCCACATCTTCTCACCCATCCACATCCTTTCAACTATCTACAGTAAGGCCACGCTTTACGGTGTTTCACTAATATGGTGATTTCAAATTACGACCAAAACTTTCTATTCAGCGAGCGGTCTTTCAAATGCGGTGCGCGCCACCCAGTTTGTTTACATTCTTCGTGAGCACATATCTCTATTATGTAATAATAATCACTCTTTGGCACATTAAATATTTTATGTACAGTGGAACCTCTACTTGCGAGCGTGTCCACGTGCGAGTTTTTCCAAATACAAGCAGTCGATGGGTCGATTTTTTGCTTCCATACGCGAGCAAAATTTCCACAAGCGAGCAGACCTCAAGGCAGGTAGGTTCCTTGACACTGGTGAGGGGCTCTTGCTCTTTATCTCGGGAATTGTATCTCATTTGTTTATTGGACTATCTTACTGAAACTTGGGCAATGTATGATGGAAAGATGCTTCTTAATGTACACCAAAAATGAAAGAAATCTAAGCATAATTAATGGAGTTCACTTCTCAGCAATTAGCCACTCCTTAGTGGTAATTTTGAATGGTTTTTATGGTTGTATTCTCATTTTTTTGGTCTCATTTGATAGAATGGAAGATAAACTACAGAAATAGATATGATTTTGATTGCTTTCACAACAAAAAGTACCTTAAAATAGAGCTCAACCTAGGAGAAATGGTCCACTGCTTGGCTGTTTCAGTGTAAACAAATGATGTCACAGTAAATCTTATATTTTTTGTGTAAATAAAAATTACAAATTATTTATATAATAATAATGATGATAATAATAATAATGAAAGAAATCTAAGCATAAATAATGGAGCTCACTTCTCAGCCATTAGCCACCCCTTAGTGGTATTTTTGTATGGTTTTTATGGTTGTACTCTCGTTTTTTTGGTCTCATTTGATAGAATGGAAGATATATTACAGAAATAGATATGATTTTGATTGCTTTCATGACGAAAAGTGCCTTGAAATTGAGCTCAACCTAGGAGAAATGGTCCATTGCTTGGCTGTTTCAGTGTAAACAAATGACATCACTGTCCATTCTAATATGCAGTCGTGAATGGGTTGACATATTTATACAATTATTGCAATAAGGAATAACAGTAAATCTTATATTTTTTGTGTGAATAAAAATTACAAATAATTTATATAATAATAATAATAACGATAATGATAATAATAATATGTATAATAATAATATGAATAATAACAATACGTATAATAATAATAATAATATAATATGTATAATAATAATACATATATAATAATAATGTACTACATATAATAATTATAATAATAGACGGCTTCAAAAGGCCGTCACTAGATGGCAGTGTTTACCACAACAGAGGGAGCGGTTGTGGCTGCCTCCATCTGTTCCATAATGACATTTTATTCATTCTAGAGTATATATGGTGTTTCTATGTTATTTATATTGTCTGTTATGTCATATTAGATGAACGGTGATATATAAATAAGCCGTATAGATGATATTAGCGAAATTATTCATGAAGTATTTTGCCCGGTGTCCAGACAAACTCTCGTCCACCGCCGACACCGCCCATACCACTACATGAATGACATATTTTATTCATTTTAGAGTATATATCAGGTTTCTATGTTATTTATATTGTTTATTATGTCATGTTAAATGAAGTGAGATAGATAAATAAGCCGTAGAGTTGATATTAGCGAAATTATTGAAGTACAGAATTCCACTGGAACGGATTAATTGCATTTCAATTAATTTAAATGAGGAAAATTGACTGCAAATGAGCAAATCCAGTTGCGAGCAAGGTCATGGAACAGATTAAACTCGCAAGTAGAGGTTCCACTGTAATATAAACATTTTCATTAATCCTTTTATATTTTCTTCAAAATTATATATGAAACACGTTACATAGTATATAAACATTTTATGTTTATATGCTATGGAGGTGTGGTTGCCAGGTGGAGGGAAAACATTACTTAATACTAATAATAATCACTCTTGGTCACATTAAATGTTTTATTTTATGTTAATATAAACATTTTCATTAATCCGTCTATGATATTTTCTTCAGAATTATATAAGAAACACGTTACATAGCATATAAACATATTATGTTTATATACTATGGAGGTGTGGTAGCCGGGCAAAGGAAAAATATTATGTCACTCCCCTTAACCCTTAAACTGAAGGTGAAACCACATGTCTATGGTGCATCCATAAAAAATGAGTAGACTCTTAATGCTTAAACTGTCCAAAGGTAGATCTATGTTTTATTTTTCCTGCCTTCAAATTTGGCACAATTGGCCTGAGATGCCTGGTCAGTATAGAATGGGTCTTAACACTCGGTGTGCACAGTATTAAAAAAATCTGGGACCACTTATGTAGTACCTTGTGGGAGCACCAGTTCAACTGAGTGCCAACTAGAGCAAACAGCATGGCAAACACCAGGGATTCACTGATGCCATGTTGTATTAACACTCCCCTTTTAAGAGGAAAGTGATGTTGACCCAGAGTTTAGTGACTTTGAGATGGATGTGACCACAAGTGGTCGAGGAAATATCAAAAACCTCGATAATAACCCATGTGAAACATCCTTTCATTTCTGATGCCACTGGTAGTGTCATCCTGCCAGAATGTCCAATAACCTATGCCCTAAGTACATAAGAACACAAGAAAGGAGGAACACTGCAGCAGACCTGAAAGGGTTAACACTGACGAAACCTTCTATATTATGTTTGGTAACAGAGCAGTGTTGCACAACTGAACATTAAGATCGACAACACTTTTGTTGCCAAACATAATAAGGGCAAATTCCTGAGCCTACACCTCAACAGCAATCTGAAATTCAGCACCCATATTCAACACATAACAAAAAAAATATCCAAAACGGTTGGGATCCTCTCCAAGATACGTTACTATGTGCCAAAATCAGCCCTTCTCACACTATGCTATTCACTTATCTATCCCTAACTCTCCCATGCTATTTGTGCCTGGGGATCAACAGCAGCAACACACCTAAACCCAATAATAACCCCAAAAAAAAAGCTGCAGTAAGAATAATCACTCAATCCAATCTCAGGCAACACCCCCCCCCTCCCCCACTCTTCAAAGATCTAAACTTCTCACTGTACAGTACATCCACACATACTACTGTGCAACCTACATTTACAGAACCGTAAATTCCAATACTAACCCTGAGGTAAAATACTTGATAGTTGTGGACAGGACCCACAGGCACAACACCAGGCACAAAAATCTCTATGACATTCCCCATGTCTGGTTAAATCTATACAAAAATTCACTGTACATAAAAAGACCTAAAATTTGGAACACCCTACCTGAAAACTCTAGAATTGCAGACACAATCATCACTTTCAAAACTATCGTTAAAAAACATCTTAACTCCTTGACTCACCCCACCGTCAGCTAACTACATGAAAACCACCTTTTCTCTTACTTGTATCATTCACACACACACAAAAAAAAAACAAGACCTGCTCTCGATATCTGTGATTCTCTCCAATTTACACTTACACTCACCCAAATGACTGTAGACATAAAATTACATAATAAAGCTATTACCTAATGAATCTTAAACTAATCATAAAGTTGCCTGAGATACTCCAATATAGGAGCTTTAATAGAAGCTAAGTATCATGCCAAGACAAAAACCATTCTCGTTGCTAAATTTACAAACTGTAATGCAGTTACCTAGCCTTAATATTAATATGCTCCATAACCTGTATCAATATAGTTTTAATTATTATTAGTCTGCCCAAAATTCCTAGTCATGCTAGTGGCCCTCTCTGTAATTAGTACCTCTTCAAGGGGGGCTCCTTGGCGTGGTGAAGAGGCTCTTGGTCTGAGGAATTACACCTCTCGGTCTCCTTCCTCAGACCGAACCTAAGTACCCCCCAATCCCCCCTTCCCTATCCCATCCTCCCCTTTTCTCCTTTCCTCCTCCTCCTCCCCACCCCTCCCTTTTGCCCTTCCTTTTTTTGGCCTTTGGGATTTTTCCCACAGGCGCGCTAGTTCCTAGGTAGGGAACAGGGTATCGGGGTCCATCCCATTCCATTGAGGTTCTTGGCGGTGGCGTAGTTTGCCAGGGAATCTGGATCCCCTGGTGATGTCCCGATCCCCCTCCAGTATCCCGGAGGGTGGCTTTGGGTGTCTTTCGGGCGACTGGTGTATCTCTGGAAGCCACCTTTCGGATTCCGGGGGTGGTGGCCAAAGGAGGTATGCTTTGTGGTGGATATCCGGCCACCCTCTCTTTTGTCCACCGAGGTAGCTCAGCAGATGTGAGGTTGCTATCTCGGATTGCTGGTTTACTGGCATGAAGGGTAGGGTTCCATGCTGCATCTGCGCTACTTGCGGTGCTGAGGTCCTCTTGGGCGCGGAGGGAGATTTCTGGCCCTTTCATTCCTCCTAGGAACTATCCCTCCCCGGTACCCCCTTTTTTTTATTTTTCTTTTCTTTTCTTCTTTCTTTTTTTTCTTAAAAACAAAAAGAAAAAAGTAACCTAACCATGGAGTCCCCAATCCATGACCCCACTATCCCCGGGCCCCGTATTGTTACCACACCCCGTTCTGACCTCACCCTGTTCTGACCTCACCTCGTCTTTTGGCCACTCTTTGGACACTCCTAAGACCCCTGTACCTCTTGCTGGGGCTGTTTCGTCACCCGCTTCAGGTGCCAGGGTTTCGACTGACTCCTTCGATTTGTCTGACCTCTGCTCTCCTTTGACTATGCTTCTGGCCTCTCCCTCTACAGTGCGGCAATTTTCGAATCGCCAGCCCGTCCCACGTCGGACCAACTCTGGTCCCACTTCTAAATGCCAATGACAATCTCCTGATGACGTTACTTCGTTACCTTCCCATTCTACTAGGAAAAGACCGACACGTCATGCACTCCCTCTCCACACTCAGTTTCAGACCACACAGTGGACTAAATTCTTTACTTTAAGACCAACTTCTTCTACTGCCTATCTTTCCGACCATAGTATTGGCAAAGCGCTCCTACACCATGTTGGTAGAGACATTTCCTTTCATGCTCTTAAGAGTGGTACGCGTATCATCACAGTCCAGAATGCTACCCAAGCTCATGATCTTTCTCTTCTTTCACATATTGATACTATTCCTATCACTATCCAGAAACATCATTCCCTCAATTCTTGTAGTGGTACTGTCATTCTGCCCCATACCATAGTCCAACAGAATTTCCAGACATGTGTTAATGACATTCTCGAACAGCTGGAATTCCAAGATCTCCCAATTCTCAAGGTGGACACTTAGGTTCTTCCTGCCCGCGGGCAGAGACGATGCCCTTGCAATGTGGCTCATCTAACTTTTGACAGCCGTGAACTCCCATCCTCTATTTACATAGCAGGACATCGGTTACAAGTTCGAAAGGTGATCCCTACACCGCAACAGTGTAGAAATTGCTGGCGATTTGGCCACCCAGCAAAATATTGCAGATCTATAGCCGAATGCCCAGTCTGTGGTGCCGATGACCATTCTAATACGTCTTGCAGTCGACCTCCCTCTTGCCTTAATTGTCATGAGGCTCACCCTTCGTACTCTCGCCGTTACCAGGTCCACTTGAATGAGCGGGAAATTCATTGCCTCAAAGAGGCAGAAAGTCTCCCTTATGCTATAGCGGTTTCTCATCTCCGCCTTCAAGGGAGACTACCCCGTGTTTCTTATTCTCGTGTTTCAAAACGTCCCCCCCACTTCTGGGGTCCCATCTTCTGCAGCCTCCTCTGCGGTTGCCAGTCCCATAGTCACTCCTATATCTAATTCTTTTGCTGTCCTGGGCTCAGACGTCCCTACTTCAACACCTCAGTCTGTTCTCACTTCTTCGTGTTCTCCCTCACAAACCCCAATCGTCCCTCTACTTCTCAGAAGTCCAAAAAATCTCCTTTAACCCCTCCTTCCCTTCATCCACCTCCACACTTTACCTTCCCGGTCTCTGTACCTGGGTCTTCCCCTTTCACTGGCTCGGTTACAAGTGTGGAGGTTCATCCTCCTCCTCGTACTGTGCCTTCCTCCCCTGTCCCCTCCCAAGTTTCTTCCTCTTCTGCCACCTCCCAGGTTTCTGCCTCTTCTGTCCCCTCCCACACTTCTCCAGTTCCCTCCACCCTTTTCCCCCCCCCCCCCCCCTACCTTGATACAGTCCATTACAGTTCCGATCTTTACTCAAACTCCTCCTCCTTCCATCTCCAGTATTGTCTCCCATACGACATCTCTGAACTCCGAAACACTTGAAGCAATCTCTGAATATATTGCAGAGACCAAGCCATCAATGGACACTGATCCACCCTCTGTTCCTTCTCTTTCCTCTTCTCCATCTGCGCAACTCCTTTCTTCACAGCGCACCGTTCCTTCGCTGCTTGAACGTTTTCCGCTGCCACCACATTTGGACTTTTCTAACCCCTCTAGTCTATAAGTACCCTTACCTACAGATTTCTAGTATTTTTATCGTTGCCAATCATGGCCTATTTACAGTGGAATATACGCGGCCTCGGGTAATCGGGGTGACCTTCAGATGTTGCTCTCCCAATTTTCCCCTGTTGGTGTTTGCTTACAAGAACCAAAATTACACTGCTGTTATCTATCCCATCTCAGGCTATAATTTTTTGTATTCTTCGGATCCTTTTCCTGATGGGACCTTTAACGAAAGTGCCCTTCTTCTACGCACTGATATTCCGTACCATCAGCTATTTGTTCGTACTTCACTGCATTACACAGCAGCCCGTATTCACCTGCATAGGTGGTATACACCCTGTTCTTTGTACCTCTCTCCTTCTCGAGCATTATCTATTCCGAATATTGCCTTTCATGTTTCGTCAATACCGCCACCACTTCTGTTGCTTGGCGATTTTAATGCCCATCATTTTCTCTGGGGGGTCTCACTGTGATTCCCGTGGCATTCAGCTAGAGGCTTTTCTTGCTTCCCACCCCCTCCATGTTTTAAATACAGGTACTCACATCCATTTTGATCCTCGTACTCATACTCTTCTCTTGCATCGATCTCTCAGTCTGCTCTTCCTCCGCTGCACTAGACTTCACCTGGTCTGTTCTCCCAGATTTACATGACAGCGATCATTTTCCAATCATTCTTACTTCCCCTTCATATTCACCACCTCTTCGTAACCCACGCTGGCAGTTTGATCAGGCAAATTGGGACCTTTACTCACAACTAACTGTTTTTCGTGAGGTTCCTTCTTTGTCCTCTATTGATGAGCTTTTACACCTCTTCTCGCCCTCAATTTTAGCCACAACTTCCCATTCTATACTCCAAACCTTGGGCAGGCATTCTCAGAAATGCGTGCCTTGGTGGTCTCCTGCTTGTGCTCGTGCAGTACGTTTGAAACGTGCTGCATGGGGCAGGTACTGGTATAATAGAACCACTGAGGGACTTCTTGATTTTAAGCAGAAGCGTGCAATCGCCTGCCGTGTCATCCGTGACGCTAAACACACTTGCTGGCGAGATTATGTCTCCACCATCACCTCAGCTTCCTCTATGAGTGCAATCTGGAAAAAAGTACGGAAACTGAGTGGTAAATATTCTCCTGACCCGGCTCCTGTTCTGTGGGTTGCCGGTGTTGATATAGCAAACCCTCTAGATGTTGCCATTGAAATTGGCAATCATCTGGTCTGTATTTCTCTGGGGCTCCATCTCTGCCCCTCGTTTCTTTCCTCAAAGTCTTCCAGAGAGTTAGCACCCTTGGACTTTTCTTCTCTCAGAGAAGAACAGTATAGTGTGCCTTTTACACTTCAGGACTTGGAGACAATGATCAGCTTGCTGATCATCGACAGCTGGGCCTGACAACATTCATATTCGTATGTTACAACATTTACATCAGTCAGCCCTTGCAGTCCTCTTACGCCTTTTCAATCTTATTTGGCCACAAGGAGTTCTTCCACAGCTGTGGAAATCTGCCATTGTTCTCCCTTTCCACAAACCGGGTACTACGGGACATGAAGCCTCCCACTATCGTCCCATCACTCTTACCAGCGCAGTTTGCAAAGTGATGGAATGTCTGGTAAATAGACATTTAATGTGGTATTTAGAGACACACAGCAGTCTCTCCACTCGTCAATATGGCTTTCGTAAGGGCCGTTCTGCCATAGACCCCTTACTACGTTTGGATACGTATGTTCGCAATGCCTTTGCGAATAACTACTCAGTTATTGCCATATTTTTTGACCTTGAGAAGGCATATGACACAACTTGGAGGTATAATATTTTGGCCCAAGCCCACTCCTTAGGCCTCCGAGGCAATCTACCATCTTTCCTTAAGAACTTTTTAACTGACAGACATTTCCGTGTTCGAGTCAATAATGTGCTCTCCCTGGACTTTGTCCAAGCTGAAGGTGTCCCTCAGGGATGTGTTCTGAGCACAACACTTTTTCTTCTTGCTATAAATGATTTGGCCTCTGTTCTTCCATCCAATATTTGGTCATCACTCTATGTAGATGACTTCGCTATTGCTTGTGCATGCGCTGACTGTCACCTCATTACAGTTTCTCTCCAGCATACGGTCAACCGTGTTTCCAATTGGGCCACCACGCATGGGTTTAAATTTTCCAGTACCAAAACTCGCCAAATTACTTTCACTAGACACTCTGTCATCTCCGATCATCCTTTGTACCTCTATAGCTCCCATATCCCTGAACGTGATACAGTCAGGTTTCTAGGCCTTCTCTTTGACCGTAGGTTATCCTGGAAACCCCACATTACCTCTCTAAAGGCAACTTGTCACAGCCAGCTGAACCTTCTTAAAACCCTTGCTCATCTTTCATGGGGAGCTGATCGTCGAACTCTCCTTCGCCTACATTCAGCCCTCATTATATCAAACCTCGATTATGGTGACCAGATCTATTCAGCGGCCTCTCCTGCTACTCTCTCTAGCCTTAACCCCATCCATCACCAAGGATTACGTTTATGCTTGGTGCTTTTTGCTCTTCCCCTGTTGAGAGCCTCTATGCAGAAGCGAATGTTCCATCCTTGTCTGATCGCCGTGATGCCCATTGCCTTCGCTACTATGTGCGCTCTCACGATCTCCGCAAACCTTCCATTTATAGAATGGTCACTGATATTAGTAGACATTCTTTATTTGTTCACCACCCCTGTTTGCTCCGTCCCTTCTCTCTTCGCCTACATTTGCTCTTGTCTTCCCTTCAGTTACCGCCTTTATATGTTCATGTAGCATCTCACTTTTCCCTACCCCCTCTGGGAAGTTCCAGCTGTTCGAGTCTGTTCGTTCTCACTCCCTTTCTCGAAAGCCCTACGGCCTACAGTGGCTTCCCGCTCTCTTTTTCTTGACCACTTCCACTCTCATTCTCATGCCATCGCCATGTACACAGATGGCTCTAAATCTTCTTATGGCATCGGATTCGCAGCAGTGTTTCCGGACAGCGTCGTGCGAGGGCATTTACTATCTTCGGCTAGCATTTTGTACTGCTGAATTGTATGCCATTCTTGCAGCACTTATTTGTATCGCATCTATGCCTGTGTCATCATTTGTGGTTGTCTCTGACTCCCTTAGTGCTCTACAGGCTATACGGAAATTTGATACACATCACCCTCTAGTTCTCCGTATCCAACTTTGGCTACGCCGTATCTCTACCAAGCATAAAGATATTGTTTTTTGTTGGGTCCCTGGTCATGTTGACGTACAGGGCAATGAACAGGCAGACACTGCTGCGCGGTCAGCAGTACATGACCTACCAGTTTCATATAGAGGTGTTCCATTTCCGGACTATTTTGCTGTAATAGCTACCTACCTTCACACCCATTGGCAACAACGTTGGTCTGCTCTGCTCAATAACAAACTTTGTTCTATTAAACCGAGTATAGGTTACTGGCCGTCTTCTTGTCACCAGTGTCGAGGTTGGGAGACTACTCTCTCCCGCCTTCGCATTGGCCATACTCGTCTTACTCATGGATATTTCATGGAGAGGCGCCCTGCTCCTCTCTGTGAGAATTGTCAGGTTCCATTATCGGTCAGCCACATTCTGTTAGACTGTCCACTTTATCAACGAGCACGCAGAATTTACCTCCAACATCGTCTTCACTCTGCTGCTCTCTCTCTACCTTCCCTTCTCGCTGGTGGACCCACCTTTCATCCGGACTCTCTCATTGACTTTTTGACAACAACTGACTTACTCCACAAACTCTGATGATACCTTCAGCCCTTTCTACCTCAATCTCTTTCTACCCTCTACCCCTGCACTATCCCCTGCCCCACTGTTTTCTGTAACCTACTAATCATCCCTCCTCCCTTCTGCTGCCTGATACCCTCGCTTCCTTCCCTACCCTGCAGCGCTGTATAGCCCTTGTGGCTTAGCGCTTTTTTTTATTATAATAATAATAATATGGTGTGACTACCTCCCACACAGTGGTTATGGTATGACTACCTCCCACTCAATGGTTATGGTATGACTACCTCCCACTCAATGGTTATGGTATGACTACCTCCCACTCAATGGTTATGGTATGACTACCTCCCACTCAATGGTTATGATGTGACTACCTCCCACACCATGGGTATGGTGCGACTACCTCCCACACCATGGGTATGGTGCAACTACCTCCCACACCATGGGTATGGTGCGACTACCTCCCACACCATGGGTATGGTGCGACTACCTCCCACACCATGGGTATGGTGCGACTACCTCCCACACCATGGATATGGTGTGACTACCTCCCACACCATGGGTATAGTGTGCATAATAAAGATATTAAACTATAACTAACTAATGGGTTAATAATGCTCCAGGTTAACAGGTAAATAAATCTTATTTTGGTGTTATTCCTTATTCTGATAATACAGTATTTTAGTAAATGGTCTGTACTAAAAAGTAGCCATATTTAAGTTATGATATATACTTGAGTATAGATTGAGTTTATACCAAATTTGTAGGCAGAGAATATAGGTGGTGAAGGAGAAGAGAAGGAGAAAGAGGGTGTCACCTAGCCCTCCTTGACTTCCCCATCCTTCACCACCACCACCAGCCTGGGGGTGAGAACTCCTTCCCAAGGTCCCTGGCAACCCACCCTTGTGCTCCTTTGTAACCATACCCCCGGCCGGGATTGAACCCGCGGTCATAGAGTCTCAAAACTCCAGCCCGTCGCGTTAGCCACTAGACCAGCTAGCCACAGGCTGGAGTTTTGAGACTCTATGACCACGGGTTCAATCCCGGCCGGGGTATGGTTTGTTTGCAATCATGTCATTACGATTTCTTGAGTCATGTTGACGATTCCTTTGTAACATTTGGGTGTGAGCATGACTTACCTTGCTTGAGCAAGTAGGCCTGTTGCAGTGCTCCTTTATTCTTCTACTTACTGTTATTATTATAATAATAATAATGAAGAACTCATCCCTCCTCTATTCTTATGTTTATCAAGTGTTTGGGTTCTTTTTCTTGTTTTTGTCACAAATATTTTCAAGTTTTCAATACTCTTTTTATGTTTTCAATACAGTACAGTACTATTTGTTTTACGTTTTGAGTGAGTATTTTTCTGTGTCAAAACCATTCGATCCTTTTAAAAATCTCTTGTGATATACGAAAAATTAATGGTTTTTTGGCAAGACATCAGGTGTCGGCCTATACGTGGCACTGGGTTATACTCAAGTGTATACGGCATTATACAACAGTGGATTGATGTAGATGCATTAGATGCTTGTAAATCATGACTCTGTACTTCATGCATGTGATAACACATTGTTCCTTGTGTTGATGAAACAGGCAGCCTGCATCTGTGAAGTGATACAAGAGTTCATCACTAAGGAAGCAAACTACTGCCCAAATCTCAAACAGAGAAGACCTCACTGTGTTCCTCCTCTGAAACTTTCCTCTCGCACATCTTCCTTTGAGATGGAAACTTGGATAAACACTTTTAATGTTACTGCTTCACCTTATCCTTATGTATCTAAATCTTCTTCTGCATTCTGTAAATATAAACCCAAAGAATATGAAAAGCCCTTGCAGGGCAGTAAGAGGTTACAAAAAGCACCTTTTCTGTCTTCATTATTAAGCCAGCCAAGGTCTCAGTCGTTGCACTATAATCATTTAAATACATGTACACAGAGTGTTCCATTCAAGGTAAAGTGTGAATATTTAGATACACAAGGTATTCATTCTCCTATTGACTCTTGTTCTGCTTCTTTGTGCTCATTACCGTCCTTGGTTGATTTCATTCCTGCCGAACCTTTCTCGTCCCGACCTTTGGTCGTAGATGCAGTCGTCTCCCAAAGTGACAAGGTGGGCTTATCAAGAATGTTGTATTCACACTTACACCTCTTAATAAATCTTCTACATTTTAAATCATTCAATGCTTTAAAAAATCTTGCTGTTATTCTCTGCTTTTTCTTTTTGTGTTTGTAGATTTTTTAAAAGCTTCTAAGTAGTCTTAAATTCTTGTAGAAGTTATCTATATTTTTTTAATAGTCAACAATGCTTAGTGTAAAGGGTTATATTCTTGGGCTTGCAGCATATTTGTTAACCATGAACTACATTTGTTTTTCACTTTAATCAAGGGTATGTCTGGACCTTCAAACCCTTTTTACATAAATGAACCCTTCTCCAAAATTCAACATAGTGCTATAACTTCTCAAAACAGCTAATCATCACATGTGTATATAATTTTGAAAATAAGTATAAATTTAGATAATTTGCAAGATTACCCAGACTTAAGGTAAGAAGTACACTGCCTGCACTCTGAAGGAAGGGTGGAGATATTCGCCTTTTGGAGGGACATCTGCATGCCTCTTGCAAGACAATGATTGTGAAAATGTTTCTTTTTGGGTCACCTTGCCTCAGTGGGAGACTGCCAGTGTGTTAAAAAAAATAGCAAGAATTCAGAGCTTTATAGTTAACTGCTGTATGAAGAACTTAATTTTGACAAACTTGATCTTTGAATACTACTTGTTTGTCCTCACACAGACTGTACTCTCTTGCTCCACTAGCATGTAAGACAGTCATCTTTCATTAATTTGTATTATCTCTCATACTAGTGAGACCAAACTTGATCTTAGATACTCACTGGTATTAAGGATACCATTAATTATGCACGTCTTTGCACCCACCAAAAACAATGCATTTTATGGATAATTATTCACATTTAGTGGATTTTTTTATGCATTTTAGATTGTTTCTATGAAATATTGGGCAGCAGAATGCATCTCTCTCTCTCTATCTATCTCTCTCTATCTTATCTCTCTCTATCTATCTCTCTATCTATCTCTATCTATCTATCTCTCTCTATCTATCTCTCTCTATCTATCTCTATCTATCTCTATCTATTTCTCTCTATCTATCTATCTCTATCTCTCTCTCTCTGTCTATCTCTATCTATCTTTCTCTATCTATCTCTCTCTCTCTCTCTCTCTCTCTCTATCTCTCTCTCTCTCTCTCTCCTCTCTCTCTCATCTCTCTCTCTCTCTCTCTCTCTCTCTCTCTCTCTCTCTCTCTCTCTCTCTCTCTATCTTCTCTATCTCTCTATCTCTCTATCTCTCTATCTCTCTATCTCTCTCTCTCTATCTCTCTCTCTCTATCTCTCTCTCTCTATCTCTCTCTCTCTCTATCCTATCTCTCTCTCTCTATCTCTCTATCTCTCTCTATCTCTCTATCTCCTCTATCTCTCTCTATCTCTCTCTCTATCTCTCTTTCTATCTCTCTCTTCTCTATCTCTCTATTCTCTCTCTCTCTCTATCTCTCTCTCTCTCTATCTCTCATCTCTCTCTCTCTTCTCATCTCTCTCTCTCCTATCTCTCTCTATCTCTCTCTCTATCTCTATCTCTCTCTCTCTCTCTCTCTCTTCTCTATCTCTCTCTCTCTCTCTCTTCTCTCTCTCTATCTCTCTCTCTCTCTCTCTCTATCTCTCTCTCTCTATCTCTCTCTTATCTCTCTCTATCTCTCTCTTCTATCTCTCTCTATCCTCTCTATCTCTCTCTATCTCTCTCCTCTCTCTCTCTCTCTCTCTCTCTCTCTCTCTCTCTCTATCTCTCTCTATCTCTCTATCTCTCTATCTCTCTATCTCTCTCTATCTCTCTCTCTCTATCCTCTCTCTCTTATCTCTTCTCTATCTCTCTCTATCTCTCTCTCTATCTCTTTATCTCTCTCTATCTCTCTCTTCTACTCTCTCTCTATCTCTCTATTCTCTCTATCTCTCTCTATCTCTCTCTATCTCTCTCTCTATCTCTCTCTATCTCTCTCTCTCTCTCTCTATCTCTCTCTCTTCTCTCTCTCTCTCTCTCTCTCTCTCTATCTCTCTCTCTCTATCTCTCTCTATCTCTCTCTCTCTATCTCTCTCTCTCTATCTCTCTACTTCTCTACTCTTTTATCTACTCTATCTCTCTCTCTCTTATCTCTCTATTTCTCTATCTCTCTTCTTATCTCTCTCTCTCTATCTCTCTCTCTACTCTCCTTCTATTCCTCTATTTCTCTCTCTATCTCTTCCATCTCTTATCCCTCTATCTCTCGTATCTCTTCTATCTTCCTCTCTCTTCTCTCATCTCTTCTATCTCATATTCATTCATATCTATCTCATATCATTCTCTCATTCTATATTCTATCTCTATTCTTATCTCTAGTTTGTCTACCTCTCTCTCTCTTCATCTCCTTCTCTCTCTCTCCTCTCTCCTCTATTATATATATTTATATATATTTAAAATTATTATAATATATAATATAAACAATATTTATATTTTATATTGTCTGTACACCCCGTTAACGGATATTTTTTCACTCCAGAAGTATGTTCAGGTGCCAGTACTGACCGAATTTGTTCCCTCCCATAAGGAATATTGTGAAGTAGATTAGTCCATTTCAGACCCCCAAACATACACGTGCAAACGCACTTACATAAATACACTTACATAATTGGTCGCATTCGGAGGTGATCATTATGCGGGGGTCCACTGTATACATGTGTATCTCTCAGGTTCTTGCTTTTTTTTCTCTCTCTATTTTGCTGTTTCCTGCTCTGTTGTGCACTACCTCCTCCCTCTCATTCTCTTTCACCCTCCCTTCCCTTGCACTCTCCCCCTTCCTCTCTTTTGCAGTCATCTTTATATTTTCTCAAATGTATGGTTGTAAGCAAATAGAAGAAAGCTGACAGGATAGTTGTCAAGTAGAGTTCTTTCAGTATTTGCTGCTGCTACATAACAAACCACTGTGTGAGGATCACTCTTGCTACTTGCTAGTGGTTGTCACTTGTAGAAATTTTTAGCCAAGCTTTACGAAGGAAATATCTTGTAAGGAAGGTTGTACAATTGTATTGCCATTTATGGCAGCAAAGTTGACAGCTAAGTGATCCACATACAGAACTGTGTTTCTTGGCAAACAGAATAAGCTCACTTCCATTAGAGAAATGTACAGTATGGTAGTGTATCACTTATTTTTGCAGGCTAATGGTGCATTTTTAACAGTTAATGATTGTTTATTTTTTAAATACAGTCTTATTTTTAAAATATAGATTGTTTACACATAACTGTGATCATAAATCTGGATAAAGGGTGGTATTCCAAATGAATGAGTCATTGAGGCATTGCACATGAGACATTGCACACCAAAAAGGAATAAGTACCATTGTTGTGGGTTCCATTGTTGAGTGATAGCAGGTTGAATTAACATATGTTTCTGCTCTGCCATGGGTTTATTGAGCTATTTACAGGAGGGCCCCACTTACACAGTAGGTTAGGTTCTGCGCTGCCGCTGTAAACTGAAATGCAACCTTTGGATTTTTTTTTTTAATGCATTTAAAAGCCTATCATATATTAAGTGAGCAATAGAGATAGATCTAAAAAAAATGCATATGCAGTACACACAATACTTACCTTAAAATATTTTTGCCCTTATAGTTAGTGGTGAATACAGTAGACCGTCATTTAACCCTTTCAGGGTCAACAGGCCCTCTCGTAAACTTGTTCTCAGGGTCGAAAATTTTTCGAAAAAAAAAATTATTTTTATGAAATGATAGAGAATCTTTTCCCGATCATAATGACACCAAATGTATGAAATTTGATGGAAAACTTACAGAATTATGTTCTTGCAAAGTTAGTGGTCTCTACAATGTTTAAGCATCGACGATTTCGTCCACTTTGAGCCCTATTTTCAGCCAATTCCAATGTACCAGTTCACAAAAATCATAACTATTTTGCTAGAACTCCATTTTTTCTATCAAATGAGTACAAGAAACCACCCATTTACCGATTTCAACTATCCAATAAAGTGGTCAGAAATTGGCAATTTTGCCAGTTTCACACAAATTTCAAAAGATGCCAATTTCCAAATAGGATCCAGAATAAACAAGACAGACATTCCTGGCACTAAAATAGCATTTTTTTTCTGTTTATTAGTCATGTTCCCTGGCCTCTCTTACATTTCTTTTGCTGTCTACTTTGAATTTTTATTCTCACAAAAAAATAGAAGATTTACTGTTATGCAGACTACTGCATTAGTGTTGAAATGGTATAAATAATATCAGCGCACTTGTGAAAGAATATTAGACTCACCAGTTGATGTGTATTGGATGCGTGGTATGATTTGTTTACTTTTGAACATTGGCAAAAATCAAACATTTCTGCTATTTTGAGCTCAATTCCAAGGTACTCTTCATTGTGAAACCAATCAAAATCATCTCAATTTCTGTAATATGTCTTTCATTCTATAAAATGAGACCAGGAAAACTAGAAAACAACCATAAATAGCATGCAAAAATACACTGCAAAGTCGCTGTTTTAAAGCAAAAACACAGTTAGTTTTTTTTATCATTATGCACTGTGTGCTGCAGGATTTTTTTCATATTGTGCACACTGACCACATAGACCCATTCTTTCATATGTAGGCCTACCAGCTTTCTCTCGCTAGATTTGAAGGCGCTAGAATTTATGCGTACTAGTACGGCACCAGCCCTGGTGTACAAGCCGTACTAGTACGGCACCAACCATGAAAGGGTTAACACGGTAGTTACGTTCCTGAAAATGCCATGTTAGGGAAAACCATGTGAGACAAACTGAAAAACTTATGGAAAAAATAGGGTTACGTTCCTAGGAGCCTCCCAAAAAGCCAAACAACTCTTTTAGACTCCAGATCTTACAAAATAAAAGTAAATATGTAATTGTAGTGCATTGTCATGATATATTACTGCTTAAGACTAAAATGCACTAGAAATAATAGCATTTCTTACCTTAACCCTTTCAGGGTCCGTCCCGTAGATCTACGGCTTTACGGTGAGTGTCCAAACCGTAGATCTACGCCATGAGCTCAGCTCACTCTGATAAACTGTGAGTGGTACATTTGGGCCTAGATATGAGAGAATACATCTTTGTGGTATGTGTGCACCACATAAAACAGATCCTGCAGCACACTGTGTATAATGAGAGAAAAAAACTGAAATCATGATTTTTCGATTAAAACAGCGACTTTGCAGTGTTTTTTCGTATGTTTTTTATAGTTGTATTTGTGATTTCTAGGTCTCATTTGATAGAATGGAAGACATATTACAGAAATAGAGATGATTTTGATTGGTTCTAGCACTGGAAATGGCTTGAAACTGAGCTCAAAATAGCGGAAATGTTAATTTTTTGCCGATATTCAAGAGTAAACAAACGACCTCACACATCTAATACACGTCAGCTGGTGGGTCTAATATACATTCCCAAATATGGTGATGATATTTATACAATTATTACAGTATTTCATAACAGTAAATCTTCTATTGTTTGGTGTGAATAAAAATTCATTATGTGAATAAAAAATCAAAATGAAATTTATTTGTAAAGCCTCAAAATGTAACTAATGAACAGAGGAAATGTTAGTTTAGTTCCTATTTTGAAATTGGAATATTCTCACAAAAAATAGAAGATTTACTGTTATGCAGACAACTGCATTAGTGTAAAAAATGGTATGAATAATATCGGTGCACTTGTGAAAGAATGTTAGACTCACCAGTTGATGTGTATTGGACGCTTAGCATGATTTGTTTACTTTTGAACTTTGGTAAAAATCGAACATTTCTGCTACTTTGAGCTCAATTTCAAGGTACTTTTCATTGTAAAATCAGTCAAAATCATCTCAATTTCTGTAATATGTCTTCCGTTCTATAAAATGAGACCAAGAAAACTAGAATACAACAATAAATACCATACGAAAGTACAGTGCAAAGTCACTGTTTTAATCCAAAAACATGGTCAAAGGTTTTTTTTCTCATTATGCACTGTGTGCTGCAGGATTTTTTTATACTGCACACACTGACCACATAGACCCATTCTTTCATATGTAGGCCTACCAGCTTTCTCACACTAGATTTGAGGGCGCTAGAATTTAGGCGTACTATTACATCAAAAAACCTGGGGCGTAAGCCATACTAGTACGGCCGAAACCCTGAAAGGGTTAATGTTTCATTCTTCACGTCTCATTGTTTTCTGTGTATGTACATCTATATTTCATGTAAAAAAATTTTGTTTTAATACTTCTTGGTGTCTGGAACAGATTAATTGTATTTACCTTATTTCTCATGAGGAAAATGGTTTTGCAAATCATCAATTTCAATAATAGTCACACTCTCTGGAATGGATTAATTATGAAAAACGAGTGACCACTGTATTCACTTATTCACTACTGAAAACCACCAAAATCTGGGTTAGTGAATGAATATTTTCCTTAACCTTTTGAGGGTCTATCATGTAGTTCTCCACCTTGTCCACAGGATCCAAGAATTTTCAAAAACAAATTTTTTGTTATTTTTTCTTATGAAATGGTAGAGAATCTTTTTCTGAAGGTAATAAAACAAAAGTTATGAAATTTGATGGAAAATTGACAAAATTGCATTATCGTGAATTTTACTGCATCAGCGATATTTACACATCGGCTATTTTGCCAACTTTGACTCCTATTATAGGCCAATTACATTATTCCAGTCAACCAAAGTCTTAGCTATTTCACTAGTATCATTTCTATTTTAATGATTGAGCACAAGAAACTGTCCAATCAATTTCAATTAGCCAATAAAGTGATCAGAAATTGGTAATTTGGCCTATTTCACACAAAGTTCAATATAGTATTCCAATTTCAAAATAGTGTCCAGAATAAACAATGCAGGCATTCCTGGCATTAAAATAACATTTCCTCTGTTTGTTAGTTACATTTCCAGGCTTTACAGATTAATTCCATTTTTATTTTTTATTCACATAAATAATCTTTATTCACACCAAAAAAAAAAAAAAAAAGATTTACTGTTATGCAATATTGTAATAATTGTATAAATAATATCATCACATTTGTGAATGTATATTAGACCCGCCAGCTGACGTGTATTGGACACATGACATGATTTGTTTACTCTTGAACATTGGCAGAAATCGAACATTTCCGCTACTTTGAGCTTAATTTTAAGCTATTTTCAGTAATAAAACTAATCAAAATTATGTCTATTTCTGTAATATATCTTCCATTCTATCAAATAAGACCAAGAAACCGTGAATAGAACCATGAAAACCGTATAAAAATACACCACAAAGTTACTGTTTTAATCCAACAACACTATCACAGTTTTTTTCTCATTATGCACTGCATGCCGCAGGATTTGTTTTATATACAGTAGGGCCCCGCTTTATGGCATTTCGCCTTACGGCATTCTGCTAATACGGCGATGTCAAATTATGACCAAAATTTGCTATACGGTAAGCGGTCTTTCAAATACGGCGCGCCCCACCCGGTTTGTTTACATTCTCTGTGACCACATCTATTATGCCAGGAAACTTTCCAAAATTTCAAGTGTTTTAACCCCTTCAGGGTCCAAGGCCAAAATCTGAAGTGGTGCTCCAGTGTCCAAGAAATTTTGAAAAAAAAAAAAAATTATTTTTTCTTACAGAATTAAAGAACATATTTTTGTGAAGGTAATAAGACAAAAAAAAGTTTTTTCTGATCAGTACTTGCCGAGATACAGCGGTGGGAAGTTGACCCAAAATGACCGGGTGGCGACAACATCAGTGACTTCCACAAAATCCCATTCTTTTATTTTGTGTTTTTTATACTTTTTTCTTTTCTTTTCTAATTTTTTTCTTTTTCTAATAACATTTGTGGCCTGTGAGACCAGTATAATGTATATTGTATTAGTGTACACTCATTGTATTCAACACAATAACTGCACTAATTTATCATTATATTGCTTACAAAACTTGTTTACAAGTTTATTGTAAACAAAATGATGAAATTATTAGTGCGGTTATTGTGTTGAATACAATGGTACCATATAGTACCATATGGTACAATGGTACCATATGGTACAATGACACCATATGATACAATGGCACCATATGGCACAATATGGTACAATGGCACATGATACAATGGTACCATATGGTACAATGGTGCCATAGGGTGCAATGGTACCATATGGTACAATGGCACATGATACAATGGTACCATATGGTACAATGGTACCATAGGGTGTAATGGTACCACATGGTACAATGGCACCATATGATACAATGGTACCATATGGTACAATGGCACATGATACAATGGTACCATATGGTACAATGGTGCCATAGGGTGCAAGGGTACCATAGGGTGCAATGGTACCATATGGCACAATGGCATATGATACAATGGTACCATATGGTACAATATGGCAAAATGGTACATGATACAGTGGTACCATATGATACAATGGTACCACATGGTAGAATGGCACCATTTGGTAGAATGATACCATATGATACAATGGTACCTTATGGTACAATATGGTGTAATGGTACCATATGATGCAATGGTACCATATGGTACATTGTACCATACAGTACAATGATACCATATGGTTCATTGTACCATATGGTACTGTTGTATTCAACACAAACACACTAATATTTTCATTATTATTTTGTTTACAATAGTTGTTTACAACAAAAATATGCAAAAATGTATATTAGTAATGTTCTATTATATATTTACAAGTGTACAGGAACTTTACGTGTTCCTTTAGGTGGATGACAAAGCACTTGTCTCCGAAACTGTGGAGTCAGTAGCTAGCTTGTGTCGCCACTCACTCAGTCTTGGCTGGTGTCTCATGCCACCAACACCTATTGACCATATGGTACACGGTATCATATGTTACAGGGTACCATATGGTACATTGTACTATATGGTATAGGGTACCATGCAGTACAGGATAACATATGGTACAGGGTACCATATGTTACAGGGTACCTTATGGTAACCATGGGTACTCATATGGTACAGGGTACCATATGGTACAGGGTACCATATGGTACAAGGTACCATATGGTACAAGGTACCATATGGTACAGGTACCATATGGTACAGGTACCATATGGTACAGGTACCATATGGTACAGGGTACCATATGGTACAGGGCACCATATGGTACAGGGTACCATATGGTACAGGGTACCATATGGTACAGGTACCATATGGTACAGGGTACCATATGGTACAGGGTACCATAGGTACAGGGTACCATATGGTACAGGGTACCTTAATGGACAGGGTACCATTTTGGCACAGGGTTACCATATGGTACAAAGGTACCATACAGTAGGGACACCATATTTTACAGATACGGGATACTATGGTAATCACTACTTTTTATGGTTATCAGGATTTTATATGTATCTGCTATTATGATACAGTAATTGATTCTGTCACCTGAATAAACTTATGGCATTTGCATCAAGTAAGTTTATTTAGTTATACACAAAAAGTTACATAGAATATCATACTTAGCAGCATATGTTTGGAGAACCTAGGATAACCCAAAAAAGTCAGACAGACTTATTTCCATTAGGGTCCCTGTACCCTGTACCATATTGTATAATGTACCATATGGTACAGTGTACTATATGGTACATTGTACCATGTGGTACAATGTACTATATAGTACAATGTACTATATGGTACAATGTACTATGTGGTACCATTGTACCATATGGCACCATTGTACCATATGGCACAATGGTACCATATGGTTCAAAACCATAGAATTCGTCTTCAGCTCCACTTCCATCAGTCTTAGAACTGTAAGTTGTGAAGAGGAGAGTCAGAATTCGCCCGGAGAGTGAGTGGGGAGTGAGAGCTTCCTTGCCGCCAGGCACTATGAACAAAGCTACTTTGCCGGCGTTCCCACAATGCCATGCGGGTGTCCAGATTTTTTCTGTGGTGTGCACACTGACCACCCAGACCCATTCTCTTAGATGTAGGCCTACCAGCCATCTCGTGCTAAATTTGACGGCGCTAGAATTTTGGCGTAGATCTACGGTTTGGACCCTGAACGTAAAGCCGTAGATCTATGGGACGGACCCTGAAAGGGTTAAAGTTACTGCGTATTTTATATGTACTCTGATAATTATACTTATGTGTACCTGTACCTAAATACACTTGCACACTGTGCTAGTGTGCAGGTACACATTAAAATCGCTAAGTCTCTCTCTACTCATGACGCCAATACTACGTAATAATAATCACTCTTGGGCACACTAAATGTCTTATTTTACATTAATATAGGCATTTTCATTAATCCATCTATGATATTTCCTCAAAATTATATATGAAACCCATTACATAGCATATAAACATGATACATACACTCACAGAATAAAAATTGACGTAAATATGAGATTTGTTTGCAAAGCAGCTGTGTAGGTAGTGCCAGAAGAATTACGTTTTCTCTGGTCAAACTGGAGGATAACTGTAGAAAAATATTCTTTTCGTGTGCCTTTACTCTATATATATAGCAATTCACGACCTTTGTGGGTTTAGTGCTTTTTATAATAATATGATAATAATATCTTCATTCATTCTAAAAATGGTGTATTGCTGTTTGTTCATTCTGAACTAACTTGTACAACTTGTACACAATGTAAGAGTATTTGTATTGTTAGGTAATTATTATTATAATAAAAAAATATTGAGGTAAAATGTTTTACAAACTCTTACAAACGTATGTGAATGAACTAAAAGTAGACACATATTAATACGCATTTATTTCACCTGACCAAGTGATCGCCCACTACCTGTTCAGTTTGTGTTCTTACATTGTCTGAAATCTGTATCTCGTTCTCTCTCTCGTTTACTCTTTCGTTAACTAGTTGGCTCTCATTGGCGATGGCATCTAAGGTTAGCTGTGATAAAAAGAGAAGTCGTAAGACTCTTGCTTTAAGTGCCAAGTTAGAGGATGATGGTGTACCATTCTGATTTTATTCAGTAAACACCCTGCCACTCACCTCTCACACATTAATGTTAATATTTTAAGGTAAGTAATAAGTGTACTCTGTGTGTATCTTAATTTTATTGTGTTTTTAATGCCTATTTCTATTGTTAACTTAATATAAGTTAGTGTAAACTTGTTGTCTGGCATATATTACATATTTTATATGTGCTCTGATAATAATACTTGTGGACCTGTGTGGTAGCCGGGTGGAGGGACAACATTATGTTTTCTCTGCTCAGCCATCAGAGAAAACATGTATGAATCTGCGTTTGGCCCAGCCACTCCCACACTCCGCTTTTGTTTACAATTTTCAGCATGAATTATTCATTACTTCTCCCTTCATTTATGATGGCATCTAAAGGTAATTGTTAGAAATGATTAAATTCAGTGAACGAGGTATGTCGATGTTAATAATATGGCTCTGGGCCACAGTATAGGTAGCCGGGAGCTGTAGCCCAGGCGGGCTACACCTACCGGCTACCTACACTGACTTCCTACAAATAAATACTACTCACCTCTTTTCCTATGTTAAGACTACACATATTTTATGGTAAATAATGAGTGTACTGTATGTGTATTTTACCTCTGGGATGTTTTAAATACCTTATATTAAGTATGAGATGGGGAACCAGGGCTACCTACACCTGGGCTACCTGCACCTGACTTCCTACAAATAAGTACTACTCGCCTCTCTCCCTACATTAAGATTACAAATACTTTAAGGTAAGTAATGAATGTACTGTGAATGTATTTTACTTTGTGTTTTTAATGCCTAGTTCTATTACTAACTTAATATAATTTAATGTAAACTTGTTGTCTGGCATTTATAAATGGAAAAAATGGCATTCTGCCTTCCGGCGATGTCTGCTCTCCAGCGACAGCCTGGAACCTAACCCGCCGTATAAGTGGGGCCCTACTGTATTGCACACTTACCACATAGATGCATTCTCTCATATCTAGGCCCAGATTTACCGCTCACAGCCTATCTGAGTGAGCTGAGCTCATGACATAGTTCTACGGCTTTGACCCTGGCTTCAAAGCCGTAGAATTACGGGATGGACCCCGAAAGGGTTAACATGTCTTTTCGTGGGAATGTGTAGTGTCCTATGCATCTGTAAGTTAGGCTAACACTCCCATAACAATGTATGGTAGCATGAGCTTCATGACCCCAGTTTTCCTTCACACCTGCATATTTCTCCATTGTTTGAATTTATCTCTTATTCTTTTCTGCCGTGCAATGTCTTGTATCTGAAGCAGAGAAGCTTTGGTTAAATGTGATTTCATCATTAATTAAAACAAAACTTTATTTCTATAGTGTACTGTACAGTATACAGTTATGGTGATTGACATATATAAACTACTTTATAGAAACTTCCCTTGTTATGCAAGGCATTTTGGACAACCTAAGAACTAACTTATACAGTGGAACCTCAAATTTCGAACGTATCGCTTATTGAACTCTCCGAAAATAGAACCCTTTTTTCGAACCAACTTTGTCCCTATTATCGAACTTGCCCCTATTTTCAAACTGCCAGGTACTGGACATGTCTGCCAGCCCACTCTGTCTGCGTCCCCATGCAGGCACCGTGAGCCAGTCTGGTTTTGTTGATGCTTGAGTGAACACTAACCTTCGCTCTCATTCAAACATTTTACGATTATTTCATTGTGTTTAGTGTTTGTGGGACTCTGAAATAAGCTACAATGGGCCCAAAGAAACTTGCTAATGGTACCCCTGTGGTAAACAAAGTGAGAAACACCATAGATGTGAAGGAGGAAATAATACAGAAGTGGAATGATGTCCAAGTGGAAGGATATCCAAATGTCTGTGGAGAAGTACCACCCTGAGCAAGCTGAAGCAAGCTGTCTTTGCAACAAGTTCGGGAAATCTTAAAGACGCACCAGAAACAGAGGGTTGTGGACAGATATTTTGAGAGACGGGGGTCCAGTGACTCTCAAGCTGGTCCTAGTGGCATTAAAAGACAGAGAAGGGAGGTAACCCCAGAGAGGGCTTTGACACCTGAAGTCCTCATGGAGGAGGATTCTCCTTCCAAACACTAACCCCAACTCCCTCTCTCCTCCTCTCTATCTTCCAGATGCCATCACCAATCTTCAATAAAGGTAAGTAAAATGTTATTTTATATGTTTATTTAAATTTATTAATACATAATTGAGCACTATATTTGTTTTGTGTATGTAAAACTATAATTAATCTCTATAAAATGTATATTTTTGTGAATATTTTTGGGGTTTTGGAACGGATTAATTGTATTTCCATTATTTCTTATGGGAAATATTCCTTCGCTTTTCAGACATTTCGAATTTAGAACTAATTCCTGGAATGGATTAAGTTCAATATTTGAGGTTCCACTGTAATTACTAGGCAGTGAGATGCACACAGTACATGAGAGCAAGAATACTTAGTTTATACTGTACATACATTATATATTATATTATATATATATATATATATATTATATATATACAGGAGGGCCCCAATTATACGGCTGGTTAGGTTCCAGACTACCGCCGTAAAGCAGAAACCGCCGTAAAGCAGAAACCGCCGTAAAGCGGAAACCGCCGTAAAGTGGAACACCCTTTTTTTCCATTTACAAATGCATACAAACACTAGATAACAAGTTTACACTAACATATATTAAGTTAGCAATAGAACCAGGCATCAAAAAAAACAATGAAAAAGTACAATACACACATAGTGCACTCATTACTTACCTTAAAATATTTATAGTCTTAATCTAGGGTGAGACAAGTAGTATTTATTGTAAGAAATCAAGTGTGGTATGTATGGTAGTCAGCCAGGCTTACCATACCAGGCCACCCCACCCACACATACAATTCTATGATATTTAAGCATCCCAGAGCGATAAAATGTATATACAGTTCACTCATTACTTACCTTAAAATATAGGGTGAGATGAGTAGTATTTATTGTAAAAAATCAAGTGTGGTATGTATGGTAGTCAGCCGGGCTACCATACCAGGCCAACCCACCTACACATAATATTCTATTACATTTAAGCATCCCAGAGCGATAAAATGTATATACAGTTCACTCATTACTTACCTTAAAATATTTGTAGTCTTAATGTAGGGTCAGGAATAAGTAAATGAGATAAAACAAAAAAATGAGAGGAGAGAAAGAATGAGTGCATGAGAGAGGACAGGCACAGAGTTATGTAAACAAACCAGGCGAAGGTAAGTTTTGTAAACGAAGTGTACACGTCTGGTTTGTGTACAAGTTACATTGTGTACAGGTTGTCTCTACATTGATACGGTAGAATAAATAAAGAAGAACACTCCCATTGATAAATTAGACACATGTGCAACTCTTGGGTATCTTTATTGAGGAAACGTTTCGCCACACAGTGGCTTCATCAGTCCATACAAAGGAGAATCTTGAAGAACAGGAGGAGAACGAGGTAATCAGTCCCTCAACCTTGAGTCGATGTGGTCAGTCCATCAATCTTGAATAGAATGTACCAATAAAGATACCCAAGAGTTGCACATGTGTCTAATTTATCAACATGTCGGTTCTCTGAACCATTCATCTACAAACACTCCCATTCTCATGTAACATCATTTTGAGAAGAAATGATGCTCTGAGTGAAGGCAATGGAAATAAGTCACTCTGACTTTTTTGGGTTATCCTAGGTTCTCTACACATATGTTGTTATGTATGATAATCTATGTAACTGTATTTGTGTATACCTGAATAAACTTACTTACATGCTTACGAAAGGAATAATTTTCTACAGTTACCCCCAGTAACACATTTTCTCTTATGTTAGATTAGAGAAAATGTTATTCTTGGCATCACTTGTACAAGTTATCTGGCTACCACATTTCATATTTGTTTATTTATTCTATTGTAGGGTGTATTTATCATCTTTTTATGTTATGTATCGTGTTTATTATATAATTTTGAAAAAAATATCATGGATGGATTAATGAAAATGTGTATATTAACGTAATATACAACATTTAATGAGACTCGGTGATTATTATTATTATTATTATTATTATTAGCATTTCTAATATGGCGTTACTTGTGCAAGTCATCTGCTACCACATCTCGTATTTATGTTTATTTATTCTATTGTGGGGTGTATTTATCATCTTTTTATGTTATGTATCGTGTATATTATATAATTTTGAAAAAAATATCATTGATGGATTAATGAAAATGTGTATATTAACGTAATATACAACATTTAATGAGACTCCGTGATTATTATTATTATTAGCATTTCTAATATGGAGTCACTTGTGCAAGTCGTCTGCTACCACATCTCGTATTTATGTTTATTTATTCTATTGTGGGGTGTATTTATCATCTTTTTATGTTATGTATCGTGTTTATTATATAATTTTGAAAAAATATCATAGATGGATTAATGAAAATGTGTATTTAACGTAATATACGACATTTTAAATGAGACTCGATGATTATTATTTATCATTACTAATATGAGTCTGGAGACATAAGACACTCTTACTGATTTTAATGTGTACCTGCACGCCAGCACAGTATGTAAGTTTATTTAAGTACAGCTATACATAAGTATAATTATCAGAGTATATATAAAATATGAAATAACTTTTAAAAAAAATTTGAAATTTTGGAGTTTCCCGACAAAATGGGAGAGACTTAGTGCTTACTGAGCTCACAAAGAATGTAAACAAACAAGGTGGGCGCGGTGACCATATTAGAAAGTCAGGTGGGGGGAGCCGTATAGCGAGTTTTGGTCATAATTTGAAATGACCACATTAGCGGAACGCCGTAAAGTGAAACACCGTAAAGCGGGGCCCTGCTGTATATATATATTTTTTTTTTTTTTTCAACAAGTCGGCCATCTCCCACCGAGGCAGGGTGACCCAAAAAAGAAAGAAAATCCCCAAAAATAAAATACTTTCATTTATCATTCAACACTTTCACCACACTCGCACATTATCATGTTTTTGCAGAGGTGCTCAGAATTCAACAGTTTAGAAGCATACACATATAAAGATACACAACATATCCCTCCAAACTGCCAATATCCCAAACCCCTCCTTTAAAGTGAAGGCATTGTACTTCCCATTTCCAGGACTCAAGTCCGACTGTATGAAAATAACCGGTTTCCCTGAATCCCTTCACTAAATATTACCCTGCTCACACTCCAACAGATCGTCAGGTCCCAAGTACCATTCGTCTCCATTCACTCCTATCTAACACGCTCACGCACGCTTGCTGGAAGTCCAAGCCCCTTGCCCACAAAACCTCCTTTACCCCCTCTCTCCAACCCTTTCGAGGACGACCCCTACCCTGCCTTCCTTCCCCTATAAATTTATATGCTTTCCATGTCATTCTACTTTGATCCATTCTCTCTAAATGACCAAACCGCCTCAATAACCCCTCTTCTGCCCTCTGACTAATACTTTTATTAACTCCACACCTTTTCCTAATTTCCACACTCCGAATTTTCTGCATAATATTTACACCACACATTGCCCTTAAACAGGACATCTCCACTGCCTCCAACCGTCTCCTCGCTGCTGCATTTACCACCCAAGCTTCACACCCATATAAGAGTGTTGGTACTACTATACTTTCATACATTCCCTTCTTTGCCTCCATAGATAACGTTTTTTGACTCCACATATACCTCAACGCACCACTCACCTTTTTTCCCTCATCATTTCTATGATTAACCTCATCCTTCATAAATCCGTCCACCAACACGTCAACTCCCAAGTATCTGAAAACATTCACTTCTTCCATACTCCTCCTCCCCAATTTGATATCCAATTTTTCTTTATCTAAATCATTTGACACCCTCATCACCTTACTCTTTTCTATGTTCACTTTCAACTTTCTACCTTTACACACATTCCCAAACTCATCCACTAACCTTTGCAATTTTTCTTTAGAATCTCCCATAAGCACAGTATCATCAGCAAAAAGTAACTGTGTCAATTCCCATTTTGAATTTGATTCCCCAAAATTTAATCCCACCCCTCTCCCGAACACCCTAGCATTTACTTCTTTTACAACCCCATCTATAAATATATTAAACAACCATGGTGACATTACACATCCCTGTCTAAGACCTACTTTTACCAGGAAGTATTCTCCCTCTCTTCTACACACCCTAACCTGAGCCTCACTATCCTCATAAAAACTCTTTACAGCATTTAATAACTTACCACCTATTCCGTATACTTGCAACATCTGCCACATTGCTCCTCTATCCACTCTATCATATGCCTTTTGTAAATCCATAAATGCAATAAAAACTTCCCTACCTTTATCTAAATACTGTTCACATATATGCTTTAATGTAAACACTTGATCTACACATCCCCTACCCACTCTGAAACCTCCTTGCTTATCCGCAATCCTACATTCTGTCTTACCTCTAATTCTTTCAATTATAACCCTACCGTACACTTTTCCTGGTATACTCAGTAAACTTATTCCTCTATAATTTTTACAGTCTCTTTTGTCCCCTTTCCCTTTATATAAAGGGACTATACATGCTCTCTGCCAATCCCTAGGTACCTTCCCCTCTTTCATACATTTATTAAACAAAAGTACCAACCACTCCAACACTATATCTCCCCCTGCTTTTAACATTTCTGTCATGATCCCATCAGTTCCAGCTGCTTTACCCCCTTTCATTTTACGTAATGCCTCACGTACCTCCCCCACACTTACATTCTGCTCTTCTTCACTCCTAAAAGATGGTATACCTCCCTGATCAGTGCATGAAATTACTGCCTCTGTTTCTTCCTTAACATTTAAAAGTTCCTCAAAATATTCTCGCCATCTACCTAATACCTCCATCTCCCCATCTACTAACTCCCCTACTCTGTTTTTAACTGACAAATCCATACTTTCCCTAGGCTTTCTTAACTTGTTTAACTCACTCCAAAATTTTTTCTTATTTTCATTAAAGTTTCTTGACAGTGCCTCTCCCACTTCCTTTTGCACTCTCTCACCACTTTCTTTACCTTTCTTTTACTCTACATATGCTCTGCTCTTCTTATAACACTTCTGCTTTGTAAAAACCTCTCATAAGCTACCTTTTTCTCTTTTATCACCCCTTTACTTCTCATTCCACCAATCACTCCTCTTTCATCCTGCCCCCACCTCCTATAACCACAAACTTCTGCCCCACATTCTAATACTGCATTTTATAAAACTATTCCAACCCTCTTCAACCCCCACTACTCATCTTTGCACTAGCCCACCTTTCTGCCAATAGTCGCATTATATCTCACCCGAACTTCCTCCTCCCTTAGTTTATACACTTTCACCTCCCTCTTACTGTTGTTGCCACCTCCCTCTTTTCCCATCTACCTCTTACTCTAACTGTAGCTACAACTAAATAATGATCCGATATATCAGTTGCCCCTCTATAAACATGTACATCCTGGAGCCTACCCATCAAACCTTTTATCCACCAATACATAATCTAATAAACTACTTTTCATTACATGCTACATCATACCTTGTATATTTATTTATCCTCTTTTTCATAAAATATGTATACTTATTACCAAATCTCTTTCTACACATAGCTCAATTAAAGGCTCCCCATTTACATTTACCCTGGCACCCCAAATTTACCTACTACTCCCTCCATAACATTTTTACCCACTTTAGCATTGAAATCCCCAACCACCATTACTCTGACACTTGATTCAAAACTCCCACGCATTCACTCAACATTTCCCAAAATCTCTCTCTCTCCTCTACACTTCTCTCTTCTCCAGGTGCATACACGCTTATTATAACCACTTTCCACATCCATCTTTATTTTTACTCCACATAATCCTTGAATTAATACGTTTATAGTCCCTCTTTTCTGCCATAGCTTATCCTTCAACATTATTGCTACTCCTTCTTTAGCTCTAACTCTATTTGAAACCCCTGACCTAATCCCATTTATTCGTCTCCACTGAAATCTCCCACCCCCTTCAGCTTTGTTTCACTTAAAGCCAGACATCCAGCTTCTTCTCATTCATAACATCCACAATCATCTCTTTCTTATCATCTGCACAACATCCACGCACATTCAGACTTCCCATATATATATATATATATATATTATATATATATATATATATATATATATATATACTAGGTAGTAGGTTGGTAGACAGCAACCGCCCAGGGATTACTACCGTCCTGCCAAGTGAGTGTAAAACGAAAGCCTGTAATTGTTTTACATGATGGTAGGATTGCTGGTGTCCTTTTTTTTCTGTCTCATAAACATGCAAGATTTCAGGTACGTCTTGCTACTTCTACTTACACTTAGGTCACACTACACATGCATGTACAAGCATATATATGTATATATACACTTCCCTCTGGGTTTTCTTCTATTTTCTTTCTAGTTCTTGTTGTTGTTTATTTCCTCTTATCTCCATGGGGAAGTGGAACAGAATTCTTCCTCCGTAAGCCATGCGTGTTGTAAGAGGCAACTAAAATGCCAGGAGCAAGGGGCTAGTAACCCCTTCTCCCGTATAAATTACTAAATTTTAAAAAGAGAAACTTTCGTTTTTCTTTTTGGGCCACCCTGCCTTGGTGGGATACGGCGGGTTTGTTGAAAAAAAAAAAAAAAAAAAAAATATATATATATATATATATATATATATATATATATATATATATATATATATATATATATATATACACACACACACACAGGAGGGCCCCGCTTTACGGCGTTCCGCTAATACGGACATTTCAAATTATGACCAAAACTCGCTATACGGCTCCCCCCACCTGTCTTTCTAATACGGTCACAGGGCCCACCGAGTTTTGTTACTTTCTCCCCCTACCCACTCCCCCTTATATGCCCGGGAAATTTTCCCAAAAAATTTAAAGTGTTTTAAAGTTTTTTTTAATTTTTATGTTTTTTAATTTTGAAAATTTAAACTTTGTACCCCCTGTACCTAAATAAACTTACACACTTGGGGCTGGCATTAGGTACACAAAAAAAATCATTTGAGCTCTCAACTCTTAAATCAATAATAATAAAATAAAAAAAATAAAAATAATATAAAAAATAATCTCTTGGGCGCTTTAAAATGTCGCAATTACGTTAAAAATAGACATTTCTCTTAACCCAAATTCTATGTTTATTTTTTAAAAATTATATAAAAAACACTTTAAATGTAACACAAAAACATATACATGCACCCACATTTATAAAAATTTATCCCAAATATAACGAGATTTTTAACCAAACTTTTGTAGAAGTGTGGGAAAATTTACTTTTCCTGGGCCCTCACCTGTTACAAGGGAAAAATTGGAAAAATATTCCTTTCTTTCCTTTCACTTTATACCCTAAAAATTTTTCTGTACTAACTTTTTACACAGTGAAAAGGGGATTTTTTTTTCCGTGTTTTAATTATTAAAAAAAATAAAAAAAAATATTATAAGGTAAAATTTTTCACAAACTTTTGAAAATGTAAAATGAATGAATTTAAAACTGGACACGTATTAATACGCCCCAATTTCCCCCTGACCGAGTGATCGTCCAAAACCTTTTCAGTTTTTTTTTGTTTACGCTGTCTGAGCTGGGTGTATCTTAAAAATGTTGTTTTTAAAGGGTAATATACACATTTTCATTAATCCACCCGAGAAAATTTTTTTCAAAATTATATAAAAACACGATACGTAACTTAAATACATAACAACATAAGTGTAGAAAAACCTAGGAAAACCCCAAAAAAAGTCAGAGTGATTTTACTTCCTTTCCCCTTCACTCAGAGCATCATTTCTTCTCAAAAATGATTTACATGAAAAAGGGGAAATGTTCTTCTTTATTTTTCAAACCAAATCAATGTAAAACAACCTTTTTACAAAATGAAACTTGTACACAAACCAGCCCTGGAACACTTTTTCAAAACTTCCCTTTAGCCGGGTTTTGTTTACAAAACCGGGCGCCTGTCCCTTCCCCATCACTCATTCTTTCTCTCGGGTTTTGGTACCGGGGTGACTACCATACATACAAACTTGATTTTTTAAAAATTTAAATACTACTCATCTCCCCCTTATTTTAAGGAAAGAAATGATGAACTTATATCCCTTTTATCGCTTTGGGATCTTAAATAAGAATAGTATGTGTGGGTGGGGGGGCCCGGGTAGGTAGCCGGGCGGGACACCATACATACCACACTTGATTTTTTACAATAAAAACAACTTGTCTCACCCTAGATTAAGACAATAATATTTTAATTTAAGTAATGAGTGCACGTGCGTGTATTGTATTTTTTTATTGTTTTTTGAGCCGGGTTTTCTATTGCTAACAAAATATATTTTAAAGTGAAAACTTGAAAATCTAGTTTTTGGGTATGCATTTGAAAGGGGAAAAAAAGGGGTTTTCCCCTTTTACGGGGGTTTTCCCCCTTTAGGGGGAGCCGGGAAACCCCCCCCACCCGCCGTATAAGGGGGGCCCCCCTTTTTGTAATATATATATATATATATATTATTGGGGGTGGGTAGTGGGTTGTAGCACAAAACCGCCCAGGGGGGACTACCGCCTCCCAAAGTAATTGAAAAAAACCGAAAGCCTTTTATTTTTTACTTTGTTTGGTAGGTTTGCGGATTTTTTTGTCTTCTCATAAATAGGCAAATTACAGGCTTTTCCTTGCAACTTTACACACTTAGGTCACACTACAAAATACATGTAAAAACACAAATATACAAACCCCCTCTGGGTTTTTTTCCCTTTTTCCCCTTTCTAGTTTTTTAAATTCTTGTTTATTTTCCTCAAATCTCCAGGGAAAAAAGGGGGAACAGAATTTTTCCCCTCCGTAAGCCATGCTGTTGTAAGAGGCGACTAAAAGCCAGCGGGGGGCAAAACCCCTTTTCCCTGTATATTTTAAACAAAATGTAAAAGGAGAAATTTTTCGTTTTTCCCTTTTTTGGGGCCACCCCGCCTCGGGGCCCACCCTGCCTCGGGGGGCCACCCTCCCCTCGGGGGGCCCCACCCGGTTTCGGGGGGATGGGAAAGGGGTTTTTGAAAGAAAAAAAAAGGGGAGTATGTTAAAATATATATATATATTTATAAATATTTTATATATATATTATAAATATATTATGGGTATGGGTTTTAGACAGAAACCCCCGCCCAGGGAGGTACCCCGCCCCCCAGATGAGTGTACAATAAAACCTGTAATTTTTTTACTTTGATGGGGATTGCTGGGTCTTTTGCCCTGTCTCATAACATGAAAAATTTTCAGGTATTTTCTTGCTACTTTTTTATTTTTGCACTTGGGCACACACCCCTACTTTACAAGCATATAAAGGGACCCCCGCATAGCGCCTTTAAAAACCTCAAGGGGGCCGGGCTGTTATCAAAATGTTCGCATGTGAATAAATTTTTTCCCCATAAAAAAAAGGGAAATTTAAAATTTAATCGTGCAAAAACACCCAAAAGTATAAAAAAAATTTTTTTTTTTCCCAAAAAAAATGTTAAATTTTGGGTACACACAAACTAAAAAAGGCTTTCACAATTACTACATTTCTTTTATTGAAAATCGGGTATGAGGGAGGGGAGGGGAGGGGGGAGAGAATTTGGGTTTTTTGGAAGGGGAACCCCCTTTCCATTAAACTTAGGGGGCAAGCCCTTTTTTCGGGTTATTTCCCCTTTTTTTTTTTAAATGCCCAAAAAAAGGACCAGTTTCCAATTCACGGGACTTCTTTCGCAAAAACCAAATTTTCCCCATAGGGCCTTTTACCCTTTCCTTTATGATTTTTCTAAAGTGGTTAAACAAACTTTGTCTTTGTAACATTCACCAGAAAGGGCTTGCAAAGCGGGTTTTTGGGGGTGATTTTAAATAAAAAAAAATTTTAAACGTCAAGCCATTTTGCACACTTTTCCCTTAACCCTTTTAAGAAAAAATTTCCCTTAAATTTTCTCCCCCCCCCTCCTTTAAAACCTTTTCCCAAATCTGGCCTCTTGTTTCTTGAATTTAAACAAATCACCTCACAGGGGTTAGTTCTTCATTGTCCCCTCCCAACCAACTCTTCCACACATCCCCCACAACCCCCAAACCCCCAAGGATTTCCCCCAAATCCACAATTGTTTCCTCAACTGTATACTCCTCTGGGGAAAGCCTCAAACCCCTTAAAAATCCCTTTTGCCCTACACATTCGGGCCACATTTTCTTCCAAGCAGATTTTCAATTTTTCCCTTTTAGTCCACTCCCCCCCAAACCCCTTACCAATAAGGTTTACACAATTGGGGATTTAAAGTGATCCTTCCCCTAAACCTTTTAGAGTCAATCGAGTGCCCTGGGGTCACTTCAAAGCACTTTTAAAACCCCATATTTTTTTGTGTAAAAGTTTTTTTGAAATTTTGGAAAATACCTGCTGGCCAGGGGCTGCAGGAGAATGGTTTTAAAGGAGGCAAAAACTTTTACCTTAATGAAGGCTCATGTCCCCAAAAAACGCTCTGCCACTCTTAGGGGTGAAACCCGGCATTGTCTAACACCAGGAGGCACTTAAGTTCTAATTTCTTTTCAGTTAGGTAATCTTTACATTGGGGGAATCATGGGGTAACCATTATAAAAAAAATTCCCTAGGAAACCCCTGTTTTTCTTTTGCCCTCCACAGCAAAAACACAAATTATCCCCCCCCCTTGGGGGGACATTTTTTTCCGAACCTTGGGGGTTTTTAGAAATTTATACACTAATAAAAGGGATAACTTGCAATCCCCCCACTAATTGGGAAACATCAACAAATAAGCCTTTTTTCATAGGGTTATGTCCTGGGGTGCCCCCCTTTTTCCCCCCAGAATTTAATTTTAGTTTCCCGCTTGGCATTTTCTTTCCCGAACAGGGGCCCTTTTTAAACCAATTTAAAAACTTTTTCGGTTTTAGTCCCCTTTAGTTTCCCTGTACCCCCTTTAAAATTTCCGCCCATATTTTTCACCACTTTTTGGCCCGAACTGGCACCTCACCACCCCTATCCCCAAATTATCCCACTACCTTTTTAAATCCCAAACCAACCTTTTCTGGCCTTTAAAATTTACTCACATCATCACTAGTTGCAGGCCCCTTTTTTTAATTTAAAACCTCATGCAACTTCCTACCTTTTCACATATGATCGCTTTTAAGACGCAAACCCCCCTGCTAGCTTTTTTCATTTATCCACAAAAAATAAGGGGGTCTCAACATCTTCCCCAAATTGCATCTTTTTTTCGAAAACAAAAGTTAAACCTTTGGCAAGAACAACTTCCAATTTCCGTTTTTTTCCCACAATAAAGAGATGGTTGATTTGGGGTTTTTTGACAACCTGACCCCGGTCGGTTACGCAAATCCCCCCTTTTAACTTTCAATGATCTTTTTTCTTCATTTCTATAGAAAATTTTAACCCCCTTTTTGCTGTAGGGTTGGGAAAAAGAAGCTTCTTTTTGGGCCCAAGGCACCAATTTTTTCCCGGGAAAAAGCACCGAAAACCCCCTGTAATAATACTAAATATTCCCATTGTATGCTTGAATGTTACCGGCGGAGGCTGGCTGGGAAACAAAGCCAAACCCCGGGAAAATATGAGGCTGGCTCAGGCCCCCACATGGAACCGTCCGACGAAGGGCCCCTGACGGGGGTTTTTTGGGGGCTATGGCGGGGAAAAATTTTTGCGATCCCAAAACGTCCCAAAGCGGGTTGGGCCGCAAAAGCAAAGGCTTCCCCTTATGCGGGGGTCCACCCGTAATACACACCCTTTTGGGGATTCTTCTATTTTTTTTTCCCTAGCTCTTGTTCTTTTTTATTTTTCCTCTTATCTCCATGGGAAGTGGAAAAAGAATTTTTCCCCCGTTAGCCATGCTGTTGTAAAAAAGGGGGGGAAAAATAAAAAAAAAGCCGGGGGCAAGGGGGTATAACCCCTTCTCCCTATAAATTACTAAATTTAAAAAGAAACTTTTGTTTTTTTTTTTGGGCCCCCCTGCCTTGGTGGGATAAAAGGGCCCTTTTGGGTTAAAGAAAGTATATTTTTTAAAAATTTTTTTTTTATTTATCACACCGGCCGATTCCCCCCAAAGGGAGGGGGCCCAAAAAGAAAAACTTTCACCCAGGGGAAGTACAAACCCTCCTGCCAATGAATGTAAAAAAAAACCTGTAACTTTTTGGGATGATGGTAGGATTGGGTTTTCTCTTTTTTTTCTCAAAACACGCCCAGATAACAATATCTTTTTACCCCTACTTACACTTGGGCACAAATTCCCCAGACACGCACATCTTTTTATATATATACATACATCTAGGGTTTTTTTCCTTTTTCTAAAACTCTTTTCTTTTTTTTTTTTCTTCATTGTCCATGGGGAAGTGGGAAAAAAATCTTTTTCCCCCCGAAACCATGCTGTCCCTATGAGGCCCACTAAAAAGCCGGGGGCAATGGGGGTATAACCCCTTACTCCCCTTAAAACAATTTTCTAAAAAAAAGAAAAAGATATATATATATAAATAATATATATATATATATATTATATATTAAAATATATATAATAATATATAAAAAATATATTAATATATATATATATATTAAAATATATATATTTATTTATATATAATATATATATATATATATATATATATATATAAAATTTAATAATAATAAAAATATATAATATATATATATATATAAAGAAAGGGAATTTAGTAATTTTTTTTTTAAATTTTTTTTAAAAATAAAATTAAGGATAAAATAAATTTTGACCGCCCCAAAATATTGACTGAATTTAAAAAAATGTTTTTCCCTTTTTTTCCCGGGTTTTTTGATCCCCATTTTGAGAAGGAGGGAAATACTTTAAAGACTCCCCTCTGGGTGAAATGCGAGAACAGCGGGTTTTTTTCTCAGATACATAGATGTTTTCAAGTTTTTGGGTGAAGAAAAAAACTAATTCCCAAAATTGGGTGATGGGCCCTTTTTGGTTAATGCACACAAAAGACCTTTTTTATTTTATGGCATTCTAAACAGAAGCTGGTTTGGGGTTTTTTTTTAAATTTAATACAAACAGTAATTTTTGGCTGCCGTATAACCAATTATTATCAGTATATTAAAGCTCAGGTACAGTGACCCTTTCCCCAAAATTTTAAAGAGGATAATTTATTTTAAATTTAAAATGGGAAAACTCGGGGTTTAAAATCTGGTTTAACCAATTTTTTTGTATAAATTTAGATTTTCTTAGGCAGGGGAATACCTCATGGCCCACATAAATTTATGTCGTCACATCTTGAAAGCTTTAAAGTTCACCAGACAAAAAATTGAAAAAATCGTCTTTTATTTTGACTAAAGTTTACAACATATAAAACAGTCCAAAAAGCTGTGTATTTAGCGAGTTAAAGTAATCACCATGGGCCCCCATTTTAAAGGCCCGTATTATTTTTGTAAAATGAGAGGATTTATGTGAAAGAGTCCCAAAATTCCTGGGAACCCCCACCCAAACCCGTACCTATTTGGGGTTTTTCAAATTTTTAGGTTTTTTAAAAATTTTTGATGGGCCCTGAAAAGTGTAAAATTTTAAATTTTTAAATTTTTTAAAGTTCAATGCCCTTTATATATTTTGTGTTTTTGATAACTTTTTTTAAATGTTCAGTAAACCCCCGGGAACAAATAATAGGGGGACGTCCATTATTGTAAATCCGTTATTTGCGAATTTTTTTAAATTTTTTTTTTGATGATAATTGGTTTTTGGAAACAATTTTGGTGTATAGGAATACTCTTAAACCCGTGAAAGAGTACAGGTTTTGGTGTGAAAAGGGGAAAATGAGAATGGTGAGGGGTGGGTGTGAGGAGGGTTTGGGTGGGAAGAGTGGGCAGGTTGGGGGGGTATGAGAGGTGGGTTTTAGAAAAAATAGTGGGGGTTTTAGGGAGTGGGTTTTGAAGGATGATGATGGGTGGGTTTTGAAAAAAGTTTTGGATAGTGTGTGTTGGCTTTACCAATTTTTTCCAAATATTTTTGGGGTTTCATGGGTCCCAAAACACAGCTCCTGGGCCCCCCCTCTTCAAATTTTTTACTTGGGGCCTCTCTTTTTCCCCCCCTCCAAGAGCTTTAAACAAACCTCGTCTTAAAACTATTATGGTTTCCCGCCTCCACTACATCATAAAAAATACTTTTCCCAACATCCCTTTGACTTTATCGGGGTCTTCAACTTCCCCAAATTTTGACCCCTTGTTTTTTGTTCCCCCTCCCCTAAACATCCGTCTTTGTCCACCTTGTCAATTCCTCACAGATTTTATTGCCTGATCCCATCTATCTTTTTAAAAATTCCTTTTTTCATTTAACCCTTTAAAATCAACTGCAAAAAGGGGCACTTCTGAGTCTATCCCTTCCATCATGTTATTCACATAAACCAAGAACAGCACTGGTCCTAGGACTGACCCCTGTGGAACCCCACTCGTCACAGGAGCCCATTGTGATACCTCATCTTGTACCATGACTCGTTGTTGCCCTCCTGTCCGGTATTCTCTGATCCATTGCCGTGTCCTTCCGTGTCCTTCCTGTCCTTCCTCTTGCTTCTGCAGTAATCTCCTGTGGGGAACTGGGTCGAAGGTCTTCTTGCAGTCCAACAAAATGCAGTCAACCTACCCCTCATTCTTTCTTGTCTTACTCCTGTTACCTTGTCATAAAACTCCAGGAGGTTTGTGACACAGGATTTGCATTTCATGAATCCGTGCTTGTTGTCGTTTATAATCTTGTTTTGTTCCAGGTGCTCAAAACCACCTCCTCCTGATGATCTTCCGGGGGACCCTTTGCATGCTATAAAACGTCAGTAAACACTGGCCCATAGTTCAGTGCCTCTTTTCTGCCTCCTTTTTTTAAAAATGGAAGTATTTTTTGCAGTCCCCATTCCTCAAGTTTTTTCCCCAAAATTTTTCTTTGGATTTTGTTAAAGTTTTGTGGTTAGGGGCATCCCACAGCATCTCGGGCCCCTCTCTAAAAACCCCAAAGGGGGGAGATTTTACCCCCGGTCCCACCCTTTTGAGGTATTAAGGTCATTTTAGCAC
This sequence comes from Cherax quadricarinatus, assembly GCF_026875155.1. Taxonomy (NCBI): domain Eukaryota; kingdom Metazoa; phylum Arthropoda; class Malacostraca; order Decapoda; family Parastacidae; genus Cherax; species Cherax quadricarinatus. The sequence continues at coordinate 85,968,058 of NC_069401.1, read as the reverse complement.
CCTTCTTCACATCCTCCCATTTGTGTGAAAAAAAAAAAAAAAAAAAAAAAAAAAATTGCCCCCTTTTTTCAAGGGGGCTCCTTGGCGGGGTGAAGAGGCTTTTGGGTTCTGAGGAATTAGACCTATGGGTCCTTCTTCCTCAGACCAAAAACCTAATCCCCCCCCAATCTCCCCCCCCCTATCCCATCCTCCCCTTTTTTCCCCTTTCCCCTCCTCCCCCCCCCCCACCCCCCCCCTTTTGCCCTTCTCTTTTTTCCTTTGGGTTTTCCCTCCCACAAGCGCGTTATTTCCCCAAGGGAGGAAAAGGATACCGGGGTCCACCCCATTCGGTTGAGGTTTCCCTAGCGGTGGGGGAGTTTGCCGTGGAATCTGGATCGCCGGGGGTGTCCCAAATCCCCCCCGGGTATCCCGGATAGCTTTGGGTGTCTTTGGGGCAAACGAGGTACTCTGGAAAGGCCACCTTTGGGGATTCCGGGGGTGGGGGCCCGGGCAAGGAGGAATGTTTTTGTGGGGGGATACCCGGGCCCGGGGCCCCCTCTCTTTTGTCCCCCGGGAGGTAGCCGGCAGATGTAAAGGTTGCTATCCCGGGAATTGTTAGTTTACTAGCATGATGGGGGGGGTTTTTGGCACGGGTTCCATCGCATTTTCCCGCTACTTGCGGGCTGAGGCCCCTCTTGGGCGCGAGGGGAGTTTTTCGGGCCCCTTTTTCTTTCCCCCTAGGCCCCTATCCCCCCCGGCCCCCCCCCCTTTTTTTTTTTTTTTTTTAATTTTTAAATTTTCTTTTTTTCCCTTTTTTTTTTTTAAAAAAAAAGAAAAAAAGTAACCAACCATGGCAGCCCTAGCCATGAACCTGGTACCCCGGGCCCCTTCTTGATCCCGGGCACCCCGTTCGCCCTGCCCGCCCTTGGACCACTCTTCAGAAATTCCTCATGCCCCCTGTACCTTTTTCCCCGGTGTGTTTCCTAAACCCCGTTTTCAGGTGCTGGGGCCTCGACTGACTCCTTCGTTTTATGGGACCTTCCCTCCCTCTGATATGTTCCGGGCCCTTTTTTTCCCTCTACGGTGGGGAAATTTTTCCCAAATCGCCGACCCATTCCACGCCCGGCCCCAACTCTGGTCCCACCCAAAAAGGGCCAACGACAATTACCTGCGATGATACTTCTCCACCTTCTCGTTCTTCTCAAAACGATCGAAAACTCCTTCACTACCTTTCCACGCTCATTTTTAAAGACTAAACAGGGGACTAAATTCTTCATTTTAAACGCCCAATTTTTCCCCTTTACTGCCTTCTTCTGACCATAGTTTTGGGCAAAGGCACTCCAAACCCATTTTGGAAAAAAATTTTTCTTTCATGCTTTTTTAAAAGCGGTAGCGCATCATTCCCCCGTACAGAATGCTACCCAGGCTCATGAGCTCTCTCGTTTTTTCCCATTCGAAAACGTTCCTGTCACTCTTAAAAAACATCTTTCCCCCTCAATTCTTTTAGTGGTACCATCATTCGCCCCAAATCCCCAAGTTAAAAAACAAAATTTCCAGACATGGGCACGCCCATTCTAGAAAAAGTTTGGAACCCCCAAATCCCCCAACCCTAAGGGAAAGACACTTATGTTCTTCCTCCCCCGTGGGCGGAACGATACCCTAGCAAGGGTGGCCGTTTAATTTTTGGGACAGCCGAGAACCCCCCTCCTCATTTATATAGCAGGACCCCGGGTTACAATTCAAAAGGGATCCCTAAAACCAAACAACAGTGAAAGAAATTTTGCTGGCGTTTTGGGCCCATCCAGCGAAAAAAGGGCAGATCAAATCGCCGAATCCCCCATTTTTGTGGTGCCGATGACCTTTCCCTAATACGTTTTGGGCAATCGATCTCCCTCTTGCCTTAACTGTCATAGGCTCACCCTTCGAAACCCTCCCGTTGTAAAGCCCTTTTTAAAAAACGAGGGGGAAATCCTTTTACCTCAAAAGACAAAAACTCCCTTATGCCATGGCAGTTTCTCATCTCCCCCCCAAAGGGGAAGACTCCCACGTGTTTTTTATTCCCGTGTTTCAAAACGTCCCCCCATTCCCTGGTACCCATTTTCTAAAACCCACCTCTGGGGGGTTACCTCTCCCATAACCCACTCCTGTATCTAATCCTTTTCCCTGTCCTGGGCTCAGACGTCCCTATTTTCAACGCCTCATTTCTAATCTCGCTTCTTCGAGTTCTCTCTCAAAAACCCCTCAGTATCGACGAGCCCCTCGTACACACCTCCTCCCAATCGCCCCTTTCTATTTCTAAAAAAGGTAAAAAAAAAGGCCCCGGTAACACCTCCTACCCTTCTTCCACCCCTCTTTTACCCCCCCCTGTCTCTGCCCCTTTTCTTTTTCCCCCTCTCACGGGCCCCATTTTTAAAAGTGCAGGGGTTTCACCCTCCTCCCCCGGAATGTACCTTTCCCCCCCTGTTCCCCCAATTTTCCCCTTCCTCTTCTGCCCCCTCCCGGGTTTTCCTGCCCCTCTGTCCCCCCCCACGCTTCTCCATTTCCCCTCCACCCTTTTGCCCCCCCCTCCCTTTGGGTACAGCCCAAATTACATTTCCCAAAATTTTTACTCATCCTCCCCCAAACCTTTTCCAATATTGCCCTCCCATACAACATCTCTGAATTCCGAAAAAACTTAAAGGGCCAATCTCTAAAATATATTGCAGAGCCCCAAACCATCAAGGACACTGATCCACCTTCCGCCTTTCTCTCCCCCCTCGCTCCATCTGGGGCAACCCCTTTTCTTCACAGTGAAAAACCGTTCATTCCCGCTGCTTGAACTTTTTTCCCACTGCCTCCGCATGGGGACTTTTCTAACCCTTCTAGCCCCGTGGGAACCCTTCCCCTTGGGGTTTTTTTTTTTCCCAAGTACCCTTTATCATCCCCAAATCATGGCCTATTTACAGTGGAATATACGGGGCCTCAGGTAATTTCGGGGGACCCTTCAATTTTACTCTCCCAGTTTGCCCCTGTTTTGTTTTCCCTTACGGGAAACCCAAAAATTTAAACCCCTCTGTTTGTTTTTCTCACATCCCAGGCTAAAATTTTTATTGTATTCTTCAGTCCTTTTCCGAGGGCCCTTTTAATGAAAGTCCCCCTTTTTCCCTCCGCACTAAATTTTCCATACCATCAGCTTTGTTCATACTTCGCTGCATTACACAGCACCCCGTATCCACTTACATGGGGTGGTATAGCCCTGTTCTTTAATCTCTCTCCTTTTTCCGGGCATTTTTTAAATTCCCCGGGAAAAAAAAAAATTTTTTGCCTTCCTCTTTTCCCGTCTTTCCCCGCCCCCCGATTCTTTTTACTTGGTGTTTTTTAATGCCCACCTTTCCCTCTGGGGGGGGGGTCCCACTGTAAAATTCCCCCTTGGAAATTTAAAATTTAAAAGGCTTTTTTTTCCCCACCCCCCCCCTCCATTTTAAAAATACGGGTATTTTCACACCCTTTTTAAATCCTCGGGCTCAATTTCCTCTTGCATCGACTCTAAATCTGTTTTTTCCTCCGCCGCATTAGATTTTAAACTTGGTCGTTCCCCCGGGATTTACATGACAGTGATCTTTTCCCAATCATTTTTACTTCCCCCTTCATATTCGCCCCCCTTTTTCCGCACCCCACGCTGGAAATTTTAAAATCGGGGGAAAATTGGGAACCCTTTTAAACTCACCCCTAACTTTTTTTAAAAGAGGTTCCCCCCTTCTTCCTCCATTGATGACCCCTTTTACACCTCTTCTCGCCCCCCCCCGTTTTAAACCGCAGCTCTCATTCTAACCCCAAACTTGGGGCAGGAAATTCCAGAAATGCTTCCCCTTGGGGGTCCCCCCTGCTTTGCTCTTTCCCAGTACTTTTGAAACACGCCAGGGGGCAGGTACCGGAAACAATAGAACCAAAAAGAGCGACCCCTTTATTTTAAACAAGAAGCGTGGCAAACGCTCGCCGTGTCATCCGTAAACGCAAAACGCACTTCTGGGGGAATTATGTCTCCCCCAAATAAACCTCTGCTTCCCTTTGAGGCAGTCTGGAAAAAAGTACGAAAACTGAGTGGTAAATATTCCCCCTGCCCCGGGCCCCTGTTCGGGGGGGTTCCCGGGTGTTGATATAGCAAACCCACTAGATGTTGCCAATAAAAATTGGCAATCATCTGGTCCTTATTTCTCGGGGACTCCATCAATCCCCCTTTCATTTTTTTCCTCAAAGTCGGGCCAGAGATTTTAGCCCCTTGGACTTTTCTTCTCCAAGAAGAACAGTATAATGTCCCTTTTAAACACTTCAAAAAAGGGGAAAACATTTCCACTTTTCGATCAGGGCAGCGGGGCCCAAACGACTTCATATTCGTATGCTACAACTTTTACATCAGCCCACCCCTTTGCAGTCCTATTCCCCTTTACAATCTTATTTGGTCACAAGGAGTTCTTCCAAAAGCTGTGGAAAACCCCCTTTGTTCCCCCTTTCCGCAAACCGGGCACTACGGGACGGGAAAACCTTTCCCACTACCCGTCCCATTGCTCTTACCAGTCAGTTTGAAAAGTAATGGAACGTCTAGTAAATAAAACGTTTAGTGGGGGTTATTTAGAGCACACAACAGTCTCTCCCCCTTAAATTTATTGGCTTTCTTTAAGGGACGTTCTAAAACCCCCTTTTACGGGCGTTTGGGATACTTATTTTTCTAATGCGAAAAACCCCACTCAGTTATTGCCATATTTTTTGACCTTGAGAAGGCATATGACACAATTTGGGAGGTATAAAAATTTTAGCCCAAGCCCACTCCTTGGCCTTCGGGGCAATTCCCCATCCTTCCTTAAGAACTTTTTTAACTGACGGGCTTTTTTTCCCCCCGTGTTCGGGTTAATAATGTGCTCCCCCCGGGATTTTTATCCAAGTTTAAGGGTTTTCCCCCAAAAAGGTTTTTTTGACAAAAACCCCTTTTTTTTCTCCTTGTTTTAAAAGTTTTGGGCCTCTACTTCCATCAAATTTTTGGGTTCATCCTCTATGTTGATACTTCGCTATTGCCTGTGCAGGCGCTGACTGCCCACCCCTTACATTTCCCCTCCAACATGCAGTCGACCGTGTTTCCAATTGGGCCCCACACATGGGTTAAATTTTCCAGCACAAAAACCCACCAAATCATTTTCCCCTAACGTTTCTTTTCATCTCCGTTCTTTCCTTTTTGACCTCAAAGGGTTCCCTATCCCTGAACGTGATACAGTCAAGTTTCTGGGCCTCCTCTTTGATCGTGGGTTATCCGGGAAAACCCTCACATTACCTCTCTAAAGGCAATTTGGTCACACCCGGCTGAACCTTTTTAAAAACCCTTGCTAAATTTTCGGGGGAGCTAAATCGTCGAACCCTCCCTTTTCACCTAATTCCCCCCCTTTTTTTTATCGAAACTTGATTTTTGGTAAACCAGATCTTTTCAGCGGCCATCTCCGCTACTCCTTTTTACCCCTTAACCCCTTCATCCCCAAGGATTACGTTTATCCCTTTGGGTGCTTTTCGCCTTTTTTCCCCTGCAAAACCCTCTAGGCGGAAGCAAAACGTTCCATCCTTATCTGATCGCCGTAAATCCCCATTGCCTGCCTACTATGTACGCCCTCATGATCCCCCAAATTCCTTTCCATTTATAGAATGGCCCACTGATATTAGTGGGACATTTTTTTAAATTTGTTCGCCGCCCCTGCTTCCCCTCCGTCCCTTCCCCTTTTCCCGCCTTCATTCGCTTTGCCCTTCCTTAAACTCCCACCTTTCTGTACATGTAGAAACTCATTTTTCCCCCCTCCCCCCCCGGGGAATTCCCGCTGTTTTTCGAGTCTGTTCTTTCCCCCTCCCCTTGTTTCGAAAGCCCAACGTCTAGGGCCCCTTTTCCCCGCCCCTTTTATTTCTTGACCATTTTCACCTAAATTCCCATGCCATTGCTGTGTACCCCGAGGGCTCTAAGTCTTCTGACGGCGTAGGGTTCGCAGAATTTTTTTCCCGGGCCCACGGCCCGACAAGGCATTTCTACCCTTGGCAGAAATTTTTATTTGCTGAATTAATCCCAAATCCTTAAAAGCACTTATCCGATTCATCTATCCTGTTCACTTTTGGGGTTTTCCCTCAGACCCCCTTAGGCTTTCCCAGGCTATAAAAAAATTTTGAAAACCCTCACCCTTAGTCCCTCCGTATCCAATTTTGGGTTTACGCCGCATCTTACCAAGCATAAAGTATTTTTTTTTGGTTGGGGGTCCCGGTCATTTTTGACGTAGGGGGCAATAGAAGGGGGCAGAACCGGCTGCGGGGTCAGCAGTCATGCCCTTTACCAGTTTCTTAAGAGGAATTCCATGAAGGGCTATTTTGCTGTAATATCTTCCCCCCTTTCACACCCCCTTTGGCAAAAACTTTGGGTCAAACTACCCTGGGCAAACAAACTTCAGTCTATTAAACCAGAAAAGGGGTTACGGCCTCTTCTTATCACCTTGTCTGGGTTTGGGAGACAACTCCCCTCCCCCCTTCGCTTTGGGGCCCAAACCCCGTCTTCTCTGGATATCTCTTTGGAAGGCGCCCTTTGTTTCCCTCTCTGTGAGAATTGCCAAGCTCCTTTTATAAAGTCAGCCACATTTTTTTTTGGACTGCCCACTTTATAAACGAGCACCAGAATTTACCTCTGTCGTCGTCCCCCCGCCCCCCCCTGCCTTCTTTCCCTTCCCTTCTCCTGAAAACCCCCCTTTACTTTCCGGACTCTCCCCATTGATTTTTTAAACAACAACGGACTTACTTCACAAATTCTGATACTTTCAGCCCTTTCTAAATTCAATCTCTTGGGTACCCCCTTTCCCCCTAATATCCCCTGCCCTGCTGTTTTCCCGTAACCTGCTGATCATCCCCCCTCCCTTCTGCAACCAATTCCCCTTCTTCCCCCCCTATTCCCCGCCCGCGCTGTATAGCCCTTGGGCTTTTGGGGCTTTTTTTTGATTTTTAAAAAATAATGTGGGGTTTTTGTCATCCAACGCTTCTTGGTATATTCCTTGTTTGTCTCCCCCTGTTTTTCTTCCCAGGCTCCTTTCCTGTCTCCCCCTGTAAATTCCCCTCCTAAAAACTCATTTTTGCCCCCTCACTACCCCCTTGATCGTTTTTTTGTGAGCTCCTCACCTTTTTTCCCCCAACCTGATCACCTGTCTTTGACTGTTTTTCTTCCTCCTAATGTGGGGTATAGAGTATTTCAGGTCAGAAATTTACTTCTATACTATGTTTTTTTCATACTGTCCCTGGCCTCCCTCCTTATCTGTGAAAAATTTTTTTCCCATTTCCCTCAAATACTCTCCTTAATTTTTCCCGGGTCTTTGCCTTCGGACTTTTTTCCATTCTCTAGTCACTTTTGTTTTTTTCCCCCCCCCACTCCCTTTTAAAACCCAAAAGGCTCGTTCTGGTCTTTCCATTTTTTCTGTTGGGCCCCTTGGGGAACCCAAAACCCTTTTTTTCTGCCTCCTTCATTTGTTAGTAGTCCATCATTTTATTTTCTGACTTTCCTACCAATTCTCTGTCCCCCCAGAGCCTCCCGCAGGAAGGGGGGACCTTATACCTGTGTAGTCCCCCCCCTTTTTTTAGTTTTAGCTTTTTTCCCTTTCCCCCCTGTTTTCTCCCACTTGAAAAATCTACTAAAGTATTCAAAGCTCAAACCACAAAGATCGCTAGCTCCAAGGGGGCCCCTCATGGGATATCCTCAACATATGAACGGGTCAGGGTGAACAAGAAATCCAGTCTTGCGGGTTCCCCTCCTCCCCTCTCTCTCTCTGTTAGTACCCCAATATTTTGATGCATGAGGTGTTTTTTAGTACCAATCTATCATCTTGGCTCTCCATGTTTCGGGACCCTTTTGTAGCTCCAGATTTTCCCCTCAATCTCCCCTAGTTGAAATTTTCCCTTTTAAACCCGTAACTTTGGGTTTTGCTCGAGGGGAGCTCTTCTCCCCCATCTCAGGGAGTGTTCCACCATTGCTCTGTTGTTCTCTTCAAATTTCCCCTCTTGGCCTCCGCGTTCTGTGGGGGGTTTTTACAAAATCAATGACTTTCCTTATGTTTTTTTCCAAATGAATTGTAACCCACTATTCATTTCCCTTTTTTCCAGTCCCTTTTCCATGCCTTCCATTTAACAAATCCCCTTGTTTTTTTTTTTGAAACATGCAACCCCTCCTCCCCCTCTGCTCCTCCTATCCTTTTCCCCCCCCGGGTCTGAATCCTGGTTTGGGAAAGACTGCATCTGTTATTGTCTCAACCTTTTTGTTCCCCCGACGAAAAAGTACCTACCCTACATTTCCCCTTTCCCCCAGTCTTGTCCATGCCTTCCCTTTCAACAAATCTCCCTTTGGTTTTTTTGAGCAGTTTCAACCCCTCCTCCTCCTCCTCTTTGGGGTCCTCCCCAAACCTTCCCAATCTATATCCTGGTGGGAAGACTGCTTTTGTTTTTTGTCTCAGTGAGTTTTCCCTTTCCCGTTTAAATGCTATGATTTTCCGGGGACTTCCATTGATTCTTCATGCCCCTCTTCAAAATTTAATTTTTTTATTTTTTCCCCCTGTTTTGTTAAACCCCCCCTTCAACCTCTTTTCTAAAATTGTGATCCTGGGAGAATATTGGGTTTAAAAGGGGGCAGGAGGGCCCCGGGGGGGGGACTTTATAAAAGGGGTTTTGGTGGGGGGGGGGTTTGTGAGGGGGGGTGGGGGGAGAGTGCCCAAAAGGGTTTTACTCCAGTGAGTGGTTGCGCGTGTGTTTTTGTGTGTCCCCTACAAAACTGTAGTGTGTGTACTGTAGTGTGTGGAGCCCGTTTTAAATTTAAATTTTTGTGAACAAAACAACCCCCCCCACCCCCCAACAAAATTTTTACAGTGTATTAATAAAAGCAAAGTAAAAATCTTCAACAAACTCTACAAAGAAAAAGAGCAAATTTAAAACATTTTAGGGAGGGAGCCGAGACTCGTGAAGGAATCAGAGACTTTGTGAAAGGGAAACAGAGACTCGGTGAAGGAATCAGAACCCGGGGAAGGAATCAGAGACCGGGGAAGGAATCAGAGACTCGGTGAAGGAATCAGAGATCGGGAAGGAATCAGGGGACTCGGTGAAGGAATCAAAACCGGTGAAGGAATCAGAGACCGGGGAAGGAAACCCGAGACCCCGGGGAAGGAATCAGAACTCGGGGAAGAATCAGAAAACTCGGTTAAGGAATCAGAGCTCCGGGAAGGAATCAAAAGACTCGGTTTATGGGGGGGTCAGAGAAATCGGGGAAAGGGAAACAAGACTCGGGGAAGGAATCCCGAGACCGGTGGGGAAAAGGGAAACAGAGGGCTCGGTGAAGGATCAGAACTCGGGGAAGAATCAAGACCGGGGAAGGGAAACAAGACTCGGGAAGGAAAACAGAGACTTTGGTTTTAAAAAAATTTAGGGGACTCGGTGAAAAGGGAAACAGAAAACTCGGTGAATTGGGAAACAGAGACTCGGTGAAGGAAATCAGAGATCGGGGAAAGGGAACAAGCCTTTGGGGAAGGAAATTTAGAGACTCGGGGAAGGGGAAACCGAGACTCGGTGAAGGAAAACAGAGACTCGGGGGAAAGGGAAACAGAGCCGGGGAAAAAATCAAAAGACTCGGTGAAGGGAAACAAAAGACTCGGGGAAGGGGAAACAGAGACTCCGGGGGAAGGAATCAAAGACACGGGGAAGGGGAAACAGAGACTCGGGAAGGGAATTTAGAGACTCGGTGAAGGGAAACAAGACTCCCGGGGAAGGAATCAGAGACTCGGGAAGGAAAACAAAAGACTCGGTTTAAAGGGAAACAGAGAAATCGTTAAGGAAACAGAGACCGGTGAAGGAATCAATAACTCGGGGAAGGAATCAGAGACTCGGTGAAGGAAACAAGACCCCGGTGAAGGGGTCAGAGAAATCGGGGAAGGGAAACAGAGACCCCGGGGAAGGAAACAGAGACTCGGGGAAGGAATCAGAGACTCGGTTAAGGAATCAGAGACTCCGGGGAAGGAATCAAGACTCGGTGAAGGAATCAGGACCCCGGTGAAGGAAAACAAAAGACTCGGTGAAGGAATCAAAGACTCGTGAAGGAAAACAAGACTCGGGGAAGGGAAACAGAGACCGGTGAAGGAAACAAGACCGGTGAAAAGGAAAACAGAAAACTCGGTGAAGGAATCAAGACTCGGTTTAAAGGGAAACAAACTCGTGAAGGAATAAAAGACTCTGGGGATCAGGGGAATTTAGTGAGGTAGGTACTCCGTTAGGAAAAACCATGACTCAGGGGGGGAGTCAGCGACTCAGGGAGGGGAAAGGGGTTTGCTTGACTTTTAAGTCACCATCCCCCGGGGCCTCCCCCACGGCTGGGTGGTTATCGATCCCCCCACACTCCTTTTCTTCCCCACCCCCCATTTGGGGCAAACCACTCACAAAAGTAAATACCAAAATAAAACAAACTATAAAGTTCTCAAAAAATATAATTCTTTATACAAGCATTCAGGGTAACAAATACAAAGTAAGAATGCTTTCACAAAAAAACCCACACATAGAAAGAGGGGCTTTCGAAGAGGTTTTTTTTTTTTTTTTTTTTTTCCCGGGCCAACTTGGGAAACCTTTTTCAAAGTCACACAAAACCCAAAGGAGAGGGGGAGTATATAAAAGGCCAAAAAAGACAGGGACAAAGGGCAAAGAGGTAGTTAAAAGCAATGAGAAAGTGGTAGAGGAAGTCAAAAAACAAGAAAGAGGAGCACTGCAAGAGAGCTATGGCCCCCCAAAAGGGGAGGGAAAAAAAACACAGGGGGGGGGAAAAAATACAATAATGAAACCCAAAAAACCCAAAGGGAGAAAAAGAAAACCCAAAAGGGGAAGAGGGAAAAAGGGGAAACCCAAAATCAGTTAAGCACGGTGTTTTTGAAATTTTGGGGCATTTTTCAATTTTAATGGGGAAAAAGGGAAAGGGATCTACAGAGACAAAGGGCCCGGACTTTAAAATTTTAGTCCAAGTCGGGCTGAAATGTCATCGTAACTCCCCCTCTCCTTGTGCAAGGGTTTTTTGTGTTTTTTTCCCCAAAACAGTTTTTGTGCCTTTTTTTTTTTTTATGAATTCATTTTTGGAAAAGCAGACTGGGGTAAAAAAACATTTAAAAGGGCATCATTAATAAAAATTTTTAACAGTTTGAAGCCGAAATTTCAGAATTTTTTTTCCCTTTTTCTGATACTTTTTAAAATTTTTCCGCCAATTTTTTTTGGGGCCGAAATTGCCAAAATCTGTTTAAAGGGAGTCCATTTTTGAGCTTTTTTTCCTTTTTTAAGATCTGTAAATGGAAATTCATGGGGCTAAAAGTTTTTCCCCTTGCTCAAATAACGGGCGTCCCATTTAAAAAGTTGGAATAAAAGATTAAACGGAAAACCCTTTTCTGCAGATTTTTTTTAAAATTTTTTTTCATTAAAATTCATCAGTTTTTGCTATTATCCTAAAAAATTTGCATTTTAAAATATTTAAATTTTCTGAGAATGTATGAAACTCAGAAGTAATAAATATTTTTTTTTTTTTTTTTTTATTATCACACGGGCCGATTCCCACCAAGGCAGGGTGGCCCGAAAAAGAAAAACTTTCACCATCATTCACTCCATCACTGTCTTGCCAGAAGGGTGCTTTACACTACATTTTTTTAAACTGCAACATTAACACCCCCCCTTCAGAGTGCAGGCACTGTACTTCCCATCTCCAGGACTCAAGTCCGGCCTGCCGTTTCCCTGAATCCCTTCATAAATGTTACTTTGCTCACATTTCCAACAGCACGTCAATTTTAAAAAACCATTTGTCTCCATTCACTCCTATCAAACACGCTCACGCATGCCTGCTGGAAGCCCAAGCCCCTCGCACACACAACCTCCTTTACCCCCCCTCCCTCCAACCCTTCCGGGGCCGACCCCTACCCCGCCTTCCTTCCACTACAGACTGATACACTCTTGAAGTTATTCTGTTTCGCTCCATTCTCTCTACATGTCCGAACCACCTCACAACCCTTCCCAGCCCTCTGGACAACAGTTTTGGTAATCCCCCGCACCTCCTCCTAACTTCCAAACTACGAATTCTCGCATTATATTCACACCACACATTGCCCTCAGACATGACATCTCCACTGCCTCCAGCCTTCTCCTCGCTGCAACATTCATCACCCATGGCTTCACACCCATATAAGAGCGTTGGTAAAACTATACTCTCATACATCCCCTCTTTGCCTCCAAGGACAAAGTTCTGTCTCCCACAACCCCTAAGTGCACCACTCACTCTTTTTTCCCTCATCAATTCTAGATTCACCTCATCTTTCATAGACCCATCCGCTGACACGTCCACCCCCAAATATCTAAATACGTTCACCCCTCCATACTCTCTCCCTCCAATCTGATATTCAATCTTTCATCACCTAATCTTTTTGTTATCCTCATAACCTTACTCTTTCCTATATTCACCTTTAATTTTCTTCTTTTGCACACCCTACCAAATTCATCCACCAATCTCTGCAGCTTCTCTTCAGAATCTCCCAAGAGCACAGTGTCATCAGCAAAGAGCAGCTGTGACAACTCCCACCCTATTATAATTATTGTTGAAGGTGTTGCTTTTTTTTTTTTGTCAATTTCTCTGGAATTGTATTGCAGTATCAGTTCAGAATCCATATGTTTCATCTACACCAGTGGTTCCCAAACTTTTTCAGCTTGTTACCCAATTTAACATGCCACATAAAGCATGTTACCCCTTTCACAAAATGTTGTTATTATTGATATATATGGCTAAACGTGAACGTATACAGCCTCGCATACTCTGCTAATCCTAGCAAAACCATTGAAAACATAAGAACCACACATACATTATATATAAAATTAATAATAGCTACAAATTCACAGTAACAGTGGGTAAATACAAACTATATACTGAACAGGGCAGTACACATACATACCACTTATGTCTACCTCGGCTGATGCTCACAGATAAACTGACAGTGTGAAATAGAGGCAGCCCAGAAGTGAGTGACGCGTACTGGACAGGTCGATCTGGGCTACTGAGTGACTTTTGCCTGAAGCATACTTGTCAAAATATTTTTTGGGTTTCCACACACTTAGCTAATATTTCTTCTTTTCTAATACTGTATATTAGTTTTTGATGTTTATTGTTATTTGGTTTAACTTTATTACTTACTTATAATAGGTTTACTTTACAACTTTATATACTAAGACAAAGTTAACAATAATCCTCATACCGAGTACCGCATTGTTTTCTTGATTTTCAGAATTCATAACTTTTTTTCTGTCACCCCTCCATTACCCCCCAAAAATGGTTAAATTACCCCCAGGGGGTAATTTACCCCCAGTTTGGGAACCACTGCTCTACACGGTCGGCTTCTTAAGTCAAATACAGAGGTGAATTAATTGGAGGCAGAAGTAGTGATGAGGTAAAGATGATGAAATCAGTCCATCAACCTTGGAGAAAGAGTTTTTGAGGTGGTCAGTCCCTCAGCCTTGAGAAGAGTTCATCTCCATAGTTTGGAAGAATGTGAAAATGAAGCATGAGAATGGAGACTTGTATACTGCAGGTAAGGCATAGGAGGTCTCAAAGACATTGAGGTTTACTAGTAGAAGGCAAAAATTGAGGAGTACTACAGCAAGCCGAGACTCAAAAATTTATCATTTCCAGAATTTCTAATATAACCCTAACACCACAGGACTTTGAAAAAGCAGTAAATGCCATGCCTCTGCACTCTGCTCCAGGCCCAGACTTGTGGAACTCTCTGGTCATCAAGAGCTGCATGAAATCCCTTTCTCTTGTGTTAAATATTCTATGGAGAGGGAGCATAGACACAGGTCATCCCACAGTCCGTAATATCAACAGATATAGCCCCACTCCATGAAGGTGGCAGTAAAACAATTGCAAAGAATTAGACTGATAGCACTAACATCCCACATCATAAAAATCTTTGAAAGGGTTCTAAGAAGCAAGACTGCCAACTGCCTGGACACCCAACAATTGCACAACCCAGGGCAGAGTAGGTTTAGAGCAGGTTGCTTTTGCCTCTAACAACTATTGGACCACAGTGAAATAAGTCTTGAATGAACTGGATGATAAATAAAATGCAGATGTAATATACTGGTGTAACAGCACACAAATGCATAATAAAGGAATAACTGGAAAATTGGGTAGATATGTCTTTGACTTCCTAACAGATAGTAAAACCACAGGCAGCTACAGTGAAAAGTCTGTTCCAAAAGGTACAGTACTCGCTCCCAACCTGTTTCTCATCCTCATATCTGACATAGACAGAGATGTAACCCACAGCACCATGTCCTCCTTTGTTGACGATACTAGAATTTGGATGACTGTGTTACCCATTGAGGACACTGCAGATTTCCAAGCAGACATTAACCAAATCTTCATATGGGCCTCAGAAAACAATAAGTTCAATGAGGAAATAAAAACTGGATCAGAGTATAAAACAAATTCCAACCAAAAGGTAGTGCAAAAAACTAATGCTAAGGACCTAGGAGTGCTAATGTCAGAGAATCTCACTTTCCAAAATCACAATAATATCTCTACCACATCTGCTAGGAAAATGATGGGATGGATAATGAGAACCTTCAAAACTAGGAATGCCAAGCCAATGATGATTTTCTTCAAATCACTTGTTCTCTCTAGGCTGGAGTACTGCTTTACTCTAATGGCCCCCTTTCAAGGCAGATGAATTGCACACCTGGAGAATATATAGAGAACTTTCACTGTACAGGTTGGCCATCACTAATCCGGCAATCAGTTATCGGGTTCCATCAGTAATCCGGCACTAATTTCGGCTAACATAATTTCAAATTTCATCATTATACTGACTCAGAAATTGTGCAGATGGTTGTAAATCAACAGCAGCAAGCCAGTGGAGGAGAAAGCAGTGATGAAAATGAGGAAGATTTAGCACAAAGAGTCTCTGTTGATAGGTTAATTAAGTGTATTCTGTAATTCAGCAAACTCACTAATCCGGCACACTACAGGTGATGGCTGACCTGTACTTATAAATATGATAAAGCACCTAAATCACTGGGAACAGTTGAAGTTCCTTGACCTGTACCCCTTGGAATGCAGGTGAGAAAGATGCATGATAACATACACTTCGAAAATCCTAGAGGGACTAGTCCCCAATGTGCACATGGAAATCACTCCTATGAAAGCAAAAGATTCACCAGGCAATGCACCATCCCCCAAATGAAAAGCAGGGGTGCCACAAGTACACTAAGAGAACACAGTAAGTGTCAGGGGCCCAAGACTGTTCAACTGCCTCCCAGCATACATAAGGGAGATTCTAGATGAATGGTTCAGAGAACCGACATGTTGTTGAATTAGACACATGTGCAACTCTTGGGTATCTTTATTGAGGAAACGTTTTGCCACACAGTGGCTTCATCAGTCCATACAAAGGAGAAACTTGAAGAACAGGAGGAGAATGAGGTAATCAGTCCCTCAGCCTAGAGTCGATGTGGTCAGTCCATCAATCTTGAATAGAATACGGCATATGAGCGGAGAAGCAGCTTATAAACTGTAGGCAGGAGAGGTGCAGCAGTCGTAGGTGGTGTCACATTTGTCCAATGTGGAAGTAGGTCGTGCCCAAGGGTTAGGCAAGTGAAGAATTCCAAAGTATTAAGATCCCAAGAAGTTGCAGTGTCTGACAGGATTCTAGATGAATGGTTCAGAGAACCGACATGTTGTTGAATTAGACACATGTGCAACTCTTGGGTATCTTTATTGAGGAAACGTTTCGCCACACAGTGGCTTCATCAGTCCATACAAAGGAGAAACTTGAAGAACAGGAGGAGAATGAGGTAATCAGTTTCTCCTTTGTATGGACTGATGAAGCCACTGTGTGGCGAAACGTTTCCTCAATAAAGATACCCAAGAGTTGCACGTGTCTAATTCAACAACAAGTCGGTTCTCTGAATCATTCATCTAGAATCTTGTCAGACACTGCAACTTCTTGGGATCTTAATACTTGGGAATTCTTCACTTGCCTAACCCTTGGGCACGACCTACTTCCACATTGGACAAATGTGACACCACCTACGACTGCTGCCCCTCACCTGTCTACGGTTTATAAGCTACTTCTCCGCTCATATGCCATATTCTATTCAAGAGTGATGGACTGACCACATCGACTCTAGGCTGAGGGACTGATTACCTCATTCTCCTCCTGTTCTTCAAGTTTCTCCTTTGTATGGACTGATGAAGCCACTGTGTGGCGAAACGTTTCCTCAATAAAGATACCCAAGAGTTGCACATGTGTCTAATTCAACAACATAAGGAAGATTACCAATAGACTCTTAGGTGTCTTCAAGAGGGAGCTGGACAGGCACCTAAAGTCAGTTCCTGACCAGCCAGGCTGTAGTTCCTACATTGGTTTGTGTGGCTAGCAGTAACAGCCTGGTTGATCAGGCCCTGATCCACCATGAGATCTGGTCGTGGAGACCAGGCCATGGGCATTGTCCCCCGGAACATCCTCCAGGTATATTCCAGGTAAGCCTATTGGCCTATGCAGGACATCTAGGGGAGTACAAATAGGAAGCACATCTGTCGACTGCTCAGGAGATGGAGGATCAAGTTTCTACTACGTGTTGCGCTGAATGACACACGTAGGTTTAGTGCTTAACAAAAAAAAAAAAAATACTTGCCTGTGTTAAGTAAGTTCTTTATGAATCCAGCACTTCTGACTTATATCTAGTGGTTGAGCTGTCAAGTTGTGGAAGATGTTCTCTGTACTAAGATACCATTGTGTTACTGTGTTAGTAAACAGGTATGATGAAAATGGTATATAATACCGACAAGTTGATGAATACAACCCATGTAACATTTGGGTATCTTTATTGTTGATTAAAATGTTTTGCCTACATTGTAGGCTTCTTCAGTCAAACACAGAAGTGAATAAATTGGAGTTGAACTCTTCTCCAGACTGAGGACTGGTTCCCTCGAACTCTTTTTCCAATGTTGATGGACTGATTACATCAACTTTACCTCTCCACTACTATTCCTGCCCCAGATAGCATCTTGTACTGTTATGGTATAGAGGAAACTGTGCTATCTCATTTACCCTAGATATTTATTTAGGTACCGTGTTGAATTCTACTCTATGATATGCGTGACTACCATCCTTCAAACCACTTGTGACAATAGCAAAGGCTGCTGCTTTAAAATACCAGTCACTGATGTTTCAAAGGTATGTACCCGAGAACCATAACAATACTTCACATGCCTTCTTAATCCAATTTTATTTGAAGAATTCACTCGGTTTATTGAGTACTTTTCTATTCTGGAAAAATGTGGTATTCTGGCATTCCACAGTGTGCTGTGCACTATAGTGTTTACCTTTTCTGAATTCATTCACAATGGGTAGATCCTCTTCTTAGGCCCTAGTCACAGAAGTAGATGGGTTAATAAGCCAAGAAAATCAAGCATTGTGGCTTATTCCATTGAGATCTTATTCAGGTCCTTCCCCAGGATGCAATCTGTAACAGTTAACTCATAGGTATCTATTTATTGCTATATAACAGGCAGCATATGTTAGTAAACTTGCCAGTACATCCCATCTCACCCAGAGTTTGACAAGGGTACTTATGGTTATAGGCAGAATGCGCTACATGGTACCACAGTGCTAATCCGTCTGTTCGTGATAGTTCATTAACCCTTTCAGGGTTGCCAGGTCCTCTCCAAGACTTGTTCTCAGGGTTGCCAAATTTTCAAAAAAAAAAAAAAAAATTTTTTCTTATGAAGAGATAGAGAATCTTTTCCCGATCATAATAACACCAAAAGTATGAAATTTGATTGAAAACTTATGGAATTATGCTCTCGCAAAGTTAGCGGTCTCGACGATGTTTATGCATCGGCGATTTTGCCCACTTTGAGCCCTATTTTTGGCCAATTCCAGTGTACTAGTTGACAAAAATCATAACTATTTTGCTAGAACCTCCATTTTTTCTGTCGAATGAGTACAAGAAACCACCCATTTACAGATTTCAACTATCCAATACAGTGGTCAGAATTTAGCAATTTTGCCAATTTCACACAAATTTCAAAAGATGCCAATTTCCAAATAGGGTCCAGAATAAACAAGAAAGACATTCCTGGCACTAAAATAACATTTCCTCTGTTCATTAGTCACGTCCCCAGGCCCCTCTTACATTCTTTTGCTTTCCACTTTGAATTTTTATTCTCACAAAACATTGAAGATTTACTCTTATGCAGACTACTGCATTAGTGTGGAAATGGTATAAATAATATCGGCGCACTTGTGAAACAATATTAGACTCGCCAGTTGATGTGTATTGGACACTTAGCATGATTTGTTTACTTTTGAACTTTGGTTAAAATTGAACATTTCTGCTACTTTGAGCTCAATTTCAAGGTACTTTTCATTGTAAAACCAGTCAAAATTATCTCAATTTCTGTAATATGTCTTCCATTCTATAAAATGAGACCAGGAAAACTAGAATACAACAATAAATACCATACAGAAATACAGTGCAAAGTTGCTGTTTTAATCCAAAAACACGGTCAAAGTTTTTTTTTTTCATTACGCACTGTGTGCTGCAGGATTTTTTTTTATACTGCACACACTGACCACATAGATCCAGTCTTTCATATGTAGGCCTACCAGCTTTCTCTCACTAGATTTGAGGGCGCTAGAATTTAGGCGTACTAGTACGTCAAAAACCCTGGTGCGTGAGCCATACTAGTACGGCCGAAACCCTGAAAGGGTTAAGTGTGCAAACTCAAGAAAAGGAAGTATTTTCAGAATTCTGATGACCACGAGACAATACCTCCCATTATAATTTATAATGCTAAGGAATGTACTTAACTTTTGTAGCATATTGGGTTTATGTTTAGTTCATGGTTAGTGCATATGTTTTTAAAATATTATGTTTTATATGAAACTACAGTACTGTATATTAACCAACTCAAGTAAATGTTAAAGTACACAATAAAATATGATATAAATTTGCTTAGTAGTACAGTATTGTATGAGAATAATGCTCTAATTTTCTGGCTGTCATTTCCCACTAGGGTAAATTTTCTGATAAATACTCGAATACAGATACAGTACTATAGTTAAATATTATATGTACTGTAGTCCTAGTTAGTACAATGCAGTACATAGGAGAAGCCATAGTTAACTATTGTAAATCAAATTCTGTCTAGAATCTGGATATTTAAGATGGAATATGATTTCTACTGCCAATATACATACTGCTATCACCATCATTAGTACTTCTAACCAGCTGCTGTTATGCTCCTGGTGGCTCATTGTCAACCAGTCAGCCTTAAATGCTGATGTCCAGATTTGGTTGACCACAGGCAACCCCTGTACAGTATCTAATTGAATCCAGTATATACAAAGTGCTTCTCTAGCTGGTTTTTAAATGACTACTGGATATTGTGTTGGCATTTACAGCTACACTGGACAGTCTGTTAACTGATCAATAACATTGCAAAACCCTGTGCATACATATGTTGCACATCATTGCCTTCAAGTTGCATTCCATTCATTCCATTGTGTCAAGTTTTTGACTCTCAACACCTCAGAGAGTCCTTCAAGCCTGTGTATATGAAATCTGTTCAGTATTTTATTTGTTTGAATTATGGTGTGCAACAAATGAATGCTGTACCTAAAGAACAGTTTTTTTAAGTCATTTTGTCTTGGATTTACAGAATTGGAGGATGTATAAGAATTGAGCAGTTTTGTTATACAGTATATAGCAAAACAGTTGACTAAGTTGTAGCAATGGATGGTAGTGAAATACTGGCATTATTCCATTTTAACTCTTTGAGGGTCCTGAACCCTGATCTCTGATTTGTCCACAGGGTCCAAAAATTTTCAAAAAAAAAAAAAATTTTTATTTTTTCTGATGAAATGGTAGAGAATCTTTTTCTGAAGGTAATAAAACAAGTATGAAATTTGATGGAAAATTGACAAACAGGCTATTGCAAATTTTGGTGCGTTAGCAATATTTACTCATCAGCGATTTTGCCCACTTTGAGTCCTATTTAAGGCCAATTACATTGTGCCAGTCAACCAAATCCTTAGCTGTTTTGCTAGTACGCCTTCAGTTTTAGCGATTGAGCACAAGAAACTGCCCAGTCATCTATTTCAGCTACCCAGTAAAGTGATCAGAAATTAGTAATTTGGCCAATTTCACACAAATTTTAAAATATTCCAATTTAAAAATAGAGTCCAGAATAAACAATGCAGGCATTCCTGGCACTAAAATAACATTTCCTCTGTTTATTAGTCACATTTCCAGGCTTTACACGTGAATTCCATTTTGATTTTTTATTTACACAATAAATTTTTATTCACACCAAAAAAAATGGAAGATTTACCATAATGCAATATTGTAATAATTGTATAAATAATATCAGTGCATTCGTGAATGTATATTAGACCCACCAGTTGACATGTATTGGATGCGTGATGTAATTTGTTTACTTTTGTCAGCAAATATTGAACATTTCCGCTACTTTGAGCTCAATTTCAAGCTATTTTCCTTTCTAAAACCAATCAAAATGATGTCTGCTTCTGTAATATATCTTCTGTTATATCAAATGAGATCAAGAAACTGTGAATACAATGATAAAAAACATATGAAAATACACCACAAAGTCGCTGTTTTAAACCAAAAACCGGGTCGTAGTTTATTTTCTCATTATGCTCTGTGTCCTGCAGGATATTTTTTTATGGTACACACTTTACCACATAGACCCATTCTCTTGTATCGAGGCCCAAATTTACCACTCGGACCTTATCTGAGTGAGCTGAGCTCATCACTTAGTACTGTGGCATGGACCCTGGCTTTAAAGCTGTAGAACAATGGCACTGACCCTCAGAGGGTTAATCGCCAAACTGTTGGACGATGAAGGCGGCTTGGTTCTCTCTCCATTTATCTGAGATTTGCTTCCCAGTCCCCTTTATGAAATACTACTAAACTATACACTGTAGCTGTAGCCAGATGTTGAGTGCTAAAATTTGTTACTTGTTATATACTGTATATCAAAATGTTTTTTCAATACCATTAGTATAATGTTAGAAAATGGCTAAGCTGTTTAAAATACTAATTAAGCAAGTTCATAAATTATGGTTACTGATAGTATATACTGTAAAAACCTCGATTTAATAGACCTGGATTAAACAGGCCTTGATTTAACACTGATTAAACAGACCTTGATTAAACAGACCCTCATTAAACAGACCTTGATTTAACAGACCTTAATTTAATAGACTGTAATTTAACAGACCTTGGACAACCAGAACAAAATTTTTTGGGTCACTTGATTCGGAAACAGTAGACAATGTTCTGTTGGTTTGACAATTGTTCATTGTTACGATAATGACAAAATCTTATCTCTAGCCACCACACTCACAATTACTGGCCACCCTCCTCCCTTTCCCTCGTTAGTGCATTAAATTGAGGTTTTACTGCAATACAATATGAACTAGGATCAATATGTAATGTCTCATATCTGTTGTTAGTGGAGTTTGAACTTTAATGTTAGTGTACTGGTAATTAAAACTATTGAACTACATTATATCTAGTTTTAAATATTCCTGAAAGGAAATGATACTGTACTTCCTCAGTATCTGAGATGTGTTCACAGAAAACCTTATGAATAATGAACTTGTAGATATTGTATTTATTTTTATGTATATAAGAGGGGATGCAGTAACAGTCCTTGTTAATTATTGTAAGAAGTCACAGAAGTGCTTGGAAATTCACTATCTTTTGCATAATAGGGGATATGTTATCAACTCGCTGAGATGCAATTATATTGGAACTTTTTTTGGGGGGTTATTTGTAGTAGAAATGGGTCATCTGACAAAATATGAATTATACTGCATTACATTCATAGCACATTACTCAAATTAAAACTAAATCTTTCATTTTTCAACAAACCATCTGTATCCCATCGAGGCAGGGTTTACCTGGAGTTTACCTGGAAAGGGTTTCGGCAGTCAACGCACCCACGGCCCAGTCTGAGACCAGGCCTCGTGGTGGATCAGGGTCTGATCAACCACGCTGTTACTGCTAGCCGCACGCAAACTGATGTATGAACCACAGCCCGGCTGGTCAGATACTGACTTTAGGTGCCTGTTCAGTGCCTTCTTGAAGACAGCCAGGGGTCTATTGGTAATCCCCCTATTGTATGCTGGGAGGCAGTTGAACAGTCTTGGACCCTGGACACTTTATTGTGTTGTCTCTCATTGTACTTGTGGTGCCCCTGCTTTTCATTGGGGAAATTTTGCATCTCCTGCAGAGTCTTTTGCTTTCATAGGGAGTGATTTTCACGTGCAAGTTTGGTACTAATCCCTCTAGGATTTTCCAAGTGTATATTATCATGTATATCTCTCGCCTGCACTCCAGGGAATACAGATCAAGGGCCTTCAACCATTCCCAGTAATTTAGGTGCCTCATCGTACTTATGTGTGCCGTGAAAGTTCTTTGTACACTCTACAGGTCAGCAATTTTCCCTGCCTTGAAGGGGGCAGTTAGTGTACAGCAACATTCCAGCCTAGAGAGAACAAGCAATTTGAAGAGAATCATCATGGGCTTGGCATCACTAGTTTTGAAGGTTCTCATTATCCATCCTATCATTTTCCTAGCAGATGAGGTAGATACACTGTTGTGGTCTTTGAAGGCGAGATCCTCTGACATTATCACTCCCAGGTCCTTCACATTACTTTTTTGCTCTATTGTATGGTTAGAATTTAGTAATATATATAGGAGAAGGGGTTACTAGCCCCTTGCTCCCGTCATTTTAGTTGCCTCTTATGACACACGTGGCTCATGGAGGAAGAATTCTGTTCCACTTCCCCATGGAGATAAGAGGAAATAAACAAGAACAAGAACTAGTAAGGAAACAGAGGAAACCCAGAGGGGCATGTATATATATATGCCTGTCTATGCATGTGCACTGTCACTTAAGTGTAGGTAGAAGTAGCAAAACGTACCTGAAATATTGCATGTTTATGAGACAGTGAAAGAGAGATCAGTCCTGCCATCGTGTAAAAAAATCACAGGCTTCCATTTTACACTCACTTGGCAGGATGGTAGTACCTCCCTGGGCAGTTGCTGTCTACCAACCTACTACCTAAGTTAAAATGAAATATCTTGTGTAATTAAATGTAATTAAAACTGTAAATATCATTCCTAGCTTTCACCTTGTTTCTTGGGCTTGGGAAACATTAATATAATGTTTTTGTTAGACATTGTAGCTGCACTTGAACACAGTAATTTGAACAGTTCTTAAAATTGCCTCATTGATTTAAATATTGAAATTCCAAAGAAAGCAGAACCATAAAAATGTGTTCGAAATCCGGGATATCCATCGAGACCATTTTCAGAAATATTCAGCTAAATTGCTAGTTGAAGATTTTTGCATAGTTAACCTTGGGTTAAAAATTTGTGCAGCCAAATCTTAAATTTTCCCTAATGACATTACTATTTAAATAACAGTGAGAACTTGAGTTAATAGACTAATAGAAGGTACTGTGTGTCTGGTAATAATGATTGTCATTAAATCCAAATAATGAAATTGTTTTCCAATGATTGAAATTATAATGGACAATTCTAGAAAGAATGGACTTGAACCATTGTCTGCAAAAGCAATTTACTCAGTGGATCATAACTACCATGGTGGGTTCTAGACATAATGAACTTTGGAACACTGGAGCTTTGGAACAAATTTTTGAACATTGGAGCACTTGAACAGTCTTCGGAACATTGGAGCATTGGAACAGAGTTTGGAACATTGGAGCATTGAAGTAGACTTAGAAGCACTGGAACAGATTTTGGAGTATTGGAACAGAGAATTCTGGATTTTATGGACATTGTCCATTGTTTCCAGACTTGATTAGTTTTCTGGATATTGTACATTAACTCTGAAATCTGTTAAACTGAGTTTTTACTGTATTCAAGTAGGATACAACTAAATACAGTACAAATGGTGTATTGCTGAATGTTGTTAGTACAAGTGGTGTGTTGCTGAATGTTGTTAGTACAAGTGGTGTGTTGCTGAATGTTGTTAGTACAAGTAGTGTGTTGCTGAATGTTGTTAGTACAAGTGATGCATCGCTGAATGTTGTTAGTACAAGTGATGCATCGCTGAATGTTAGTACAAGTGGTGCATTGCTGAATGTTGTTAGTAAAAGTAGTGTGTTGCTGAATGTTGCTAGTACAAGTGGTGCATTGTTGAATGTTGTTAGTACAATTGGTGCATTGCTGAATGTTGCTAGTACAAGTGGTGTGTTGTCGAATATTGTTAGTACAAGTGGTGTGTTGCTGAATGTTGTTAGTACAGATCGGCCATTACTAATCCGGCAATCAGTTATCCGGTTCCATCAGTAATCCAGCATTAATTTTGGCTGGCATAATTTGAAATTTTCATCATTATACTTACTCAGAAATTGTGCAGATGGTTGTAAATCCACAGCAGCAAGCCAGTGGAGGAGAAAGCAGTGATGAAAATGAGGAAGGTGTAGCAGAAAGAGTCTATTGATAGTTTAATTAAGTGTATTCTAACCTAACCACTCTGTAATCTGGCAATCTCATTAATCCGGCACACTACAGGTCCCAATGATGCTGGATTAGTGATGGCCGACCTGTATAAGTGGTGTGTTGCTGAATGTTGCTAGTACAAGTGGTTTGTTGCTGAATGTTGTTAGTACAAGTGGTGTGTTGTTGAATGTTGTTAATACAAGTGGTGTGTTGCTGAATGTTGTTAATACAAGTGGTGTGTTGCTGAATGTATATCTGATGACAGAATGTGGTGCATTGACCCATTAGTGCAGTACGTTTATATGTACTTAAAACGAGGGCTAGCATATGTGAACCATGAGTCAACAAGCATGAATAACCAGACATGAAAATACAATTTATAGATTGAAGAATTCTCAAAATTGAAACTTAAGGATACTGAGGAAGTTTAATATTAATTTGGAATCTGATGCTCATCATTAATGTTCATCACTGACTTCAATTTTCCCCTTTGCTCATCATTAATGTTCATCACTGACCTCAATTTTTCCCATAGCATATGCCTGTGTTAGTGAGTGAGCTAGTACTGTTTGTGCAGAGTGTAAATTTTTAGAATTTTTACTAAGTTAACCTTACCTTTTTCAATAAAATAAATGTTTCTGTCCATTATTTGAATGGAATCATTAGTGTAAATAGGCATATATCAAATAGGTGATGAATACTAAATAAATAAAAAGGCTTCATAAAAAAATATTATTCTTGACATTATGATTTATATTAATTTGTACAGTAGTATAAAGTACAGTGTACTTAATTTTCCATGGTGATAAATGAATATTTTGCTTATAATTACAAATTTCACCATTAATTCTCATGAGCTTTAATATCCTCATTATCTGTAGATATTATCATTCTTATTACTAAATTTAAAAAGAGAAACTTTCATTTTTCTTTTTGGGCCACCCTGCCTTGGTGGGATACAGCTGGTTTGTTGAAAAAAAAATTATCATTCTTGATAAGCAGCATACTGTAGACAAATATCTGTCTAGAGTGCTGCAGTATATGTGATATACTCACTAACCACTAACCTTTCTGTGGTGGGGGATTGCAGGCTCCATTTATGCCACAGGTTATACTGGCTGGGGTTCCCATGCCAGTGAGGCCCTGGCTGAGTAGTGCTACTTGCATGTTGGGTATAGTATGTGGAAACTCTTGGAAAAATAATGCCATAAATTGAAAAGTAACTGGTGGTTGGTAAGTCCTACTCAGATCCACCCCCTATTAACTTGCATACTTGACTAACTGCTTTTAAAGCTTCCCAAGATGTTTCCTTCATAGAAGGTTCCTTGATGCCCATGAGAGGCTCTTGATCTAGGGAATTGGATCTGTGCTCCAGTTCCCTGAATTAAACCTGAATACCTTTCACATCCCCCTCACAGGCACTGTATAATCCTATGGGTTTAACTCTTTCCCCTTGATTATAATAATAATAATTCCCAAGATTTTAGCTTTACTGACCCTGTCATTGTCATAACCAAAAATTTTTTGTTCTGAGGAAAAACAAACTACAGTAGTTTTCTGGTTTATGTAAATTCATATGCAATGACATTATACACATGATTTAGAAGACATGAGAACTGATTTTTCATAGCATGTGCATACCTGGAGTATACCTGAAGAGTGTTTCGAGGGTCAATGCCCCCCATGGCCTGGTCCTTGACCAGGCCTTGTGGTGGAGGCCTGGTCATGTGTTAGTAGATTTAAAGTTAAAATATTGGGTTACTCTAGGAATAAGTTAGAGAAATATTAAGTAAAAAATTATTATTACAGTTTAACCCCGGTTTTCGTCCAGTCCGGTTATCATACAATCCAATTTTCAACCACATTTTTTGGCGAAATTTTCCCCGTTATTGTATACCCACTTGGAAATTGTCCATACCAGACACATCCGTCTGCCCAATGGGACGTGGCCGCTTATACAGTGGACCCCCAGTTCGCGAAGCCATCGGTATCCGATAAATCCGGTATCCAAAGCATTATATCGCAAAAAATATGCCTCGGTTCCCGTTACAAAACCCGGTATGCGATACGATTCGTACGAGACGTGTCCAGTGTTTACAAGCCAGCCAGTGTGTGCGCATCTAAGGATACATTTGATACATTCTATATTATCCATATTATCACTGTTTTTGGTGCTTGTTTCTGCAAAATAAGTCACCATGGGCCCCAAGAAAGCTTCTAGTGCCAACCCATCGAGACCAAGGGTACTAATGACTATTAAAATTAAGGAAATGTGTGCAAAGTGGCTTGAAGTGCAAACCTTTTTTGATGAAAATCACCCTGACACGGCTACTGCAAGCCGTGTTGGCAACCTGTACACTGACAATGTTGTGAACCACTTTAGGAAAGTCATAAAGGAACGAGAGATACAGGCCTCTATGGACAGATATATTGTGCGACAGAAGACTAGTGACTCAAGCTGGTCCTAATGGCATTAAAAGAAGAAGGGAAGTAACCTCAGAAAAGGACTTGCTACCTCAAGTCCTAATGGAGGGGTATTCCCCTTTTAAACATTAAAAACTTCGACACTCTCCCCTCCTCCCATCCCATCAATCATCACCAGATCTTCATTAAAGGTAAGTGTCGATTATTCTATTGTGATTATTCTATTGTTATTGTAATTATTATATTGCATTAAACTTAATATATCATGTGGCAAAAGTTTTTTTTCATAATTTTGGGTGTCTTGCACGGATTAATTTGATTTCCATTATTTCTTATGGGAAATATTGATTCGCTTTCCGATAATTTTGGTTTACAATGAGCTCTCAGGAACGGATTAATATCGTGAACCGGGGGTCCACTGTACATTCTAACATTCCCTAGCACACTTGGTTTTTGTCTCCTTGCACCTTTGGGTGAATCATGGGCTCATCCTGGCTTTTCCATTATTCCTGTTACCCTTGGGTACAAACTTCTCCTCAGCCTCCTTGCACATTGTTGTTACATATTCCATCATCTCATTAACTGGCTTCCCTGCCAGTTCTCTGTCCCATTGAACCCCATTCAGGAAGTTCCTCATTCCTGTGTAGTCCCCTTGTAGTTTGGCTTCATTCGCCCTGGCCTTCCTACTTCCCCTCCACTTGTAGCTCTACTGTGTATTCAAAGCTTAAAACCACATGATCGCTGGCCCCAAGGGGTCTTTCATATGTGATGTCCCCAATATCTGCACTACTCAAGGTGAATACTAGGTCCAGTCTTGCTGGTTCATCCTTTTCTTTCTCTCTCTCTCTTGTAGTGTCCCTTACATGTTGGTACATGAAGTTTTCCAGTACCACCTCCATCATCTTAGCCCTCCATGTATCTTGGCCCCCATGTGGTTCTCCCAATCGATTTCCTTGTGGTTAAAGTCACCCATAATCAGGAGCTTTGCCCTGCACGCATGAGCCCTGCTGGCCACTGAAGTCAGTGTGTCAACCATCGCTCTATTGCTCTCATCTTACTCTTGCCTTGGACTCCTGCTGTTTTGTGGTGGATTATACATCACTGCAATTACCACTTTGGGACCTCCAGGGTGAAGTGTTCCCACTATGTAATCACTTGCTTCTCCGCTGTCTCCTCTCTCCAGCTCATCAAAATTCCATCGGTTTTTGATCAGCAGTGCCAATTCTCCACCCCCCCCCCTGTTCCCTCTGTCTTTCTTCAGGATCTGGTATCCCTCTGGAAAGATGGCATCTGTTATCATACCTGTAAGCTTGGTTTCTGTGAGAGCTATGATGTGTGGTGATGCCTCTTTGACTCTTTCGTGCCATTCCTCCCACTTATTTGTTATTCTATCAGCATTTGTGTACCATACCTTCAGTTTCCTTTCCAACACTGTGGTTTGGGGGGCCTGTGAGGGTGGGAGACCTGGTAGCATACTGTGGGATTCTATAGCTGGGTGTTGGGTGGAAGCTGTGAGTATGGATTGTAGTTTGTTTTGGGATGGTGTGATTGGTTGTGGGGTTCTGAGGATGGTTCTGTGTGTGCTTGCCCTTGCTGCTCTGTCCTGTTCTGATTGACCTCTGCTGGTTCTGTCCTTGTCTCCTTTCCTAGCTCCTTTTGCTTTTTTGTCCTTTCCCTCAGCTGCTGTCGTTCTGTTTGTGTTCTGTCTCTGTCTAGGAACACCCTCTTGTACTCTTCCGAGTACTTCAACCGTGGTCTCTCTTGGAGGATCCTGTTCCACACTGTTTCTGTCCTGAGAACCAGCGTGATCGGTCATTTTCTCCCCTTCAAGTGCCCCCCTATTCTCTGAAAACTTACAATCTCGTCTATGTCTTCTTTACCTATTTCTGTGATGATGTTCTCACTCTCCTTTCTTTCTGCCTGCCATCTTTCAGTGTGTGTCCTTCCATCTCTTTCCTGAAGCCCATGGATAAACACTGATTTTGCCCTTTCCTCCTCCCATTGCCTCTCCCTCTGTGACTCTGGTTCATGTCTGTACATGGTCATTTTCTCCCTTGTTTTTTCCAGTGGCTCTTGGTAGCATGGTTGTGCCTCTGCATTTGACCTATCACCCTCTCCATCTGCACCCAGCTGCTTTTCCCTTTCACTCCTTGGCCCTTCTTGGCAGGCTGATATGACCTTAACATAATTCATATTTCCTTCCTGTTGGGCCTCTCAGCTTCATATGCTGTGTCTTCTTTGGTCAATGCCCCTGTAACTTGCCTCAGCCTGTTTACCTCATCTTGAATATCAAAATGGTATACAATACCGACAGGTTGGTAGGTAAGACACAGGCAACATTTAGGCAACTTTATTCCGAAATGTTTCGCCTACACAGTAGGCTTCTTCAGTCGAGTACAGAAAGTAGGCAGGAGCAATAGAGATGTGAAGATGATGTAATCAGTCCATCACCCTTGAAGTCGTAGATTTGAGGTTGTCAGTCCCTCAGCCTGGAGAAGTTCTGTTCCAAAGTCTGGAACTAACTGAAGATCAAGCGACAGTGTTGAGGCTTAAATACTGTCCGAAGGAGAGGTGCAGAGTAGTAGTAGTGAGAATGTAGCCACTGAGAGGTCACGTCCTTCTCAGATCAAACAATTCTCACTTGAAAAAGTTGTCCAAGATGTTTTCTCTTCTGTACCAAGATGCCATTGTGTTGCAGTGTCTGACAGAGTGAATATCAAAATGGTATATAATACCGACAGGTTGGTTAGTTCCAGACTTTGGAACAGAACTTCTTCAGGCTGAGGGACTGACAACCTCAAATCTACGACTTCAAGGGTGATGGACTGATTACATCGTCTTCACATCTCTACTGCTCCTGCCTACTTTCTGTACTCGACTGAAGAAGCCTACTGTGTAGGCGAAACATTTCGGAATAAAGTAGCCTAAATGTTGCCTATGTCTTACCTACCAACCTGTCGGTATTGTATACCATTTTGATATTCACTCTGTCAGACGCTGCAACACAATGGCATCTTGGTACAGAAGAGAAAACACCTTGGACAACTTTTTTCAAGTGAGAATTGTTTGATCTGAGAAGGACGTGACCTCTCAGTGGCTACATTCTCACTACTACTCTGCACCTCTCCTTCGGACAGTATTTAACCCTCAACACTTTCGCTTGATCTTCAGTTAGTTCCAAACTTTGGAACAGAACTTCTCCAGGCTGAGGGACTGACAACCTCAAATATACGACTTCAAGGGTGATGGACTGATTACATCGTCTTCACATCTCTATTGCTCCTGCCTACTTTCTGTACTCGACTGAAGAAACCTATTGTGTAGGCAAAATGTTTCGGAATAAAGTTGCCTAAATGTTGTCTATCTCTTACCTACTTACCTCATCTTCTAGGACCCTTATCCTGGCTACCGCAGTTTTGACTTGTGCCTCCCAATTCTTCTTCTCCAACCTCTCTTCTAATTTCACAGAAAGCTCTGTCTCTATTTTTTTCAGAAAGTTCTCCTAATTTTCTCTCCCACTCTTGTTCCATCCTTTTCCACTGTTCCTCCATCCACTCCTCCCTACCAGAACCATCCTTTTCCACTGCTCCTCCATCCACTCCTCCCTACCAGAACCATTCTCATCTGATCCCTGATTCCTTCCACTACCCACCATTTTTTCTTTTTTATCCTTCTTTTTTCCCTTTTCTTCCCTTTTTTTTTTAAAGAGAAAAGAGTGAGAGAGAGAGAGAGAGAGAGAGAGAGAGAAAGGGAGAGAAGGGAAAGGTAGAAGGAGAGAGGGGGAGAGTGAAGGAAAGGGGGAGAGAAGAGGGGAGAAGAGGAAGAAAGGAAGAGAGAGGGGAAGTAAGAAGGGAAAAAGGGGAGGGAGAGAGATGAAGGAGAAAAGGGGAAGAGCAGAGAGAGAGGAGGGAAAGAGAGAAGGAAGGAAGAGAGGGGAGAGTGAGAAGGGAAAAGGGAGGATAGAGAAGAGAGGGGAGGGAGAGGGAGGAGAGGGGAGAGGAGAGAGGGGAGGAGGAGAGAGAGATGGGAGAGGGGAGAGATAATGAGAGAGGGTGAGATGCTAGAGGGGAGAGATGGGAGAGGGGAGAGAGAGAGGTAGAGAGAGAGAGATAGGTAGTGAGAGATAGGTGGAGAGAGATAGAGATAGGTAGAGAGAGAGAGGTATTGAGAGAGAAAGAGAGGGGGGATAGTGGAATGTTAGAGGGAGGGAGGGTTATCAGGTCAGTTTACAGGAAGGTGTGAAATCCTGTGTGTGTGTGTGCGCGTGTGCACTACAGCTTTTACAAGTGCCTGATCTCTTGTTCCTGTGTGTGTGTGTGTGTGTGTGTGTGTGTGTGTGTGTGTGTGTGTATGTGTGTATGTTTATGTAAACGAGTCCTTATTACCCACGTATGTACTACATACGTACCCGATCGCTTGGTTTCCACTGTGCACTGTCATGTGTGCTTAAAATTACGTTCAATTCTGTAGCACTAGGCCACACCAACTGTGTGTGTGTGTGTTCCTGTGGGGAGCCGCGTGTCCACACTAGCTACCTCTCATTAACTGCTTTACTCTCCTACACCTCAGTAAGTTCTATTAAATGCTAGTAAATGCTGCTTATTCTAATTCTAATAGCTCCAGGAGAGTGACCCCCCAGTTTCCAGCTAGAGACTGGTACTGTTGACCCCATGCAACTCAACTAGGTGAATATTACGTGCGGCTGGCAGTGGTGCTGAAGTATCATGTTGCTGGTCCATCCAGTACCTGGGTCCCACGTAGTTGAAGATGCTTGATGCGTCTTGGTAAGTTTTTTTTCTTTGCTACCTTCCTGTAGGCACTGTAGTCACTAGCTCATCTAACTTTTTCACTGTGCTCACTGTATTTACTGACACATCTATACTTATCTCTTATCTCCCTGGTCTTGAGTCGCACTTATTCTTCAAATGCTCCACTATGTAATGTGTGGCACCACTATTTAGGCCTGGTACACAACCGTTCCCCTTCCTTGATCCAGGCCGGCACTTAACACTTGGCACTATTATCTATGTTTTCTCTTCTGTGATCACTTATATTTCCTTTTTGCGGGGTTTAAGTGATTATATGCAATCTTATGCTTGCACACGCCTATATCCCACACTCTATTCCCTATGGTACAGTCAGAAACTACCGCCAATCATGAGCTCAATTGCGAACGACTGCTCCAGTCCACTGTGTGTGTGTGTGTGTGTGTGTGTGTGTGTGTGTACTCACCTATTTGTGGTTGCAGGGGTCGAGTCATAGCTCCTGGCCCCACCTCTTCGCTGATTGCTACTAGGTCCTCTCTCTCCCTGCCCCATGAGCTTTATCATACCTCGCCTTAAAACTATGTATGGTTCCCACCTCCACTACGTCACTTTCTAGGCTATTCCATGGCCTGACTACTTTATGACTGAAGAAATACTTCCTAACATCCCTTTGATTCATCTGAGTCTTCAACTTCCAATTGTGACCTCTTGTGTCTGTGTCCCTTCTCTGGAACATCCCGTCTTTGTCCACCTTGTCTATTCTGCACAGTATTTTATATGTTGTTATCATGTCTCCCCTGACTCTCCTGTCCTCCAGTGTCATCAGGCCGATTTCCCCCAACCTTTCTTCGTAGGACAATCCCTGTAGCTCTGGGACTAGTCTTGTTGCAAACCTTTGCACTTTCTCTAATTTCTTGACGTGCTTGACTAGGTGTGGATTCCAAACTTGGTGCTGCATACTCCAGTATGGGCCTGACGTAAATGGTATACAGAGTCTTGAACGAATCCTTACTGAGGTATCGGAACGCTATCCGTAGGTTTGCCAGGCACCCGTATGCTGCAGCAGTTATCTGATTGATGTGCATCTCAGGAGATATGCTCGGTGTTATACTCACCCCCAGATCTTTTTCCTTGAGTGAGGTTTGCAGTCTTTGGCCATCTAAACTATATTGTACCTGCGATCTTCTTTGCCCTTCCCCAATCTTCATGACTTAGCATTTGGCAGGATTAAACTCAATTAGCCAGTTGCTGGACCAGGCTTGTAGCCTGTCCAGGCCTCTTTGTAGTCCTGCCTGATCCTCATCCGATTTGATTCTTCTCATTAACTTCACATCATCTGCAAACAAGGACACTTTTGAATCTGTCCCTTCCGTTATGTCATTCACATATACAGCGGTCCCCCGCTTTTCGTAGTTCCCGGCAATCGTAAAATTCGCCAATCATAGAGGTATTTTCGTATAAACATGGACTCGCTTTTCATTGGTTGACTAGCGAGTCGTAGTTCGTCCGGGATGCGTACCCACGGTGTGAGCCAGGGTGGCAGCCAGTCTGGCATTGTTTACCAGTGAGCGAAGGTCCCCTCACGTGCTCCAGCGAAATATTTCATAATATTCCATTTATTTTAGTGCTTGCAAGTACTAAATAAGCTACCATGGCTCCAAAGAAAGCTCCTAGTGCCAAGCATGTGGTAAAGAAGGTGAGAAATACGATTGAATTTAAGAAAACTATCATTGAACAATATGAAAGTGGTACAAGTGTGGCCGAACTGTCCAGGATGTATAAGAAACCCTACACAACCTTATGTTCCATAGTGGCCAAGAAAAATGAAATAAAGGATGCTGTTGTTGCAAAGGGAGTAACTATGCTGACAAAAATGAGATCACCAGTACTGGAAGAGGTTGAGAAATTATTATTGGTGTGGATAAATGAGAAACAATTAGCAGGAGATACTCTTATGACTTCGTTTATTTGTGAAAAGGCTAGGCAGTTGCATGAAGATATGGTAAAGAAATTGCCTGCAAATAGTGGTGAAGTGAGTGAATTTAAGGCCAGCAAAGGCTGGTTTGAGAGATTTAAGAACCGTACTGGCATACACAGTGTGGTAAGGCATGGTGAGGCTGCCAGTTCGGACCACAAGGCAGCTGAAAAATATGTGCATGAATTCCAGGAGTACATAGAGGCTGAAGGACTGAAACCTGAACAAGTGTTCAATTGTGATGAAACAGGCCTCTTTTGGAAGAAAATGCCAAAGAGGACCTTCATTACACAAGAGGAAAAGGCAATGCCAGGACACAAGCCTATGAAAGACAGGCTGATGCTAATGTTCTGTGCTAATGCTAGTGGGGATTTCAAAGTGAAGCCATTACTAGTGTACCATTCTGAAAATCCCAGAGTGTTCAGGAAAAACAATGTTATGAAGAGTAAATTGTGTGTGTTTTGGAAATCTAATAGTAAGGCATGGGTCACGAGGGAAATTTTCGTCGAGTGGTTCAATGAAGTGTTTGGCCCTAGTGTGAAGGAGTATCTCCTGGAAAATAAATTGGATCTCAAGTGCCTGCTAGTAATGGACAATGCACCTGCTCATCCTCCAAACTTGGATGACCTAATTTTCGAGGAGTTTGGGTTCATCACAGGGAAGTTCTTGCCCCCGAATACCACTCCTCTCCTCCAACCCATGGACCAGCAGGTTATTAAAGACACAGCATCAGCAACACGGCCACTTGATACTGGAGTTCCGCAGGGAAGTGTCCTTGGTCCCCTGCTCTTCCTCATATACATCAATGACCTTCCAAACGTATCCCAACACCTGAAACCCATTCTCTTTGCTGATGACACGACTTATGTCATCTCTCACCCTAATCTTGCCACCCTCAACACCATTGTGAATGAGGAGCTGATTAAAATATCGACTTGGATGACAGCCAATAAACTTACGCTTAACACTGACAAAACTTACTATATTATGTTTGGTAGCAGAGCAGGAGATGCACAAATTAACATTAAGATTGACAACACTCTAATTACCAGAAATAATGGGGGAAAATTCCTAGGCTTATACCTTGACAACAACCTGAATTTCAGCACCCATATCCAGCATATAGCCAAAAAAGTATCCAAAACATTTGGGATCCTCTCCAAGATACGATACTACATGCCGCAAAATGCCCTTCTCACACTATACCACTCACTTATTTATCCATACCTCACCTATGCTATTTGTGCTTGGGGATCAACTGCAGCAACACACCTAAAGCCAATAATAACCCAACAAAAAGCTGCAGTAAGAATAATCACTAAATCCCATCCCTGGCAGCACACCCCCCCACTCTTCAAAGATCTAAACTTACTCCCAGTTCAGTACATCCACACTTACTACTGTGCAATCTATATCTACAGGGCCTTAAACTCTAATATCAACCTTGACCTAAACGCTTTCTTGATAGTTGTGACAGAACCCACAGGCATAACACCAGAAACAAACATCTCTACGACATTCCCCGTGTCCGACTAAACCTTTACAAAAATTCAATGTATGTCAAAGGCCCTAAAATCTGGAATACCCTACCTGAGAACTCTAGAACTGCAGACACATTCATCACCTTCAAAACTACCATTAGAAAACATCTTATCTCCCTGATACACCCCGTCAACTAACTACACGAATACCACCTTGTGGTTCACACTTACACTCGCTCACTCATTTGACCATAAACAGAAATATTAATCTCAGTCTTAAAATAATGAATCCTGTGATACTCCAATACTGAAACTATATACTGTGCCAAAACAAAAGCATTCACATTGCTAAACTCACAAACTAGTATTTAGTCACTTAGCCATAATACCAACTTACCTCATAATTTGTAATATTTTACAATTAAGAATAAAACTAAGTATGCCCAAAATGCCTAGCCATGCTAAGCGTTCTAGTGGTACACTCTGTAATCACAATTTTACTACATGTAAACCAAACAATAACCAAATTTCTGTAAACTCAGCATTGTAATCCTTATAGAGAATAAACTTTGAATTTGAATTTGAATTTGAATTGCAAACTTTAAAAAACTCTACACAAAAGCAATGTTTCACAGGTGCTTGACTGTGACCACAGACACTCACTTGACCCTAAGGGAATTTTGGAGAGAACACTTCAGCATCCTCCACTGCATAACCCTTATAGGTATGGCTTGGGAGGGAGTGACTACCAGGACTTTGAACTCTGCCTGGAGAAAATTGTGGCCAGATTGTGTCGACAAGAGGGATTTTGAAGAATTTGGGACTGACCCTAATGAGCCTATGTCTGTTGTAAAATCAATTGTGGCACTGGGGAGTTCCATGGGGTTGGATGTGAGTTTGGAGGATGTGGAAGAATTGGTGGAAGACCACAATGAAGAGCTCACCACTGAGGAGCTGCAAGAGCTTCAGCAGGAAGAGCAACACATCGCAGCTCAGAATCTTGCTGCAGAGGAGGAGGAAAAGAGATGGAAGAAGGTGCCTTCTTCAGAAATTAAAGAGATTTTTACTATGTGGGGTAAGATGGAAAGTTTTATGGAGAAACATCACCCTAACAAGGTTGTTGCAAGCCAGGTTGGCAACATGTACAGTGACAAAGTCTTGGGCCATTTTAGGGAAGTGTTAAGATGGAAGAAGGTGCCTTCTTCAGAAATTAAAGAGATTTTTACTATGTGGGGTAAAATGGAAAGTTTTATGGAGAAACATCACCCTAACAAGGTTGTTGCAAGCCAGGTTGGCAACATGTACAGTGACAAAGTCTTGGGCCATTTTAGGGAAGTGTTAAAGAGACGCCAGAAACAGAGCTCTCTCCACAGTTATTTTATGAGACAGGACTCCAGTGACTCTCAAGGTGGTCCTAGTGGCATTAAGAAACAGAGAAGAGAAGCAACCCCAGAAAAGCAAATGGTACCTGAGGTGTTGATGGAAGGAGATTCCCCTTCCAAACTATAAACAATCCACTCTCTCTCCTCCTCCAGTCTCCCATACACTAAGAACAATCTCCAATAAAGGTAAGTGTTATGCTGTTAATGTTTCATTCATCATTTCCCATTGTATTGTTTATGTACTACATGCATATTTCATGTTAAAATTTTTTTTGTTTTAATAATTCTGGGTGTCAGGAATGGATTAATTGTATTTACATTATTTCTTATGGGGAAAATTGATTCGTAAATCGTAAATTTCGTTTATAGTAACGGCTCCAGGAACGGATTAATTACGAACAACGAGGGACCACTGTACTAAGAACAGCACAGGTCCTAGGACTGACCCCTGTGGAACCCTGCTTGTCACAGGTGCCCACTCTGACACCTTGTCACGTACCATGACTCGTTGTTGCCTCCCTATCGGGTATTCTCTGATCCATTACAGTGCCTTTCCTGTTATGTGTGCCTGATCCTCTAGCTTTTGCAGTAACCTCTTGTGAGGAACTCGAAGGCCTTCTTGCAGTCCAAAAAAATGCAGTCGATCCACCCCTATCTCTCTTGTCTTCTGTCACCTTGTCATAAAACTCCAGTAGGTTTGTGACACAGGATTTTCCTTCCCTGAAACCGTGCTGGTTGTCAATTATACACTTGTTTCTTTCCAGGTGCTCCACCACTCTCCTCCTGATGATCTTCTCCATGACTTTGCATACTATACACATTAGTGATACAGGTCTGTAGTTTAGTGCCTCATGTCTGTCTCCCTTTTTAAAAACTGGGACTACATTTGCCATCTTCCATACCTCAGGGAGTTGGCCAGTTTCAATTGATGTGTTGAAGATCTTTGTTAATGGCACACAATGTATCTCTGCTCCCTCTTTAAGGACCCACGGAGAGATGTCTGGTCCCACCGCCTTTGAGGTGTCAAGTTCGCATAGCAGCTTCTTTACCTCCTCCTCGGTTATATGTACCTCATCCAGCACTTGCTGGTGTACCCCCCTGTTCTGATTTCCTGGAGTCCTACTGGTTTCCACTGTAAATACTTCTTTAAATCTCGTGTTGAGCTCCTGACATACCTCTCGGTCGTTTCATGTGAACTCCCAATCACCTTTCCTCAGTCTGATTACCTGGTCCTTGACTGTTGTTTTCCTCCTGATGTGGCTATACAACAGCTTCGGGTCAGACTTGACTTTCGATGCTATGTCATTTTCATATTGTCGCTGAGCCTCCCTTCTTATCTGTGCATATTCGTTTCTGACTCTTCGGCTAATCTCTTTATTTTCCTGAGTTCTCTGTCTTCTGTACCTTTTCCATTCTCTAGTACACCTAGTTTTTGCCTCCCTACACCTTTGGGTGAACCAAGGACTCGTTCTGTTCTTCCCTTTATTTCTGTTTCCCTTGGGAACAAACCTCTCCTCTGCCTCCTTGCATTTTGTTACCACATAGTCCATCATTTCTTGTACTGGTTTTCCTGTCAGTTCCCTCTCCCGCTGAATGTCTTGCAGGAAGTTCCTCGTGCCTGAGTAGTTCCCCGTTTTGTAGTTTGGTTTTCTCAACCTATTCCTGCTACTCTCTCCACTTGAAGCTCAACTAAAGAAAAAAAAAACTAAACAGATGACTGCTAAGAGACTGAACAGTCCCTGGCTATCATCCAGTATCCTCAAATCCATAAATACAAAGCACCAGTACGAAAAACAGAACAGAATGGGCCACATAACCAGAGACCAAACAAAACGTTACTCGTCAATCCTAACCAGCCTAATAAGAAGGGCTAAAAAATTGTATTATGAGAACAGATTATCCAACTTACGAGGTGACATAAAAAAGACATGGAAAACCCTATCAGAAATACTAGGGACAAAAAAGATAACACGAAATAGCGAAATTGAATTAACAAAACCAGATGAACCCCAATTCCCACCTACTGAAACAGCAGACTCAATGATTTCTTCTCCACTACAGAAAAAAACCTTGCCAATAAAATCCCAAGCTCAGGTACCCCACCCAATGACAACTTCACTGGCAACTACCCGAACACACTGTTCCTAGCTCCGAATAACCCAACTGAAGTCTCCCTTATTGTCAACAAACTAAAAAACAAGACAGGAGATTTAAATACCTTACCACCCATTATATACAAAAAAGTGTCACAAGTGCTATCACCAATCATTGCAACACTCTTTAACAAATCCATTGAATCCTCTACCTTTCCTACAGTTCTCAAAATAGCAAGGGTCACCCCGATCCATAAAGGAAGAGACCACACAGACTTGAATAACTATAGGCCAATATCCAACTTACACCCTCTCTCTAAAATCTTTGAAAAATTAATCCATAAGCGTATCTATTTCTACCTCATCTCCCACAACATACTCAACCCCTGTCAATTTGGGTTCAGGCCTAATAAAATACTAATGATGCTATTATCCACATGCTAGAACATATTTATACAGCAATAGAGAAAAAAGAAGTCTCACTGGGATCTTCATTGACTTACGTAAAACTTTCGATACAGTTGACCACGACTTGCTCCACATAAAATTGTCGCACTATGGTATAAGAGGGCACTCCCTCAACTACTAAAGTCATACCTCAGCAACAGAAGCCAATATGTGTACACAAATGGGGCAAACTCTTCCGCACAGCCAATTACAGTTGGTGTCCCACAGGGAAGTGTTCTAGGCCCTCTTCTCTTTCTCATATACATAAATGACCTACCAAATGCATCGCAACTACTCAAACCCACACTATTTGCAGATGACACTACATACGTCTACTCTCACCCGAGCCCAGTCATGCTAGCCAATACTGTAAATACTGAATTACAGAAAATATCAACCTGGATGAGGACCAACAAACTTACTCTAAACATTGACAAAACCTACTACATTCAGTTTGGTAACAGAGTTACAGATGTGTCTCTAAACATAATGATAAATGGATCACCTATCACAAAACTCACAGAGGGAAAATTCTTAGGAATCCACCTTGATAATAGACTCAAAATTCAAACACATATACAACAAATTTCCCAAAAAAATTCCAAGACCGTAGGCATACTATCGAAGATACGGTAC
Source organism: Cherax quadricarinatus (assembly GCF_026875155.1). Classification (NCBI taxonomy): domain Eukaryota; kingdom Metazoa; phylum Arthropoda; class Malacostraca; order Decapoda; family Parastacidae; genus Cherax; species Cherax quadricarinatus. Next base: position 85,928,278 of record NC_069401.1, on the reverse strand, counting down.
TATGTTCCACAGTCAGCCCTCCTGGCCCTATAACACTCACTTTTTAACCCCTATCTCACCTATGGAATTTGTGCATGGGGCTCAACAACAATAAACCAAATCAGACCATTAATTACCCAACAAAAGGCTGCAGTCAGAATGATAACAAATTCCCACTACAGACAGCACACTCCACCAATATTCAAAACTCTAAACCTACTCACCGTACAAAACATCCATACTTATTACTGCACCTACTACATACATAGAACACTTAACTCTGACATAAACCCTCCCCTCAACATCTCCTTACCAACTTAACAGAACACATGACCATAACACAAGGCACAGATCACTCTTTGATGTTCCTCGTGTCCATCTCACGCTATGCAAAAACTCAATGCACATAAAAGGCCCTAAAATCTGGAATTCATTACCTGTGAATATAAAAGAAATACTGTCTGTTTATAAATTCAAGTCTCTTCTCAAAAATCACTTACTCACCCACAACTAAATAAATGCTGAATAATTGTATCTCATAAATTGTATCTCATATATGTATCTCATTATTGTATCTCATAAATGTCAACCTGTGACCCAATTAAACTTTGTTACTATTTAACTTCATTACCTAACAGAATACTCCATTCTACTGATTACACAGCAACACAGTAAATGACCATATGACCTGTCTTTGTAATACTCATTTGTACTAAATTGTTATCTGTTTTACAATAATTTTTGTACCACTGAATATATCATTGCTTAGTTAATCTTAAGTTAATTTTAAGCCTGCCCATAATGCTCTGCATACAAGTGGCTTTGGCATGTTGCACTTTAAAAGTTGTATTCCTTGTACTTCTCTGTATCATGTTCAAATAAATAAATAAATAAATAAATAAATAAATATAGTCGAAGCACAGAACCACATGATCACTAGCTCCCAAGGGCCTTTCATACATGATATCCTCGATGTCCGAACTACTCAAGGTGAATACAAGGTCCAGTCTTGCTGGTTCACCCTCTCCTCTCTCTCTCTGTTTTTTTCAGTGCCACATCCATCATCTTGACTCTCCATGTTTCTGGACCCCCATGGGGCTCCAGGTTTTCCCAGTCAATCTCCTTGTGATTGAAATCACCCATAACTAGTAACTTTGCTCCCCCCATGTGTGCTCTCCTGGCCACCTCGGCTAGTGTGTCGACCATTGCTCTGTTGCTCTCATCGTATTCTTCTCTTAGCCTCCTGCAGTTCTGTGGTGGGTTGTACATTACTGCAATTATCACCTTATGTCCCTCAAACTGGATTGTTCCTACTAAGTAGTCCCTTTCGCCCATGCCATCCATTCCTTCCATTTTCTCAAAACCCCACTGGTTTTTAATGAGCAGTGCAACTCCTCCTCCCCCTCTCCTCCCTCTTTCTTTCCTGAGGATTTGATATCTGGATGGAAAGATTGAATCTGTTATTATTCTGGTGAGTTTTGTTTCTGTGAGTGCTGTTATGTCTGGGGATGTCTCCTTGATTCTTTCATGCCACTCCTCATACTTATTTGTTATTCCATCGGCATTTGTATACCACACCTTCAACTTCTTTCCTAAGACTGTGGTCTGAGAGGTATGCTGGGGTTGGGGAAGTGGGAGACCTGATAAGGAACTATGGGTTGTTGCTGTGGGGGTAGAGTTTGTAATGCAGTGGGTGGGGGCATTGGATATGGCATGGGTGTTTTGGTTTAGGATATTTGGTTGCACTGGGGTTGACCTGGCTGGGGGGCTTCTATAGGAAGTTGTGAGGGAGGCTGTATTTGATATTCTTCCTGGGTCTGGGATCTCCTGTCTGTCTCCTCCATCCCCTCTCTTTCCTCCTTTTGCCTTTGTACCATGTCTCTCAGTTTCTGTCTTCCTTCTTGTGTTCTGTCGCGGTCAAGATACACCTTCCTGTATGCTGGCATGTCCCTTAATCGTGCTTTCTCCTGCAGGATCCTGTTCCGAGTCGATTCTGCCTTGAAGGTCACTTTCACTGGCCGGGTTCTTTTTTTTACAAACCCCCCTATTCTCCAAAAATTTTCCAGCTGGGTCATGTCGTCTTCTCCTATTGCTTTTATGATGCTTTCAATTGTTTTTCTTCCCTTGTTTTTTTGCTTCATATGTTTCCCCTTCAACTTCCTGGAGCCCATACACAAAGACTGACCTCACCCTTTCATTCTCCCACTGCATATCCTTGTGTATACACTCATTCATTTTAATTTCCTCCATTGCAGCTTTCCTTTCTTCAGTTTCACTAGCTAATGTACTTGGGCTCAGTGGCCTATCATTTTCCCTTCTCGGCTTTCCCTGGGCTCTGCTGTGGTCTGTTAGGGCCTCCACATATAGCTTAGCTCTTTAATTTACTACAGTCTCCTCTGATAGAGCTTCAGTATGCAGTTTTGCTCCTTCTTTCCCTACAGTCCCCTTATTTGTGACTGAGGTAGCAGTCTCTGATGTCAATCCCAAAATGTTCTTTAGTTCTTTAGGCTGTTTCAGATTTTTCAGTTCCTCTTCTAAACTCTGTATCCTAGCCTCTGCTGCGTTGACTTGCACCTCCCACTTTCTGCTTTCCATATCTATCCTCTCTTCCATTCTCATGCTAAGTTCTTCTAGTTTCTTTTCCCATTCATGTTCCCTTTTTATGAGCTCTGATGCCCAATCTTCCTTTGCAGATTCCTCCTCCTGTCCCTTTGTTTTCCATCCTGCTCTCTGGCAACCCATTTTTGTTTTATTTTGAGTGCCTCAGAGTGGGAAACCTATTTAATTCTGTGTGTTAGGTTAGTAGTGTGTTTGTCAGAGTATGGGGGGGGGTAAGGGAGAGGAGGAACTGTGGCTATGTGGGAGAGGGGTGGGAAGGGGGATTTAGGGGGGAGTATGGGGAGTGGGAAGGAGGGAGAAACAAGTGGGTGAATGGGAGGAGGGAGGGGGAAGGAGGGAGAGGCAGGGAGGGGGAGGGTGAAAGAGGGAAGGGTGGGATCAGGGAAGGAGTAAGATGTTGGTGGGGGAGGGGGGAGTGTATGTATTCAAATTCAAATTCAAAGTTAATTCTCTATAAGGATTACAATGCTGAGTTTACAGAATTTGGTTATTGTGTGGTTTACATGTAGTAAAATAATGATTACAGAGTGTACCACTAGAACACCTAGCATGGCTAGGCATTTCGGGCAGACTTAGTTTAAATCTTAATTTTAAAATATTACAAATTATGAGGTAAGTTGGTATTATGGCTAATTGACTAAATACTAGTTTGTGAGTTTAGCAATGTGAATGCTTTTGTTTTGGCACAGTACATAGTTTCAGTATTGGAGTATCACAGGATTCATTATTTTAAGATTGAGATTAATATTTCTGTTTATGGTCAAATGGGTGAGCGAGTGTAAGTGTGAACCACCAGGTGGTATTCGTGTAGTTAGTTGATGGGGTGTATCAGGGAGATAAGATGTTTTCTAATGGTAGTTTTGAAGGTGATGAATGTATCTGCAGTTCTAGAGTTCTCAGGTAGGGTGTTCCAGATTTTAAGGCCTTTGACATACATTGAATTTTTGTAAAGGTTTAGTCGGACACGGGGAATGTCGTAGAGATGTTTGTGTCTGGTGTTATGCCTGTGGGTTCTGTCACAACTATCAAGAAAGTGTTTTAGGTCAAGGTTGATATTGGAGTTTAAGGTCCTGTAGATGTAGATTGCACAGTAGTAAGTGTGGATGTACTGAACAGGGAGTAAGTTTAGATCTATGAAGAGTGGGGGGGGGGTGTTGCCAGGGATGGGATTTAGTGATTATTCTTACTGCAGCTTTTTGTTGGGTTATTATTGGCTTTAGGTGTGTTGCTGCAGTTGATCCCCAAGCACAAATAGCATAGGTGAGGTATGGATAAATGAGTGGTATAGTGTGAGAAGGGCAGTTTGCGGCACGTAGTATCGTATCTTGGAGAGGATCTCAACCGTTTTGGATGCTTTTTTGGTTATGTGTTGGATATGGGTGCTGAAATTCAGGTTGTTGTCAAGGTATAGGCCTAGGAATTTGCCCTCATTATGTCTGGTAATTAGAGTGTTGTCGATCTTAATGTTAATTTGTGCATCTCCTGCTCTGCTACCAAACATAATATAGTAGGTTTTGTCAGTGTTAAGCGTAAGTTTATTGGCTGTCATCCAAGTCGATATTTTGATCAGCTCCTCGTTAACAATGGTGCTGAGGGTGGCAAGATTAGGGTGAGAGATGACATAAGTCGTGTCGTCAGCAAAGAGAATGGGTTTCAGGTGTTGGGATACGTTTGGAAGTTCGTTGATGTATATGAGGAAGACCAGGGGACCAAGGACACTTCCCTGCAGAACTCTAGTATCAAGTGGCTGTGTTGTTGATGCTGTGTCTTTAATGGTGACATACTGATACCTATTAGTAAGGTAAGATTTGAAATAAGCAAGCGCATGGCCTCTTATACCATAATGGTCAAGTTTGTGGAATAGGATGTCATGGTCTACTGTGTCAAAAGCTTTTCTTAGGTCAATAAAAATTCCTAGTGGATATTCCTTATTTTCCAATGCTGTGTAAAGCAGATCTAGCATTTTTATGATTGCATCATTAGTGCTTTTATTTTTCCTGAATCCAAACTGGCAGGGGTTGAGTATGTTTTGTGCCATCATAAATGAATATAGTCTCCTGTGCACGAGTTTCTCAAAGATTTTGGATAGCAATGGTAAGTTTGATATTGGCCTATAGTTGTTTAAGTCTGTAGGGTCACCACCTTTATGTATTAGTGTAACCCTTGCCATCTTGAGTAGTTTCGGGAATGTGCTAGTTTCTAGTGACTTGTTAAAAAGTAATGAAATAGCATGCGAAAGGACATGGGCCGCTCGCTTGTACAGTAATGGTGGGACATGAGACAGATTCCCTGAGTTATTTTTAAGTGACTTTATAATCTCGCTGACTTCCGTGGGCTCAGTTGGTGCAAGATAGAAGGAATTTGGGAAATTCCCATCTAGGTAGTCCCCGGCATGGGCATTGGTATGTGGGATTTTATTGGCGAGATTAGATCCTATGGTTGAGAAGAAGTCGCTTATCTTGTTAGCTGTGTCAGTGGGATGTAGTGGTGTTTCATTAGGTTTAGGTAGGACAATATTCTTGTTTTTTTCAGTTTGTGGGTCCCTAGAATCTGAGAGAGTGTTTTCCAGGTCTTTTTTATATCCCCTCTAGTGTCTGTGAATCTACTGGAGTAGTATAGTTGTTTGGCTTTTTTTATTACTTTGGTGAGAACTGATGAATAGTGTTTAAGAATATCTTTGTGTATTAAGCCCTGTCTATATTGCTTTTCATATTGGTGTTCTTGTCAATGGATTTCAGAATGGTGCTGGTTAGCCATGGGCAACCAAGCCATTTGTGTGTGATCTGTTTCGTTTTTATAGGACAATGTTTGTTGTATAGTCTAAGTAATTTGTTAAGAAAAATGTCTGTCCAGTCATCAATACCATTGGCCTTGGAGAATTCTGTAGGCCAGTCAACAGTCTCTAGGTCAGCTGTGAACTTCCTTATTGAGGCCTCATCATGGAGTCTAAATGAGACTTTGTTGTATTCAAGTGGTGGTTTACTAATGTTTGTCAGGAGGAAGGTAGGGTAGTGGTCTGTAGTGCTATCTGTGATTATCCCTGATTTAAGGGGGGCTAGTATATTGGTCCATATGTGGTCTATTATGGTTGCACTTGTCTCAGTGAGCCTGGTTGGTTTAGTTATTGTTGGTATGAGAAGTGTGTTGTTCATATTGTTGATGAAATCAGTTACAGGCTGATCGTCTAGTATGCCAAGGTTGATGTTGAAGTCTCCAGCTAAGAGAAGGTGGTGCTTATTCATTTGTCTGTTTGTTATTAGTGACTTTAATTTCTCACTGAAATTTGTGATGTTTGTGTGAGGTATCTGGTAAATGGCACCGATTGTTATAGGTGTCTTAAGGTTTTTACAGTAAAATTAGCAAAAATGTATGAGTCTGGATATGTGTGAGAGTGTGTGTGTGTGTACTCACCTAATTGTGGTTGCAGGGGTCGATACTCAGCTCCTGGCCCTGCCTCTTCACTGATCGCTACTGGGTCCTCTACCTCTCTGCTTCCTGAGCTTTGTCATACCTCTTCTTAAAACTATGTATGATTCCTGCCTCCACTACTTCACTTGGTAGGCTATTCCACTTCCTGACGACTCTATGACTGAAGAAATAGTTCCTAACGTCCCTGTGACTCGTCTGAGTCTTCAGCTTCCAGTTGTGACCCCTTGTTTCTGTGTCCCCTCTCTGGAACATCCTGTCTCTGTCCACCTTGTCTATTCCCTGCAGCATCTTGTATGTCGTTATCATGTCTCCCCTGACCCTTCTGTCCTCCAGTGTCGTCAGTCCGATTTCCCTCAACCTTTCCTCGTATGACATAACCCTGAGCTCTGGGACTAGCCTTGTTGCAAACCTTCGTACTTTCTCTAACTTCTTGATGTGCTTGACCAGGTGTGGGTTCCAGACTGGTGCTGCATACTCCAGTATGGGCCTAACATACACAGTGTACATTGTATTGAACGATTCCTCATTTAGGTATTGGAACGCTATTCTCAGGTTTGCCAGGTGTGAAAATTTGTGTGGACTGCTTCCAAGTGAGTCGCCTACCCTGGCAAACTCTGTTGACACCGAGCTCTGAGGTGGGTACCTCAGCCTCACAAGTGGCTTATAGGACAGATTTTCACAAATGATTGATGTTGCAAGAAACCCACCTGCGTGCACGTATAAAGGACTAACTTACTTGGTGTTGCAGCATATATCCTGATCTTCAACTTCCCTAAGCTTAGCCTTAGCCCCTCTGGACTTCCCCTCAGAAACCACGTGCAACCGGGAGCCTTAGTCCCTGCAATATTCAATCGTTATTAGTGTCCTGCCTGCACCTCAGAAATTCCTATATCCAAGAGGGTGGTCTGGTGGCTAAAGCTCCCGCTTCACACACGGAGGGCCCGGGTTCGATTCCCGGCGGGTGGAAACATTTGACACGTTTCCTTACACCTGTTGTCCTGTTCACCTAGCAGCAAATAGGTACCTGGGTGTTAGTCGACTGGTGTGGGTCGCATCCTGGGGGACAAGATTAAGGACCCCAATGGAAATAAGTTAGACAGTCCTCGATGACGCACTGACTTTCTTGGGTTATCCTGGGTGGCTAACCCTCCGGGGTTAAAAATCCGAACGAAATCTTATCTTATCTTATCTTATCCCCTAGTATAACTATGCAGACACGGACACTAGCTTCCAGACTGCCCTGAGACACTGGTACTTACTGGGCATGCTCTGCCTGTTGCACACCGGGCCCACAGATCAAACTCACTCACAATTCTCCCCAGACACTGGCCAGAAATCTACGAGATAAAGTGGAGGTCTTGTCTTACTGTATGGGCCTGACGGAAGCCATCTACGGTACATCGAGGTGCCTCTACTAGATTTCCCCAGGTCTCAAATGTGAAGACACGTGGGGGGCGCTGTCTGCTGATCACGGCATGTCTTGTCCAGTTGGTGTCTGTCTTAAGAAGAACGAGCTGGTCTCTCTTCCAGACCCTCATCTCTTCGTTCAAACTAGGGCTGCCAGTTCTCCCTAGCTAACTTATCCTAGTGTTTGCCTACATTATCAGTCTATTACTACCTATGTTAAGGTCTTAGGTCTACATTATTATCTACAGTTGCCTTAGTAAACCTAATATTAATATACTAACAGTAAAACTACCTACTCCTTCCCTGAAGGGTAAATCTATAAATTAAATAAGCTTACCAACAATCCACTCGGGGAGAGAAATGTGTTTGTTTGGGAGGGTTTAAGGGCCTCCCAGCTCAGCCGTACCATTACGGCCATGCCGGATCTGTCCTGTGGAACTTTAGGGACCAAATAAGTTTCTACATCCTCCCGCCGGCGAAGGTAGGCACTAAGTCTAGATCAAGTCTGCCTCCCGCAGGCCCCCACGGCAGACCCTGGACACGAGTGCCGTCCGGCCACTCTCGTCGAGCAGACTCCGGTCTAACTTCAACTGTCCAGTTTCCCGTGCGTGGACCTCTGGGGGTGTAAACTTGTTGGTTCCGGTGCTCTTAGCACCCTTACCTTTAACTTTAACATCTTTCGTATGTCTAGCCTTGACTGAGTGGCTCCGTACTTTCCCACCCAGTGGCCCACATGCCCTGGTAGCCTTTCCTCCTACTGTTATGAGGTTCCCTGGATTTAATGGCAATCTATCTCCCTCTTTATGTACCCTGTAAAAGTGTTTTCCCAAGGTGGCCGAGTGTTCATCACTCCCTACCTGGTTCACCCTCCCTGGCGGTTCATCGTGTATACTGGTACCCATTATCACTACTCCCCCAGCTATCATGGGGACAGCTTCTCCTCTATCTGGCATGGCAGGGAATTCAGGTGGAATCCTGCCACCTATGATGTATCCTACTGGGGATCTGTATAAACCAATTCCTTCCTTAAACATCCGTCGTGTAGACAGGAAGTCATCTATATGATTGGCTCCCACCAGGATACCTACATTTCTGACTGTGTCAGTGGTAATTCCCTGGTCTGCCAGCTTCACATCAAGGTCTTTCAATCGCTTAGCTGCTGCAGCAAGACCTCTCGCTGTAATTGCCGTGGGTAATGTCTCTACCACCAAGGCTGTAATGTCTCTGCGATGTCCACCTAATTTGACTGTGACATCCACCACAACATAAGATTTGGGTGGGACCTGACTTATAGCCCCTCCCAATGTCATACTAACTTTCTTTGTGGCCTTCAACTTTAATTTAGTCACCAACTTCTTTGTTATCAAGGATACTTGTGCTCCTGGGTCAAAGAATAATCGGGTTGTTTCGGACCTGTGCCCATTCACAACCTTTGCCATAACTGTAGGTAGGGCAGCACCTCCGTGATTCTCACTCGGATTAGAGACTTCACTCCTACTAATCACGCTGGCTACCATTTCAGGCTCGGACTCACTTTCTATCTCTACCTGAGAGATATCCCTACTAGCTTGGGGTTCCCTTAAATTATTGGGACATAGTGCAGTATGGTGCTTACCTTTGCAACAGACTCGACACTCACTGAGCTGGGTGCCACAGTCTCTCGCAAAGTGTTCCCCACAACACTTGAAGCAGAGTCTCAACTCCCTTAGTCTCTGTTGCCTACTGCTCAGTGTTATATACTCCAAGCAACTCGTGCTAGCATGTTCGCCTTCGCAGAACACGCATATTCTGGCATGAGTGCCTCTGAGGTTCTGCTTAGAGGTTCTTACCTTAGACACTTCTTTACCAAGTACACTCCAACGTTAGTCGTACGAACTTTAGACTGATCTCTCGAGATCTTTGAGTGACTGTCTGGGTTTTTATGTGGTGATGGTGGTGACTCTTCTCTAACGCCTATACTCAAATGAGAAACGAGATCTCCCAACCCCTCAACAACTTGTTTTATCGTGAACCTATTCGTCCGATATTTTAAGTGCAACTCATGCACTGTAGTGCTAGCCAGTTTCCTCTGAATCACCTGGCTAAGGACCCATTCTGAATCATCCTCATCATGCAAATCTCTGAAACTATTTGTCAAGCTCATAACTTCAATACGGAACTTCTCTAGGCTTTGACGGTCATGTCGGCAAGCCTCTAGATCCAACAACCGATAAAGTATAGCTACCTTTATTTCTTCAGTGTTGCCAAACATGTCTTCTAATTGGTCTTTGGCATGTTGGTAGTTAGTGTCAGTAATCTGGAAGTGCCGGACCAAGTCTAAGGCTTTACCTTTGAGCTGCGACCGCAAATACTGCAATTTGACAGCATCTGACAAATCGTTCCTGTCATCTATCTGGGCTTTAAACTGATCCCAGAAAGCAATGTACTCTGTTAAGGTTCCGTTGAACGTTGGTAAATTCAACTGGGGCAATCTGGGCAACATATTGACAGGTGTGTGGCTGTTTGGGGTACCTGCGGTGTTCGACACCACCCTTGGAATACTAGCCTTTAATGTACTTAACTTATCTTTGTACATATTCATCTCCTGATGACAGTCTACATCATCCTTAGTGAATTCGTCCAGAGCCTGCTGAAGACTACCCTGGGATTCATTATCCTCAATAGCCTGTAGCTCATATGCTGAGAATGCTTGTTCATAGGCTTCCCATTTTTCCCCCAAACTCTTCAAGCAGTCTTGCAAATCATCGCAGTCTATGTTACTGCGTTGGCAAGTAGCCTTGCACCTGTTACGCGTTCTGTTCAGATGCCCTTTGTATGCCGCTGCTGATCGTTTTAATTTTGCTAACACTGAACCAGACTCTCCTGAACTCCCATCTGCCATTGTCGAAGTTTAATGAGGAGTGTGACACTAATTGTACTTTACCCAGTCCACCCCACAGCACATCACGGTGTTAGGTAAGAATGAACGAGTCTCAAGGCTTCTCAACAAGCTTAACAATTCCCTTTGTTATATTGACTCTACTCTGACTTAAAATGTACACTGTTAGCTCTCAAATCCCAATCAAAATGTGTATCGATGTGAAAGCTTAACCTAGCACTTTCCTGTACAATGTCAGCAAATAATTAAAGGACTTAACCTAGTCTCAGGTACAATTCACAAATCCCACATTAACATGAATCAAAGACAATGAAAATCACACAATAAAAAGTGCAGTATACAAATTAAAATCACTTGGTAAACACAAATAAATTCAACAAATCAACTTGTGAAACAGTAAATGAATAATGTATAAACAGCTTGGCCTAACTGCCCAGTTTACTCTGTCTAGCGTGGATGGTTGGATAAGGTAAATCCTAACCTAACTAGTGTGCTGTAACTTAAACCTGGCTTTTAGAACTCCCTATAAATAATAACTAGGTTAAATCTGTCCTAGCTACTATAACTGTTGTATATATTACACAAGCCTAGCCTAACTGTGGCTACCTTGCAAATCCACTGTAAGTAATTAACACACAAGTCTCCTACTCTGGATTACTTGTAATCACTATAAATAATTAAATTCACAAGCTTCTCTAGCCTACCTGGCCTGCCTGTAAATTACAGCAAATAGCAACTTCTGTGTATAGTCAGCTTGGCCTAGCCTCTGTGTAACTCTGGGCCTAGGTGTGCTAACTTAACCTAACTCTGTTAAACTGGTTCCTAACTGTGGCCTAGCTATGATAGCTTAACCTAGCTA